>OZ026625.1:5385412-5595412 GCA_964020975.1 Hermodice carunculata | reverse complement strand
TAACAAAGTATGCCATGCTTGTCTGATGGTTACAAGTGATCAAACTTGGCCGCTACTAATCATACAAAAAAAACTTTGTGAAATGTCCAACTCAGAGGTTTGCGAAATGGATTAAAAAGCAAAACCTTAATATGACTAACAAAGAACTGTAAAACCGACTTTGTTCAGCCAAAGACAGACAAAATAATAAAATAATATAAAAGAAATAGTCCCACCGCTTTCCTTCACAAAGATATAGAAACAATAAAGACCCTTTGTTTCTGTTTGCCCATTTATTGTACATGTATCATTGTATGTATGTATATATACACTTGCTAGAGAGAGAGAGAGAGAGAGTATCATTGTATGTATGTATATATACACTTGCTAGAGAGAGAGAGAGAGAGAGAGAGAGAGAGAGAGAGAGAGAGAGAGAGAGAGAGAGAGACATATTGTATAGGGTAAGTGTGGGGACTGTGTTCAGCTGGTATACCACTTGATTAACCATTCTTTTGGTATAGTGTAGTTGTCCTGAAAAAGGATCTTTTGTTTGTTTTTTTCTTCTGCTTCTAGTGATCCGCATGGGGCATGTTGGCTTCGAAGTGCATCGGCCTGCTGCCCATGGGCTCATTTTTAGGCCCCGTGAATCTCAATGGCAGTTACCAACTTCATCCCATTTCAATGATAGTCTGTGTACGGCACTCGATCAAGCATGAACTGATGTTCCTTGACCACATTGGATTAATTTACAATGTCATGTCCAATCCCATATAAAACATCCTATTAATCACACTCCAGCTTAACTAATTCGTTGTTGTTATTGCTGTGTTTTAGCAGGAGCAAATATCTTCAGAGTGTTACCCACATCATATATATATATATATATATAGCACTGCGCGGTACCTTTATACCTGGTTTCACGTTAAAAGGGTGCTTGCTGCCTCCCGCCTGGAAATGTACCTGTTTTGACTGGTGGTTTTCCAAATAGAATAGATTGACACAGGTCTGTGTCCAAGTATTTTGTGTGTCTGTCTTCCTTCAAAGTCAACTACAACATAAATGCCACTCCTCTGCTTTTGCAAGAGATGCAGGTCTCCCTAAACTGGAAAAAGATGTCTAATTCCATACATACAGGAATTTCATGGCATCACCAATATCTGTCTGTGGTCCATATTTTTATTAATCTGATACCTACATGATAATTATTTAGGAATGAGATATGTCTGTGTCCGTCGTAATACGCCGATTTCTATCTCTTCTCAGGTCGACTCTCATACCCAGGTGGTTGATTATGGCTCTGATTAGAAGACGATCCTGCCACTGGCCCTGGGCCTTGGAATGCATGTATTGATGGGCTGAGTATCATTGTATCTGCAAAGTGTATGACAAGGCGGTCTTATATTCATTTATAATGAAGTACAACAATACTGCATGGTGTAGAACAAAGTGTATGCAAGGTATACGTCATTTTGTTGTAAGATGTGAAAGGTTTTATATTAGCTTCCCTTCCTTTACCCGACCTGAGTACATAAGAATGAGCGATGTTGATCTAATTAGTGCCTCGACGTACAGGGTGCTTTGCATTGCGATTGCTACAATTAGTCAGTGTTGTGCTTTATGTTTTTTTTTTTTTCATCTAGATTGTTCTGAGAAATATCATTGGTAATTAGAACAAATGTTTTAGGTGATCATGGTTTTATAGATGTTCCAATTGAAAAAATAACCTTTTTTCGTTTTTTTTTTAAATCTTCTGTAAAAAAACATGACTTGACCATAGAGGTATTATTTAGAAAAGATAATTACTTGTTACAGGTCCATTAATTGACCTACTGTGCCTCATGGTTTCACCTATTTTCCCGAATGATTTAACTTACTTTGCCTCATGACGTAGCCGCCGCCTGGTGACTGTTCATTGTAGTAAATGATTCCGGGTGCGTCTGCTTGGACGTAAGAGACTGGCCCGGGTTCATAAGCATCTCCCACAGCTGGCGAATTACAGCAACTACAGAGTCCATTACATGATACAACGGACGACATTATTGCAAATATGAGCTCCAAGACTGCCACCACTATGAGGAAGGAATTGATGCTCAGGCTGATGTGCTGCAAGGCAATATATATATATATATATATATATATATATATACCTGTCCCTGTTTAACCTATATACATATGGAATTACTATTGTCCATATTGCACACGGTCCTCTGAAATATATATATATATATATATATAATTGGAGACCTCACAGGTAAAAAAAAATAGTCAATTTTGTGCCGAGCTGGCATCTGAAGCATGTAACTACGAGCTCGAACTCGCGATCTTCACAGAGTTGAGCGGACATGTAATTTGCCTTAAGATCATTATTGTTTATCGCGTAATACGAATTTTCAATTTTCAAACGGTGGACTTTAAAAGATAAAAAAAAAAACTAGGTTGAAATGGTTATTTGCGCAGTCTGATGATACTTATCATGGCTGCTGCGCTACATGTGGAGGGATCGTTCATGTTGGAATGAAACCCAAAAGCGAGACGAGAAAAAGCAACAAGATCTTGAAGTACAGATGCTATGGAAGAGCAAAACAAAAGCTTTGCCCTTTAATTTCTCTTATGAAACTTTTCTGGTTATGGCAATCTATTTTTTTTTTATTTTACATGGCACATACTCAGGCCATTGGAAAGATTATGAATGAAAAGGGAGTATAATCGTATCTTTCCGATCATGACATCATTCCACAACCTTGGGAACTTGAACTTTGCACTTAAAACATATAAATCAAACAAAGAAATATGTCATTTTACAAACTACAAAGAATAAACATGCACAATATTCATCCAGGAAACTTAAACATCCATTACACATGTATTTGGAATAAAAAAAATTCAGACACGTAATCGTAGATTTGATTGTTGGGTTTTGGGGGGCTTTTTTTGCATTTTTTTTTTTTTTTTTTTTTTTTTTTGTCGTTTTTTTTTTTTTTTGCAGTCAATCAGTTTGCAGTTTTTCACTTAAAAATTTTAGCCTTATGGACATTTACAGCGAATCGAGTATGCGTGAGGCGACATTTAATTTTGAGAAGCAAGAATGGGCGATGCGAGAACGTTCCAGGCGAGAATGCTCGAAGCGAAAATGCGACGTGATGATGCGTGAGGCGAGAATGCGCGAAGCGAGAACACGAAAATGCACAAAGGCAGAGAACCATAGTAGCTTCCATAGGTGTGTGTGTGTGTGTGTGTGTGTGTGTGTGTGTGTGTGTGTGTGTGTGTGTGTGTGTGTGTGTGTGTGATACTATAGCATAGTGATAAAGCAAATAGATAATAGAGAAATACAGGTTATCCATCGTCTTTATTTTTCATTTTATCTAGTACACAGTAATAGAGTTCTGTACTTACGCCGGTAGTGCCTGCATGGGAACCCAGCAGACTATAAAAAGTCCGATACGAGTCGTTTGCGTATGCCTCAGTAACGGACACCTCAATGGCGGACATGGCGATGACGGGAAGCGTGAAGACAGCCGAGAGAATCGACAAAACCATGAAAGTGACGATCTTAAAGAAAAATAAAGCAAATAATCTTTTCGATAATTGTGGTGGACAAGATTTCCAGGAGCAATGAATGAGAGAGTACAGTCTCACAGCGGGGCATACGTGCTGATTCCTTGCACGAATCTCCGGGCTAATATCCCGTATTATGTACAGGCATTGTATTTTTAATACCTTCTTTATACCTTAATATTCATGTAATAATGAAATTAACTGATGTTAAAATAAAGGCAGAAAGGTACAGACACATGCACTTCCCATCCTTACCCCGTCCACCTAATTCCCCCCCCCCCCCCCAATTCTTTGGCCAGATGGTACTTTTTTCAACAAGGACACATCTTTTGCCTTCTATCATCAGGAAACGAGGAATATCGATTCCATGCGTGATATGTGCCTTTTGCTGTGGAAAATTGCATTTCAACATTGAGAATAACCAAAGACGGAAGACAAAAATGACCACAGACAGGCACAGCTATCGAAGTTTATTTGGAATAGAAATCAAATTACCAGTCGTGTGATATTGATTTCATGTCGACCTTTCCAGGTCCACAGTCTCAACCAACCTTTAACTTTGTAAAAACAAAAGGATATTGCAATTATTATCTTAAGATACTACACTTGTCTTATAGGGAAGTTTGCCCTCAGGTTTAATGTCTGTGGATCAGTTAAAATTCATTCGCATGCTTAGTGTGTGAATTACTTCTCGACAAAACTGTTGCAAACAGCTCTATTTCAATATTTTGGGGCATCAAATGTTAAGTTATCACAAAATGGTAGGTAACTAGATTCTTGTCAACATGTTTATTTCTAAAATCTATAGGTTGTATTACTCGTGGTATCCCATAGGTATGAGAACTATATTCTAGCGTGAATAGTTCTTCAGTATTCCAGACAACAATAATAATGGTAGTAGTAGTATCAATAAGAATAGCAGTCGTATTCGTAGTGGTAGTAGTAGTGCTAGTAGTAGTAGTAGTAGAAGTAGTAGTAGTAGTAGTAGTAGTAGTAGTAGTAGTAGTAGTAGTAGTAGTAGTAGTAGTAGCAACAATAATTCGAGTTTTAATGTGAGTAAAATTCTGTATAGATGAGTGAGTCATTCCATGGATTATTCTCGTACACTCCTGTCCATTAACACCATAAAACACTTTGAAGAAGGCGTGTTCATCAAGGTTCATGCAATCATAGCAAAATTATGAAACGGAAGGTTCATATAGCTTTCGAAGATTCTGATGTCCTCTTCGGGTAAATCCATGAGCTGTCAACAAAGCAAGTTGCCCAAAATTGGGATAAGCTGAAGTTATTTTAAAACGCACAATAAACGTTTTGTGAATTACATGGAGGCAGAAAAGATGAAGTTTTCTTGTTTGCTGCCACACAGCAAATAGCTTCAATGTAGTAATCTTCTCTGATGAAAGATCTTCAGCATAGAAGTAAATGTTAAATATCAAAATCAATTATTTATGGCGTCACTGGTTGAAACATTTTACGTGTAAGGTACCAACGAAGCAACAATATATAAATAAATAAATAAATAAATAAATAAATAAATAAATAAATAAATAAATAAATAAATAAATAAATAGACAGATATAGAGACAGATAGAGATAGAGAGAGATAGAGATAAAGAAAGATAGAGAGAGAGAAAGAGATATAGAGAGATAGAGATAGATAGAGATAGATAGATAGAGATAGAGATATAGAGAGATAGAAATAGAGAGAGATAGATAGATAGAGATTCATATAGATAGATAGATAGATAGATAGATAGATAGATACATAGATAGATAGATAGATAGATAAAACCTACCAGCTAATAGAAATGTTAGATCTATATATAACGGCTTCATTAATATATCTTCCCAATTTATATAAATGGACCAAGAGCCCTGTCACCCTCTATCAGAGTGATGTTATTGAGGTTGTGCTAAAAGAAAAGAGTTATGATAAAACCAGCCAAGTCGAGAATACTATCAACCTGATTGGCCGAGTTTCTTGGCGGATGGTCATTACTCCGAGCTTCGAACTCGGAATCATCCGCGACAGAAACTCCCCACGTCAGCTGGATTGTATTCTCGACGTGGCCAGTTAAAGCTATGTCCAATTATCATGGCTGCAAGTTTCAAATGACAGAAAAGGGCCAAAAAAGACACATATTAGAGGTTTAATTTCAGGGGCAACCATAGAGCAGAATCAGTGCTCCAAATATGGCTACAAATTTGGCGCAGGAAATACAACAGGTCCGGGCACTCCCCCCCCCCCCTTCTCGATAGTTAAAAAAAAGTCCTGGGAAAAATATCTTCCGCTGCTAGATTTATTACTTAGGACAGGGGTAAAAGAAAGAAGACTAGTATATAGACACTAAATTGGTGTCTACATATCGAATGAATGAACCACTGATTGATCAGTTATACACATCTGCCCTCCTTTCTCACTCAGTGTTAATTATATGGTCAAGCTTATGCTTTTACCAGGATGTAATACAACCATGACCTCCCAAGTCTGTTGGTAGGCTATCAGGGTCCATGCATCTAAGAATGAATCGGAGTGAAAACAAATTTCATAGACTTTTCCTTGAAATCTAGCACTGGGCTGAGGGTACAATTATTGTACTCATTTTCAGAGAAAGACACTATTAAAATGATCTCTGTCTTATTGGAGAAACACTCGTCGGATTTCGTTCAACATTTATGTGAAAATGCTGGGACTTCGACACCCCGGTCTTCGACACAACAATATCTAGTGCGCTGCTTGGCAAGGAGCTAAATTTTACGGATTTTATATTATGATGGGTACAATTATTTTATGTGTCTTGAGGGGAAAATACCAATGGTAAAATTTTCTGTCTTGCTTCAAGAAAGCTCTCAAGACCACTCCTAAAACGTCAAAATACAGTAATTTCCGGGGGCTTCGTCCCCTGTCCCCCACCAGTGGTTCTACCCCTGGACCCGCTGGGGTATTTGGTGGCCTTTCCCCTCCCCAGCCTTCACTCTCCACCCCACCCCTTGTCCCTTGTCATTTTGATAAGCATACGATCTTGTATATCGGGTCACAACCAACTGATGGATATGGGAATCTGTGTCCTCAAGTCTGGGCTTGTGGGTGTAATACATATACAATTGATGAATGCAGTAGGTGGGCTGTAATACAGATAGAGTTGAACAAATTAAGGTGGATGACCCTGAAAAAACACAATACACATTAGAATCCATCACGATATTGACCCCGTCGTCCTTCCCCCCGTGCAATGATGAGTCGCGTCTCTCTTGCCCCAATTTCTACACCAAGAACTATTTGTGTGCGACCAGCCGTGCAGGCGAACGTTAACACAAGCAGCACCAGTGACTTCAGTATTGAAAGGATTTTATCGTAAAGAGGGAAATTGCTTATCGATAAATGCAGTTCAAATACGAAGGAGTTACTGAGTCACTGTAACTGTCTTTATAAAGCAGCAGCAGACACATCTGGCTATTCCGCATTTACCAACTCCCAAAACGTTTGTGAATCTGAAACGTAAATCAGTTGAACACGATGGAGACAAAATCTCGATATCATGCCATGACATAAACTTTGCATTTATGGACAATAATATATAGATAATCGAATCTGGTGTAGAAGTGTATTCTAAGAGACTACAAAGAGTAATTATTTAAGTATTTCTATTTTTATTGACTGATTGAATAAAATTCAACATGAACCATTATGCCTGTAAATTGTCTGTTTCATTCTTTTTGTAATTAAACAAATTAGTCCATCTTTCTCTCTGGGCAAGTGTGCGTCGAAATTAAGTGCTGGAAGTAAATTTTTGGCAGAATAAACCTACCAGACATTTCGACTCAACCTTGGCAGCTCCAATACCTATGGCTCCGGTAATAAGGAACTACAAGTGAAGTACAACGTATATTCAATCTTTTGGTTTCAGCAACAAAGTGAAATGTTACTCTCCACAAAAACTGTATTAAAGAATGTAAATTGCCGGTTTGTTTTTTTTTTGGGGGGGGGGGGTGTTTTGTTTTGTTTTTTTGTTTTTTTTGTTTTTTGTTTTTTGTTTTTTTTCGCGCAGCTGTGCTGTGTCACATCATTTCAGCAATGAAGTTTTGGCTATTTCGTCATCTTGTACAGGCCAAAATTTTAGCTCTTGTGTTTTGCATCTTTTCCTGCTGTTTTACGTGTAGATATGATATGCTCGATATCTTTGTATTTACACATTTTGTCACATGCCCCCTTTCACCCTCTCCCAGCCTCACCCACCCCCTTCCCCGATTTCAATTGTCTTTCTGCGTCAATCTCGTCCTTTATATTTCTTGTTAATCGCACAAAAACATTGCGTGAGAATTGTTGATGAGACCAACTGAAGAAATTTCCTTAGGCAATCTGCGCTAAAGATAGTTATTGACTCAGTCCATCCACGTCAAGGATGTAAATATTCTGAAACACTCGAAATCAGTTACGTTTATTATGTTGCATCCTCATGTTTTGCTGATTTTGACAATCAGGCGTGTCACGGGGTAATGTACACATGCTTGAGCATCCATTCTTTGGGTTGGGTGAAATATAATGAACTTGAAACTTGAATTAGACACAACTGAGTCTGACGCTTTTTCCTCAACTCCGAGATACAACTGAAGAAAACAAGTCAAGTAAATACACAATTTGAATGCACCTACCAAAAGTCCACACCAAATGCCCGCTCCAACAGTATTAGTGTCCTCGGGCTTGATAATGATGACAGTCACAGCGAGACCGATTGAGAACACAGCCATAAAAAACTGGAGCAAAGCGAGGGCCAGGCCGGCCTTACTGTTATACTGCGGCCTTCTGGAGCGGCTGCGTGGTACCACCTCCACGAACATTACTTGTGGCTGGGGTTCCATGTTGTGGCATTTAAAAAGTGTCTAGAAACAATGGAAATCAATCAAATAACGATGACAGTTGTGCAAATCATTGGGAAGGAAAAGCCATGCAGGAAATAAACATAAAATACGGAATAATAATACGCGTGCATTTAGGCTGAAAACGTCACTAGTCTATGAGACACAGGCCTACCATTCGAGAAAAAAATACCTGATAGTCAAATTGTAGTACCTGCACAAAGCGTAACGCTCCATCTGTAGAAATTTATGTTATTAAAATCTTGAAAGTTACAGCCAATAAATTGATAAATATAATATTCAATTTGTAATAGTATCTTGCGCTTAAGTTGGGCCTTCTACGTGTGACATCCTTCAGTCCGTCTGTGGGATCCAGTTACCAGATTATGCTTCAACATCTAAATAAGGCACATGTTTTTACCCGTGTTGCAAATTGGCAGAGTGACTTGTGTTTGGTCAGGAATGAATTCAGCTTTTTATACATTAACTTCACTAAAAGTTTGTTCCACGGCCAAGGAAACCACTTGGCCTCTCATTGAACAATGATTTTCTTTCCGGCTGTTCGTGGAGCATGATTATGCCTACATTTTAGTCACTTGTAAGTGTTATTGACAAACCGATGTGTCAAATGAATCACAAAAATGATGGTGCGTGGCTATATGCTCTTTAGTGTACTGTATACGTTGGTGACATTTTGTCGCTCCACTTGCTGCTTTTGGAGTTTAACTTCATCGTGTCCCGGAAGATCACATGGGTTAGTGGGTGCGAGTCAAATCATTTTTAATCTTTCTTTTTTTGAGGGGGGGGGGGGTAGGTTTCTGAACAGTCCTACTGTTTCAGGGTAGTCGGATATTTTTGAAAAAAGGATATCTCCACCTCCCCCCCCTCCCCATATTACTAAATTACTTGTTGACAAGTTCGGCGACAGGTGCAGCATTTGTTATGGTTTTCGCCCTTCCAATTATTTTCTGCAACTTTAGTGTCGTACGTTCAAGTTTGTTTGGATTATTTTTTGGTTGAATTGCTCGTCTTGATGCAGTGCCAGAGCTTTTCTTGGAATGGCTAGAAGTGTTCCAACATGTCTGTTTAGTTTGTGTTTTCAAATTTACGTTGATGTAGCTTCTTCGTGTGATCTGCAAAGTCCAGTTTATCGTATCCTAACAATGGCAATATGATCTTAGAGATCCAAATTATTATAGAAAAAACTTCCTCTTTCTCCTTTATATTTTCTTGCAAGGTGTCATTGGAAACCAAGTCCTTCCTCTAATAAAATTGACATCGCATGCAAGGCCCGTTTTACTCAGGACTGAGCACCTTAAGCCTGCATGAGTGTTGATACGGGACAGTTGTATATTAGCTGCAGGCTGCTGAGGTCCGTTATCAACCAACAAGGAGGTAGACATGTTCGGCTAGATTCCTGTGTCAAACACGCCAATTGCGTTGCTCTTTGCCAAGCTAGCAACTTGGAAAAAAATAACCGTTTAAAGGTCATAATCAGATTCTGCAAACACACACTGAGCTTCATGTGAGGAGTCGTCACATATTTATGTCTGTGTGCCAACACAGACATACTGTTTTTCTAGGAATTCTTTCTTTCTTTCTTTCCTTCTTTCTTTCTTTCTTTCTTTCTTTCTTTCTTTCTTTCTTTCTTTCTTTCTTTACAGGCAAAATTTTCCGACATTTCATTTGAAAAGTATTATACATAGAAACTCCAAACTTGGCATGATTATACTTCCACACATGAAGCCTGGACTTTTTGTCAAGGGGTTCAACGGTTTTGAAAATTATGCAAATTAGGGCCATTTGAAAATTTAAATCTTAAATATCTCCAAAAATATTATAGGTACAGGTAATCAATCCAACTTGGATTAATACGTTGGTAACACTGCACATTTTTGTAATTTACATGTGACCTCTACAGGTCAAAGGTCAATGTCATTTTCACATTTGAAATTTTCATCTAGCAAAAACTCGGTCAATTTTCATCCAATTTTAACCATGTTGGACCCAACCTGTAGGTATTGCAACACTGCATATTTTTGTAATTCAATGCCTAAAGATCAAAGGTCAAGCTCATTCAGGCCTTTTTTAAATCTAGCCATAAGCATAATGGAATGTGAAGTACCAAAGGCTTTGAAGATTGTGTCAGTCAAGATTCTGGGGCCCGCTTTGGTAATTGATACTTTTAGCCCAGATAAGAGAGCCTGGGTTTGATATCAGGCTACGGGCAGCATGCTTGTCTGTATATGTGCCCCTGAGCAGCACACAGAATGCCGTGTGTGACTGCTTTTGCCATGTTTACACAAGACAGACAAGACGTAACTTAGAAAATTGGAACAACACATAATTAATTAATAGGGTAAGACATAACAGATTCAACTGAAAGCCACAGGAAGCTGTAGTTTTCCTTGCAGTGAGGTTTCAAGGTTAGGAACCGTACAAGCTACAGGCAGCCAGGTCAGTGTTCAATGTAAACCAAGCATGCACAAATGTGAATAGACCGACGTCTACAAGTTGTATCATGCTTAGAAGACTACTTGGTTCATGAGAATGAAATGGAAAAGAATGATGACATAGTCTGTGGTAGTTTATATATCGTTACATACTATCAAAAATATCGTCTTTCTTTCTTTATGTCTGTGTACCAACACAGACATATTGTTTTTCTAGAAATTCTTTCTTTCTTTTCTTTCTTTCTTTCTTTCTTTCTTTCTTTCTTTCTTTCTTTCTTTCTTTCTTTCTTTCTTTCTTTCTTACTTTCATTCTTTCTTTCTTTCTTTCTTGGCAAATTTGTCCGACATTTCATTTGAAAAGTATTAAACGTAGAAACCCCAAACTTGGCACAATTATAAGTCTATGGATAAAGTCTGGCCTTTTAATAATGAGATGTCATGCTTTTCAAAATTATGCAAATTAGGGCTAATTAAAGTTTTACATCTTCAATATCTTATATACTATAGTAGATGTGGTCCCAAGTGTACAAGATTTCTATCATAGCAAGGTAAAGGTCATCTGAAATGTCAAGTCATGTCAAGGTCAAAGGTCGTGTCAAGGTCAAAGGTCAATTTTAAGCATCAATGTCATTTTTGAGGTCAAGGTTCACTTCAGGTAGAGGTCATCTCAAGGTCAAAGGCCACTTTCGATGGTGGCTTTCTTCTAGCCATAACTTGGTCAATTTTTATCCAATTTTCATCATGTTGGGCTCAAACTGTAGCTATTGTGACACTGCACATTCTTTTGATTTACGTGTGACCTCTTAAGGTCAAAGGTCAAGGTCATTTGGACCTTTGAAAGTTTCATCCAGTCATAACTCAGCCAATTTCCATCCAATTCTAATCACGTTGGACTCAAATTGTAGGTATTGCAACACTGCACATTTTTATAAGAATATGTAGCCTCAAAAGGTCAAAGGCCAAGGATAATGGGCCCTTTGAATGTGTCATCTTGCCATAACTTGGTCAATTTTCATCCGATTTGGTTCATGTTGGGCTGAAATTGTGGGTATTGTAACACTGTGCATTTTACATGTGACCTGTAAAGGTTAAAGGTCAAGTTCATTTGGACTTTGAAATTTGCATGCAGCCATAAGCTTAATGTAATGTGAAGTACCAAAGGATAAAAGTTGTAGCATTTAATATTTACAACTTTTGAAAGAACACAGACAGATTTGCTTTGAAGCAAATCTTCTTTTTTAGTTGCTATAAGTATTCTTTACTACGTCTGGGTACGAACCCAGACATTTTGTTTTCACAATCTTTCTTTCTTTCTCTCTCTCTCTTTCTTTCTATCTTTCTTTCTGTACAACCAAATTTGTCCAAAGAATTTCTCAGACACTATTATTCCAAAAACCACCAAACTTGCCATGGTGGCTGATCTATCATTGAAATTGCGCATATCGTTTGGAATAGTCACGATGTTTAAAATTATGCAAATTAGAGGCACTGAAAATTTTAAAAGCTTCACATCTTCCAAACTATTGCAGATAGACACAAAATTTCAATATACATGTATAGGTTTGTGACACATGCCAATACAATGGACAAAAACTTAAAGTTTTATAATTTTAAATTATGCTCATTAGGGGCATCGAAAAAATTAAGGTTCGTGGCAAAGCCGCAACCAATCTAAATCTGGAATAGCGTCAAAACTATTATAGATAGAGGTGCCATTTCAACTTCAATGTTTGTGACATAGTCGCATCCAATAAACCCTGAACCACAGTTGTAGCATTGTAAATTATGCTAATTAGGTGAATACGCAAAATTTATATCTTGAATAACTTCAAAACTATTGTAGATAGAGGTGTCATTCCAACTTCAATTTGTAGGTTTGTGACACAGCTGCATCCTATCAACAAAAATGGAAAATAATGCAAATTAGGTGAAAACCCAAAATTTAAGTCTTGAACAACTTCAAAAGCATTATACAGAGAGGTGCCATTCCAATGTCAATTTGTAGCCTTTTGACATAGCCAAATTTTAATGAACCAAGAATCTCAGTTGTAGAATTTTAATTATGCAAATTAGGTGAATATACAAAATTTCAAACTTGAGTAGCTTCAAAACTTTTATAGATAGAGGTGCGATTTTATTTCTTTATACGTTTGTGACATATGTGCATTCAATGAACCATGAACCAAAGTTGTAGGATTTCAATATTCAAATAAGGCGAGCACACAAAATTTAAATCGTGAATAACTTCAAAACTGTTATTCATAAAGGTACCATTCCAACTTTAATTTGCTGGTTTGTGACATAAATGCACCCAATGAACCAAAGTTGTAGGCATTTAATTTATGCAAATTAGGCAAATACACAAAAATTTACCCTTGAATAGCTTCAAAACTAGCATAGATAGTGGTATGATTCAAACTTTAGTTTATACGTTTGTGACGTAGCCATATCCAATGAACCAAGAAACGAAGTTGCAGCATTTTAATTTATGCAAATTAGGCTGATACACAAAATTTAGATTATGTTGAACAATGGCAAAATGTAGCATTTCAAACTGTTCTCATTTTGAAGGCACCCAGAGATTTTGCTCTGAAGCAAATCTTCTCTTCTAGTTCCCATATATGTTTGCTGTCGTTAACTGTCAGCATGCCCGTATCACCGAGGCTGTTTCTCACCGTTGCTTCACGATGTGCATGTTCCTTATCGGTACAAAATCTCGTGTGTTTTACACAATGTTTGTGTTCTGTTTCTTATAGACAAAACGAAAGGCCATATCGGCATTTAAAAAGACATTTAGCTCACTAGTAAAATTAGATAATATTATTTTTATGAAAGTATGCTTCTCATTAAAATTTGAAATACCTTAAAACCGAAAATAATGGAGATACCAAATTAAAGCGTATCTTTAACAGCATCGACATCCAAATTATGCAAGAAGGGGCATTTTAAATTTTAGTACCTCCAAACGACGATAAGGATTTAATTTCAGCACTCGTGTTAATAGATTATCGCACACCTTTTAGATATTGCACAAAAGTCATAACATTGTCAATTGTATAAGAGCCACGTCATATTTGAAACTGTTAACCATTTGCTCCTGCTTCAGAAACCGGCCAACACTAAATAACTCTCAAGAAAATATATTTTTCCTCAGCAGTTTATTATCTTACTGTAGGAACTAGAATTACTGGCACATCTTGACCTACATGAATACATGAACATTGTGGCATTAAGGCTATGAGTCAATCATTGTACCCTATACAGAAACCCACATACGCTATCGTAATGTTGATACTGTAAACTATACACTATAAACGCTGCTTATTACATCATGCATTTGTCAGAGTTACGAAATTCAGAAAAGATGCTAACCTGGACAGCACTGATTAGTGTCAGCGATTCATCATTGAATTTTGGGTGAGCTACAACCTTGTTTTTCTCCTCAATGCTCATAACTTGACCACTGACCAGTGCACGTCACGATAAGTGTGCTGCCATTGGACTTTGTTTACAAAGGCGCTGAACAAACTTTGAAAGGATAAAATGTGTTACCAAAATGGAGGCAGGCCTGTATATTATGACTATTTGCTTGTCAGTGCTGGAAGATAAGGTTATTGTTGGTCGCGTGTACACTCACACGTTTTCGTATTTCGGAATGACGCATTTTTTTCAGTGTTTTAGAACAGAGGCATTATCTTCATATGCGGTTCAGATGTTGGTAAATCTAGAAATGGATGACTGCTAAATCTAGATCTTAAAATAAAACCAGATATTAGAGTAACTGCTGAGGCAAAATGAATGATTGACCATGTGATACTGCTGACAAGAATTAGGAAAATGCATTGATTCACTCGCAATTAATTGCACAAGAGTAATACATAGAGGCTCAGTGTGCTCCACAGTCTTTCTTCCGACAAATATAATATGTTTAAAGCAATCAATTCGAGCCTGAAAATGACGTGACCTTGATGCTTAGTTAACCTTTTTTTTTATAATAGTTCACGTACTCATGCATCATTCTGTTGCCTAGTATTTTAAATATATTTAATTTGTCTACATATCATACTAATCAAGGCCAAACTGGGCCAGAGGAAAGGATAATTAATCAGTTAAATCTTTTGTGTATATCTGAAAACGGATTGCTAGAAAACATACATTTAATACCCTTCTTATAAACATTATTTTACACTGTATTTTGGTTTCTGTTAACTTAAATGCAACTCTTACCTGTTCAACGCATCATTGCAAGTCTTATTTGAAGGAAAAAACTGACATCCACAGAGACTAATGTTTCGAAAACTTGCCAGTCACCAGTGACGCACTTGCGAGAACCTCACGCCCCATTTATTTCAGAGTCGCTGTGTAAATTTTCAGTTGTACTTGCATAATGGATAAATGTGAGGAACTATTTATAGGATTTTACACGGAGTCCGTTTTTGAGCAAGGCACTCTAAATACTGAAGTTAATTTACAAGCCAATTTTACTTTCTATTCGTGCATATATCTTAGAGCACATATACACTGCTGGACAAACTTTAAGGAGCCTGGCAAATAAATACAAAACAAAATACAAAATGTAATGGCGCTCATAATTGCAGGACTTCATATTTTTTAGCAAACATGAGATTGTCACACCTCAGCAGGTGAGAAGAACAGAAAAGAAATATGTTTTTAAGAAAGAATGGTTGTATAAAACAAAATCTGCAAGAAAAAGCATTACGTATGTGGGGATACCAATGCTGTACATTTCAGGTAATGTATTGAAGGTAATTGGGAGGCAATCACTCCACTCACACAAACAGGCTTCAAATAAAAATGTTCGGGGAGAACGAATAACATATTATAGAGGACAGTCAAAGCTGTAGTGTGAGCATGTGGGATGAAAGTTTTGTGTAAGATTTAATTCAGCTGGAGTGGGCTGTTCATAGGAAGTAATGTATTGAAGGTAATTGGGAGGCAATCACTCCACTCACACAAACAGGCTTCAAATAAAAATGTTCGGGGAGAACGAATAACATATTATAGAGGACAGTCAAAGCTGTAGTGTGAGCATGTGGGATGAAAGTTTTGTGTAAGATTTAATTCAGCTGGAGTGGGCTGTTCATAGGAAGCAATACGGATAAGCACAAACGGTCAAGACAGGATGCATACCAGATAAAAATAATGGTTGGGGAAAGTAGGTTGTTTTCACCAAATAAATGCTGAAAGAATGTAATGGCAGCCTTAAAGCCACACTCTTCCCCAGGTCAAAGGCCACTGACCTCATGTTAAGAATGAAATTACTTTCCCTGTGACGCAAGAAATGCCAGAGAGAGGGATCTTTGCGTTGCACGCTTGTATCAGTCTGGAGTTGCAGCGAAAGAGGCTACGGAACAAGAGCAAACCAGGCCAGACAATGTTTGTAAACAAAATACGTATTTACAATTTTAAATGCTGAGTAAAAACATGGTTATGTGTCTGAGTGTCTATGATATGAATAAAAGTACATACTACTTATAGTATTGGATATTTATTTACTTGTTTGTGTTCAATGGTCCGGTAAGAGTTGGTGCTCAGGAAAAAAATAATTTTACACAGTCTACGCGACTTCATACTACTACATTTAGATCAGGACTCGAAAAAATGCTGATTCTTCACTTTGCCTCTTGATACCCCTGTGTGACTGAAAACTGCTGAATCAGCTTAGGCTGTTGCCCTCTTGTCTAGTCCTAAAAATGCTGACTCAGGTGTATGGAGCGAGACCGACCAAGTATTTTACAATCAATTGTTATTACCAATGATTCCTCACCAATATTTTCGATTCATCAAACGGGTCAGTCTTCTTTTTGTTATCAAACCCCACTTAGAAGTCCCTCAGGAAAAAAACTGTCTTCTTGTGGCATATATTATTTTGTGTAGTACGTAAAATGACTGAATATCTGTGATAGTGCCAAAGAAAAACAAGTCGGCCTTTTCTAAGAGGGGTATGTTGGTTTATTAATGGTGAATTTTTTAATGCAAAGAGCAACTTAACAAACCTAATTCTGTAAGCCCATGTACCGTTTGAACACTATCAAATCAGATATTCTAAGAGGAAAGTCCTATTCCGTACCATTCACTGAAAAACGGCATTGTTCTCAATCATAATAGCAAATTAATTTATGAAAGGAACAAATCATATTCATAACATTTGAAATTTAGAGGAAAGTTTAAGGCATTATTAGCCTTTATAAAATCAGGTCATCAGCGGGGAACCAGCGCAAGACTTGTTTCGGTGCCATTATCATTAATCTCCGGACAAGTCATTCTGCTAACTGGCGGCACCATGTTTGCATTTCCAATAGAAACATCCCGAGCTGATGTATTACGGAATAAAGCGAATATGATGTTCTTTTGTTAATAGGCCTACCTAAAAACGTAGCCCACATGACATAAACATAATGAAACTACACCTAACACTCATGATTAGGTCTGCCAAAATTGAACAATAAAATAATAAACCCCACACTTACCTACAGCGCTTGGTCTTACAACAGACCCGACTGGGCCTACCACAGGCATTCATGAGGCTAGCTTTTCTAAACTCAGAACTCTAGCGTCGCTGATATTCCACAAGGATAACATTACAACCCTACAGTACCCCTTTCCTTAAAGATACTAACTCTAGTGAATAAAACCTTTAATTTTTTCAAATTGTTAATATGCCACCAGAAAGCTTACTGTATAACTGCTATTTAACTAACATAGATTCCCCAAATACGCATTCTTCTCAATGGACCAGTACAATCAGAGATACATTTTTAAGTTTAAATCTAGAAGATATTTGGCACAACAAAGGAAACAATTTAGGTATATTTCCCTCTAAATTATTCAAGTTGGAGATAAAAAACAAATTTCATACACAATGGAAGGAAGATCTAAATTCACAAAGAGGTGAAGATAAAAAATTACGAACTTATTCTCTTTTCAAATCGAATTTAGATACAGAAATGTATCTTTACCACGTAAAAGATTTCAAAGTACGTAAAAATATCACTCGACTCCGCATAAGCGCTCATAATTTATATATTGAAACTGGTCGACATAAAAGACCCAACAAAATTCCCGCTACGCAAAGATACCTGTAAAGAAATTGAAAACGAAAGGAATTGTATTTTGGCATGTTTTAAATTCGACCAAGAAAGAAATTTTTGGACCACATAACACAAATTTTCAATTTAGATAGCCTTGACGAGGAAAGCGTATTTACATTCATCATAAGCCTTAATGATACAGAACTGATATCCAAATTTGCCACCTACATAAAAGAATGCACAGAAATTAATGGACCTCTCGGACTTTACTTTACGTTTTAACCCCCCCCCCCCGCACCAAACCTCCACTTGTGTAAATTTGCCCTGCCATTGCGACATTGTTCTATACATGCTTCAGCATACCTTACCGTTTGTGTGTTATTAATTTTTCATATACTTGTGCTTTTGTAGTGTCATATTGTATTGTTTTGGCAAAATGCCGTTGTCTGTTACATATATGGTTCAGCCAATAAAGTTCAAAGTTCAAGTTCAAGTTTAAGTTCAACCCTAAGACACAAGAGAGCAATGGCTGTAGCTGCCGATGACAATCCCAGATCTGCTGCGCCTTCCCAGAATGTAATTACATCTGTATGATCGAAAGCTGAGTGGCATTATGGGATGCCAAATAATGGCAACCCCATGTTTGCAGGCAGCCAACACAGTGACAGGTGTCCCATGGTATTAACAGGTATTTTCAGTACCAGTGGCCATGGCCATGCCAGAGTCACCATCGCATCCCAGGCCATCAACACGTGGTAAAAGTACCTCCATCTCAAAGCTGATGGATCCAAGTTCTGGCACACAACAACCACACATGCATATCATCAGCCTGATCTCTTCTAATTCCACTAGAGTAGCATCGTTTCCAACATTTCAAAATGTATATCAATTACTTTTAGTTTTTTATCCTCGCATTCAGAGATTGCCCATCTGAACTTTTAGCCTTACACATTTTAGCGTTGAGTAAACGAAACATATGGACATAGTTAAAAGCTTGCAAAGGCCGGATTCTGTGGGGGGGGGGGGTTTGGGGGTGGGCGTGGGGTCTTTTTTAAATTTTTTGTACTAGTGCCTCCGGCTGAGGCCAGATAACAAATTAACAGATATGCCAGTTTTTCGTATTTATACGAAGATCCGTATGTTTATTGTGCTTTCTGTAGAAAAAATGATGCAGATCTATATTACTACAAATGGATTAAAACAGTCTTGGTTTGTCCAGGAGGCACTGGCTTCTCTCAAATTAAACTGACGTCAAAAGAGGTAATGTGTATAAGGGGAAAGAACATCCATTTGCAACATGTTTCAACCAATGTCCAAGTTACCCAAGGCCGAACAGAAATATACGTGTGTGGTTCCGGTAACCTGACAGACCATACTAAAAAGGCCCAACCCTGAAATTAATGGAACAAAAAGAAAAGTACTTTTAAGCCGCCCTTCCCTAGTAAATATTGATCGACCGAGGCGAATGCTACAAACTCAGTCAGAGACCCAAGTGGCCCAAAAAATTAGGTAATTTTTTCAGTGGTCCACTATTTTCAAAATGGCAGCCAAGTCGATTGGATATTTTGAAGAGGTAGCATCCAAAATATTTGAGTGATTAGTGTTAAGAGAAGGTTATTTTGTCAAATGAATGTAATGTACAATATGTAATGGGACTTTTCCAGAGTGAGCATCACCTGAAAATGTAAATCAGAGATGCAAGTTTTTCGTATTTATACAGAAATCCGGGGGGGGGGTGCTTTCTGTAGAAAAAACGTAGCAGATCTATACCACAAATGGATTAAAATAGTCTTGATATGTTAAATCTTAACCCTTTTCTGTATGTTTGTCCAGGAGCCACTCGCATCTCTGGGAAATACAACGACAGTTACCAATTATAGTCCCCAGAATTGGGATTTTGTATCAGACACCGAAGTCGCCCTGAGGCAATGACTTAAGGGTCAGCAATATGCTGATTGCCATGCGCCTCACAGCGTCAAAGACGAAGCTTTGTGGAGAAGGTTGCCCCATTTATGGATACAGGTCCCAAAGTACCGGCGGTTTTTTATATAAGTGGTAACAATTTTTCTCGTAAGTAGTGTTGTCTTTAGCAACACCGATTCATATACTGTGCATGCCTTTTCTGGTAACAGAAAAAAAAAAAATTCTTTTACTACGTTGTATTTTTTTTAATTAATTGATTATCAGAATGCTGAAATGGATAAATCAGACTAAATATGGCCTTTTTAATCTTTTGAATTGATGCTAAGCGAAGCCTTTGTGAACCACACATAGATTGTGAACCACACATAGATCAAACTAAGTTTTGTATAAGTCCATAGGCGATGAGTCTATTACCTGGGTCATGATTATCCCTTGGGATAAATGCACTTCAATCTATCTTCATGCTGTTGCAAGCATCAAATTATTACAGGTGCCATCTACATCTAATAGAAGTATTTGTCACTTCTTGATGATTGGTATGAACTTGACTGACAAAAAAGACTTTCAATTTATTAGGTAATTTCTTGTCAGGGAGAAGTGCAGCGACAGTGGAACTTTGCTGGCCAAGACTTGAAGTAATTCCGGATTATTAACAATACATTGCAACCTGCATTGTTACTGATAGTCATGTGCTACTTTTTTTCAGTTGTGTCAGATATAATATTTGATTGGACACCGGAAGAGTCCATAAATTAAACGCATCCAAATGAATATGAAGTGATATTATATAGCACATAAAAAACTAGAAAGAGTGAACATAATATGGTGACACATAATAATATCAAATACCTATTTACTGGACTTCAGAAAGTAGACATACATGTATTGCTTTTTGGTTCTTCCATCAAGGCCACTTTGAGACCAAACTCATGACACTGACGGTTAAAGCCTTGCACCTGTGCAATGAATACGAGTGACAGCCATGGTGTAAGTGAATTTTATTTCTAAACTCTCATCTAAATCTTGTCTGCGATTAATAGGCCATATTTAAGCACAATCCGCGGAAAAGCACCTGCTCAGAATGTTCCTTCATCAGTGTAAAAGTGGAGTCGCACTGCACGAGCATCTTGGGTTCAAGTGGCACTGCATGTATTGATCTAACTGAATGAAAGAAAGTCATTAGACCGTTGAATGCTATTGTGCTGGTAAATGTTAATGCTCATTTCATTAACATCTATTGGAACATAAAATGTAAATATACCCTTAATTGCACATGTAAAAGTATGAGGAAATGTGGGATTTAATAGTCAATTGTAGATGTGCCGTTATGTATCAATAAACATGCGACAGGACATCAAAATGTTAAATGTGAATTTGAAGCTAGATGTTAACGTTGAATAAAACTTTCAAATCCATGCACACGTGTATGTATGTATCAATGTAGGAATATATAATATATATATATATATATATGTATGTGTGTGTGTGTGTGTGTGTGTGTGTGTGTGTGTGTGTGTGTGTGTGTGTGTGTGTGTGTGTGTGTGTGTGTGTGTGTGTGTGTGTGTGGTTATACATATATTCATATTCATATATGTCCAGATAGAGATCGTCATCAACACTTGGATTCTCCACCATATATTACCAGTACTCAAATAAGCACTCTGTTAACGTGCATCAGGTTTATAAGAACTTGAAGGCACTGTGGTTGATTGACATTGGGGACACTAATCAACAACTTCTGACATGTTCCAAAAATCTCACAATCATCACAACTGCAACATGTACACTTCTGTGATCATGCTGTATGTCTAAAACAACACCAAAGGGAAAAAAAATTTGCGAACACATTTATAACTAACATTTTTTTATTTAAATATATTTAGTTATACTGGATAGCCCTATAGTGCAATTAGTTGACTAATACAATGGGTTGTCCAGACACGGAGAGACAAACAGAATGTATGTACAAAACACACCAGACAATACAAATTGCATCACCAAATTTGCCACTTATGTACTATATCAGTACAGAGCAGTAAAGCAAGGCTATGGCACAAGTACTGACGAATAACCTGAAAAATGAATGAACATGGTTAAATTACATCCCCACATATATGTAACAGATACTTCAAAATTATCTGTTCAACCCAGATCATGACTAAGGATGATACCTCACGTTTAGTAATAAGTAATCCTGCAGTTGAAAGGAAAAAAAAGAAACAACCAAAAGAGGGAGAAAGAGGCAGTGGGAGGAAAAGGAAGAAGTATGAAAAGGAGGATTAGAAAGAAAATCTTCTAGTTGCAGCAATATAATTCAAGACTGCCTCACAATTGTGAATGTTTGCTGTATCAGATAGTTCTTTGCTGCCAAAAAGGAGAATGTTTATCAACGAATCCTTCCGAATTTTAAGCGTTTTCTAAAACAAGAGTCAATGTCTACCCAATCCTGCGCCATAAGTTTTGGAAGACATGTAGAGTCACTTCAAACACAACAGATTATTGCTTGATGCGGATCTTTTGGACATTGAGTTTCTTTCATATATCAATACAGACTTAGATGAAAGTGCTGATATCTTGCGTCAGGACATAGTAAATTTACTCATGGAAAGCTTAAATCAACCCGTTAGTGAGGAAGAGCTAACATATTATACACATAAATTGAAAAACCGTAAAACACCACGTTGTGACGGGATAAGCGGGGAATTTTTCAAATATGCTAAAGCAACACTGGTTCCCCCGTTGTCAGTTCTTTACAATTTCATTCTATAATCTTGTGACTTTCCAAGTCAGTGGTCTGTGGGTATCATTAACACAAAAACTTTTAATGCCGTGTGTCTCTAGCTGCTCCTGTGTCTCTATGCAACAGACGATGAACCAAATCAAATTTATGCAACTACCCATGCAAAATGAAACAAACAAGAAGGCTGTGGCATTTTAGTGATCAGCCGATCTAGCCCAGAACAAAGTTGACCTTGGCAATTGGGTCAAAGTCATTTATGCGTTCTTCAACTTGGCTCTTACAAAGGGACACTATCATCTGCATTATTAAAGTGTACGCTCCGATCTTAATAATGCACGTGATAGTGTTTCAAAATTTATCAATTGCGCAACAGAGCCGTTATCTACTCTTTGGAAATAGGTCAAGGTCACCCATATACAACACCAACTGGCCCTGATAGAGAAGCTCACTCGACCATTCCTGAGTTCTGAAGTTAGCGGTAGAATTCACCAAGGTGACCCTACAACCTTGCAAATAAGGTCAAACTCTCCCAAATGCCAACTTAATTTTGCTATAAAAATACAAACACCATCGAACATATCAAAGAAAATGACGCTAGCTAGTAGAAAGGAAAAAAATATATGCCTTATGGATTGTAGAAATGCTGTGCCAAAACAGAGTATTTTGTACTCATCATGTGATGTAAGATGCCTTTTAAAAATGTAAGTGAACAGTGAACAAAAACTTCACAAAAGATGCGAACTTCATTGAAGCATAAAACACATATACATGCATTTAAAGTCTTATCCTTTACTATACTATTGGTAATATGTATTTCTATTCATTACTATTCTATTCATTACAACCTGTCTCAATGTCGACAATAAGGAAATGAGTGCTGTGCTATTTAACAGATATAGTAGAAAACACGCAAGTTTATACTCCAGCTACGTTTGAAGAAAATCCAGCCCTCAGTTTTAGACAAGAAAACAAAACAAATTCAGAAATTTACTGTTATCTGTTGACGAATGGGCATGCAGGAAAGGCAGAAGCTGTTTCAGAGAAGAAACCGTTTTAAGATTCTCTTTAAGCAATCAATACAAAAGTTCATTAAAAACACTGGAGCATCACCTGTTGTAGAAATGTGGCTGCCATCCAGCTCAGTTACATATCACCAAGTTTGCGGAGCATCGCATCAACGATTTGGTGTAAAGTTTTTGAAAAAGTGAAATGTTAATGTACGAGGACGGCGAGGAACTCAGTCTCCTCGCAACTCAGCGGACTGACAAGTTATCTGAGCTGAAAACACAGGTTGTATCAATTTTAAGATCGCCTGTAATGTTCATGTGATGTTAATGCTAAATATTCTGGACAACTTATATCTTATGTGAGGAATACAAAAGAGTTCGGTCACAAAAACATCACTCAAATGTTAAACGCTATAAAAGACCTATTGCAATGACAGGATAGTTGATGACATATGCAAGACATTATGGATAATATTTTTTGCAAGATGGCTATTTTCACATATTTTTTATTACATTCAAAGTTAGACGCGATGTATAAAGTATAACAACCCTTGAGAAATTTCGTAATATTTAATAACTGAACAACTTTGGTGCAAAATATCCAAAATGCCCATCTTTTAATAAGAGGTTGAGAGTAAGATAATTTAGGTTCGGTGACCCTGACAAATTTTCAAACTCTAAGCACTTGTTTGCAAGAAGTTATCAACCTAACTGCTTTTCGAAATCTGTCATATCTTTTGACTAAGTTAAAGATTTGAAAATCTGCTCAGCAAGAAATGAGTCTGAGGCTCAGAAAAGCAAGGAATCAATGCTTGACTAACAGCAATCTGTCTGCTTGCTTACCAGGAGAACTCTGAAAGCATATTGGAAAAGGATCTTTATCTGTTAGTTTTATTTCTTAAGATATTCAATGTCTGAAAATCTACATGACTACAGATGCACATACAAAACCGTAGAAAGCACGCTAAGGATTGATGGATTGCCGTAATTGTTAATGAAATTTATTGTACATTTGCCCTCAACATTATTGTAACGTACATGATTATGATATCTTTTAATTATCTAGTTTGGTAAAATATTTAAAAAACGATAAGGCAGAGTTACTGACACCTCACTGGTACCACGTGATATCATCTATGCAATCAGATCTGTGCCATTACAGCATCGGCTTTACAAGGGTACCACCTGCTAAGTCAAGTAATGGAGATAAAGGGGTTGCAGGGCAGGGCAGGCCATCGAAGTAGGGTAAGATTGCCCAATATGTACGTATGATTTTTCTTTGTGGCCAAGTTAATCGAGTTGTCCAGCTGGTTTGGTACTTAATATGAGAGCAGCTCACATAAATGTAGCCTTCGATGAGCCTGATGAAAAGACTACAGTGATGTTTATAATTATTTGCATCTCTTACAGTCATCACTTTGTAGTGACACATCTTGTTGTCTGTGAAAGTTTTTTTTACAGGGGACCGCTTGTGACCCACACCCTACAGAGGCAAGCTGTTGATCTGTGTCAGTCATTACTTTGGCAATTGTAAGGGCAGAGAATTAACAAAGACACCTTAAACCGGTCTCTCCAGGTGCAATGCACGACAAGGCAATGATAAACACTCTCCTTCAAACTTAGAGAAAACATAATTTCTTCCAAAATTATTTTAGTGCAATTTGAATTTTCCAACTTGCCTATCATTCCCAGTGGCATTTTCAGACATCTTTTCCAATGCTTTAAACCATGCTTCCCAATACAAGAATGCATCGGCCCCATATTCCATTACATTTGCAACACTCAAGGTGTACCTGCAACACCATATGTTCAACTATGCTGTTCGCTTTAAACAGAGAAAAATGTAGCGTTCCCGCTAAGAGACTGTGTCCGCCCTTTATCCTGTTACCAGTCTCCCCTAGGAAACAATAGTCCTGCCTGGGTATATATGGAATCATCCAAATAATTTCGGCAACGTATTTGGTGTCATTTACATACATTTGACAATACGCATAGCATATGAAGTTAAATCTTTATTGAACGTGTGTGAGTATTGAATAAATGTATGTTTGTCCTTATAACCATACATTTGAAGTTAAAGTCTTTATCAATCTATAACATCTTCGAGGAGAGGAAAGTGACAATGACTAAGCTGAAATTTTAAATTTATCTTATTTGCATAAGTTTTAACATTTAATTTTGGCTGTGTAGTATCCGGAGATACTAGTATAGATCAGTAACATGCTACATGCTTACTTGCTTGCTTATATTGGATTTACGGTTTTCGCGATAATCGTGGCAAAGCGAATTCATGTGCAAAGAAGGAAAGAATGAAAAGAGGAAGGAAGAAAAAAGTGAAAGGAAGAAACATACAAAAAAGATAGAGAGAAAGAAAGAAAGTACGTATGGAGACAATTAGTTAGAAAACGGACCTAATGTCCCGTAAGCATACAAGAAGATTACATTACTGCTCATAGGTATTCTACCCTAAATGTTCATGTTTCCAAGCAGAAAACTGTTAATTTGTTTCCTTGACATTGGTAGTTTAGAACACACATTTACTTTGTATTTTAAGATACGGATTGATACTATTTCTATTTACGAAAAATTACATAATACATGCACTACACTAGGACACCATTTTGTTTTGTCACAACTACTTTTTTTCACAAAACATTTTGCAGAGTAACACGTCAACATATGTAAAACGGAAATGCTACTCCAAAGTACACAAAATAAGAAAAAAGGAACTACAAAAGAAGATTTGCTTCAAAGCAAACCTGTCTTTGTTTCTTCAAATGTTGTGAATATGGCTAGATGAAAATTTAAAGGTCCAAGTGATCTTGACCTTTGACCTCTAGAGATTACGTATAAATTGCAAAATTTGCAGTGTTGCAATACCTACAGTTTGAGCCCGATATGACTGAAATTGGATGAAAATTGACCAAGCTATGGCTAAATGAAAAATTTCAAAGGGCCAAATGACTTGACCTTTCACCTTTAGCGGTCACATATTAATGATAAGTATCTGGTTCAGTGCTATTTTGAGAGTGCTTGTTAAGATTCTATCCCCCCCCCAAAAAAAATGCATGAAAGCTGCCACAAATTATACATTTCTGAAAAACTAACAAACTATTGATTCGTTTTCTCCCACTGTCCTGTGTGTTTGTTGTCCTATGTTTATACAACAATTGTACCAAGTGCCGTCCTCTTTTTCAAAGAACCTTGAAGAAACTTGGATTCACCTTTATTGTTTTCTAATGTAAAGACATTAAATTTGTGGCAAACTATTCGTAACAATGTAAACTCCTTTCTCTGTGAGCTGGGTCTGGCAGGCAGGATACCATTTCTTGAGGTGTTACCCACTTGTTGAGCTGACGAGTTGTGTGTACTGGCCTGTCCCATGCATGTAATTAGCATGCAACTAGCTGCCTGGTGGTAGCAGTACCTCTCATCCCCTTTAAAGAACAAAAAATCCCTAAAAAGTAGAAAAATCACAGCGCTACCTCTTGAAGAAATTAAGGTCCACAGAAGTGACACTATGCAATTTTGTAGCAACAGACGTAGCGGTATCGGAGACAATTTTTTTTTAAGAGATTCGGCGAAAAATGAAAAAAAAAATAAAACAAGACAAAACAAAACAAAAAACAAAACAAAACAAACAAACAAACAAAAAAATGAAGCGCGTCCATGTGAATACATTTGGTAGAGAAACCACATGAGCTATATTCATGCCAAGTTTGATCGAAGTGAATCTGGCGAGTGGTTTTGCAGACGAAGTCGAAAATATGAATTGTTGACAAAGGACGGACGTACGACAGCTGCGTATAGTATAAGCTCAGCTGACTGACAAGTCAGCTGGGCTGAAAATATGTGTCGTCTACATTGATTTGATTCACATATTATTTCTTGCTTCCATTTTAGACTTATTACCTAAAATAATCTTATTTTCAAGGGCTTTTTGCATTTTATAAAGTGATTAACTGCTTCCCGTCAGGTTTTCCCTTTTTAAAAAATTGTTTGCTTGGTCTAATTATTATTCATTGTAATCTTTTTCGGCCTTATCAAATCACTTGTAAAAATATTTCACAAGTCCCGAAAAAATGAAAGTTAGGGGCTTTGTTAGGTCCCTCCCATGGTTTTGCTTTTTTATGGGTCATATCAACCTTGCGCTTATGGGCTTACAGAGAACTGGTGTTCCAAAGCGCATCGTTTGATTTTACGGAAATGGTACTATTTCAACTTTGGAACGTATTGCCTCTCAATATTCGAAACGTTCCAGTCCATAACTTGCACATTTCGACTACATCGTCAGTATCAAAACAAGGGTCCCAGCTGATGTTGTCAGGGGCTTTGGGTTCAATGCACACTACCACAATTACAAGCAACATGTGGTTTTCAATTCAGACCAAGATTAATTGAAAATCTTTGTTGCTTATTATTGTTCTTAGGTTGTATGTCAAGTTTAAGGAGCCAGGTTGCTATTTCAGCTGCCCCCAATTACTTACCAGGAAGTCCCTTAAAATGCAAGGTGACGAATGTTACAGTTCCATTTAAATCAAGGATCAGGCCTACACCAAAATTTATCCCCTCTTTTGTACCATATTACGTATGAGCTGAAAATGATATACGTGCAAACAGTGTGTGTGTGTGTGTGTGAGAGCGAGAGAGAAAAAAAAAAAGAGAGAGAGAGAGAGAGAGAGAGAGAGAGAGAGAGAGAGAGAGAAGTCTTATCCCTAGACCGTACTATTACTCGAGCCTAGGTAGGCTACCTGTGCTTTAGGTGAGAACAGCAGATGTGCCATTCTTTGTGCCATTAAACAAAGAAAGGCAGTTGCTGAATTTCTTTATAAGGGAGACATTACCAGACAAAGTGCTAGCCTACAGTGTGGGCTTATGGTTTGTATTAATCTACAACGGGTATTTATATGTATAGTAGAGTTCATAATAAACAATGCCAGATTCACCTTGCATTCAAAACCTTTGAGACCAGAATGCCTTCAATCTTGGAAAACTGAATTCTCCGTCCTGTACGTAACAGGCATTTTAACCTGTCTTTAGACCTACCTATGAAGTTTGTTAACAAAAACAAAGACAGAGCATCGATCGGCCACCACAAACAGGTACAAGGGACTAGTTCACATAGGCCTACTCCCCAGTCAATTCTTTAAATCTGCATGCGGAAAGTAAAATACTAGCTGTTTCTTTCCTGTACGTAACAAGTTGAATATCTTTGCATTGAAATACTGTATTGGCCTACTTACTAATTTTCGCGTGTTTCGCGAGTGAGCATAAACGCGAAGTTTAATACTCGCGAAAATTTGCGTGACCCAAATTACATGATGAGGTAATATTGAGTTCATCATTTATGCATCATATTTCAAGAAAAAGACAAACACGTACCTGGAGTCCTATATTTTGGACGTTTATTGAATCTTAAAGTAAAATCCAATATTATAAAAAATCCAATGTGATTAAAAAAGTTTCATAACAGGACAGGTTAGCTTATGGAGAGTAAAGAGTTCGGGCTGCGGAATAGGGTAATGACAAATAGGAAGTGGTTCTGGACAAAAAGACACAAATACAATAAAACAACAGCTGAAAAGTTTAAACTAGAGGCCCGCTGGCCTCGAGAGACGCAGTGCGGGGGAGGTCTCCCGGGGCTAGGGGCCTAGTACTAACGAGTAAAGTTTGTATCTACCGGTAACCAGGTGACACCTCCCCCATCTCATGAGCACGAATGATTGACTGCACAGATGAATACACAATACTTTATTGCAGATAAGGCCCTATTTGAGCCATTGCATGTACTTTCTTGTTAATGTGTTCCAGAAGTTTTCCTTCTTTTCCTCCAGTCTGCCATAGGAAAAATTCTGTGACACATTAACAAGTAAACTCTATGCAAGACATGGCGTGTTAAGAAGAACAAAAAAGCAGTTGAGTGATGCTTGGAAAAAAAATAAAAAGAAAGGCAAACCAAGAGTTCGGTGATGAAAAAAAGGAAAGGAAGAAAAATGGGAGGAAAAACGCAGTCTGTTGAAATGTCATCCAGGTCCCAAAAAGTGCTCAAACTTCTTCCACAACAAATCTGCAGTCTCACAAATGAATTTGATGAAGACGCAAAGTTGCATGGTGATGATGCCTCAGTCGGAAAAAATGCGGCGATTACAATACATACAGCTCAATTTACACACACACACACACACACACACACACACACACACACACACACACACACATATATATATATATATATATACACATATATGTATGTATGCATATATATATGCATACAATGAAATCTGTCTTGAAAGACAACCTCTTGGGATTGTGGTCTCTCAAGACAGGTGGTCTTTTATAGGAGGTACAAATAACAAGAGAGTAAGCCTACTGAGCAAAGTATCCTGGAAAAATGTTTTTTCAGGGCAGGTGATCTGTCATTGGATTGGTCTCTCTAGGCAGGGACCACTGTACACAGATTGCTACGCTGATGAGAAATGCAAGGTCAGATAAGCATTTGCAGTCGCCGTCACACAAAATTGATTTTACTGACACATAATTTCTGTTGTATGCATGTATGTTAACGTGTACGTATGTGTGTTTATGTATATGTATATATATATATATATATATATATATATATATATATATATATATATACATATATACATATATATATATATATATATATATATATATATATATATATATATATATATATATATATATATATATATATATATATATATATATATATATCTTTTTCATAAAATAACGTAAAAATAAAAGGGCAACAAAATGATTCATGCCTGAACTCTCCAAGGGTCTTGGTTCTGTGGGAAAAAGATGTTCTGTCTGCACAACGAAGCCAGCGCGCTCTACTGCAATTCTTCAGCACCCGCTTACAGTGCTTATATCCCGGGCTTATATATACTCCAAATAAATCATCATCACCACTTCCATAGAACTGCAGTGATATCAAAAGTTGAAAAACTGGGGCAATAGAGCATTCCTTTTTCTGCGCACGTTGCAGCTGTCTTTCTACCAACCGTGGAATGTCTATAACGGCTTGATTTGTAAAGCGAAAACGGAGGGGAAATCCGTCATCGTCGTATTTGTGAAACGGATTGCTTCTATCCTGCAGTATTCTTGTCTTCCTTTCAAGCATTTTAAGGTCATCTATCCACTTCAGATAGCAGCTATTTCGATCATCACCCCTTTTTTTCACTCACTTCACATTCATCTTCACAGTGACCAGAACTCTATCATACAATGTTCTCTTATGTAATAGAAATATACAAAAAAAAAAAGAAAAAAAATTATTAGGCCTCCTTGGTGAATCACACTTCTTAGTACCGTGGTTTAAACCTTGCAGAAGGCAGGTTCAGTGTTAACTCAGGGTTCAGCTTCAGGTTAACACAACATCTGACGTGTTAGCGACAGCGACAGCATTTGGCGACCGGTCACTGGCAAACAGCAACCATTTCACAAATGTGTCTCTGGCTGGGCGCAGGTGGTGGTGGTGGTGATGGTGTGTGTGTGTGGGGGGGGGGGGGGGGGAGGGGGGAGGTTGCTGATGAGTTATCCAACTTTTCATGGTTCATAAGCTTTATCGTAGTTTGGTGATTTTGGTGCCTGCATATCAAATGTTTGATCATGATGTATACTGCGAAATGTAGATTGATGTATGTATATATATTCCTCGCAACAAAATACAACGAAGACACGTATGGCTATGGCAAGTCCAACCTCCATATATTCACAAATAGGGATGTCTGTATATTTCTAATACAGATATCTGTTTCGTAATTCTGATATTTGCATTTCTAATTCAGACGCCTGAATTGAACTGGAAATATCGGTATCTGAAGGAAAATTACGGATATCTGGGGGAGGCACATACTCAACATCAGGGTGTGTGTGTGCCGCGGACATTGTTATACAATACCCTATCTAAACCCTACACCAGATGTGAAAAGGTACCCTTTCTCTAATCCTATAATGTGTTGAGAGGAGTGCTGAATTGGTGCATCCTAATTGCTACCCTATCCTAATCCAGGTGTGTTCATTTTGGGGCCTTTTCTAATCCTGGGAGTAATGAAAACAGTGCCTTTCCCGCGGCACATACCCAGTACAATCCTACATGGAAGTACATTCCCTCCCCCTCCCCACCCCACCCCCACCCCCCACCGGGCCGCAGTGAGCCTTTTCGAGAAACGAGCCCCAGAGGTGAAATCCACGGTTAACTCATAACCGACATAACACCGACGTCTGCAACGTGAGAGTTATAACATGAAAGGAGACGATTATGGCTTATAACTGTCGAGTGGCGAAGCCACGAGACAGTTGTAATAGCCATAATCGTCTCCTTTCATGTTATAACACATTTGTCATTGGCTGGGTAGGAATGGTCATTTGTCTTTAGGTCGGATCAGTGATTTCATGATTGAAAGCGTATTATCTGTCAGTTACGTAATCAAATTCTTACACACACGTGTGACAGTGTCATTTCACTTCTGAGTCACTTCATTCGTGATTTCGCTCAGGCGTTCAGGGGGTTCGTGAATCTGCTAGCTGCCACAAAATGGAAGATGACGTGCCTCTAATTGAACTTGATAATATTGCAACTCAGCAATTATTTTTCCAAAGAAATGACGGCACCGGCAGTACTGGGAGGTATGTTGGTTTTTATTTGTAGTGTTTTTACAATTTCACAATCAAAGTTTGCTTTGCATTCATGATATGCTACTGCATCAAGACTACTGACCCGGAGAAGTTTTGTGGCTGATGGTATAATGCGTGCTGGTACTTGAATGGAAAGTTTTTATCATGGAAATTCAGGTAAATCATTTCAAATTTTATTGTTAGACATTGAAAGGGTTAATTCGGAAAGAGTTAGTTATAGGTTTTATTTAATTCACTCTTTTTGCGGGCCCTTTTTGCGATTATTGAGGGTGAAGGTCAGCCCAAAAAACATGCATTATCAAGTTTCATAATACATTCTTTTTCATAATCAATGGTTATGGGATAAAATCGACACTTTTTGAGCCTTATGATTGGCTAATTCCTACCAGCCATATGACAATGGCCATTAGAGTGAACGTGGTGAAGCGTCAGCGTATCACGCAGTCACTCAAAACCCGTAGGCACATCGAAAACACTCTAACCTTTCGAGAACGGTTCTTCAAAACAAATGAGGGACTGACATGGTTGGGCGAACTGCTAGACCCCCAGTCAGGGAGAAGCACGCGATACTCATTACGCTAAACTTAATCAAGCTCATCCATGTGACAACTTTTTCACACACTTCACTCTTGCTGACAGGCATATGAACCACACCTTGTGGCGAGAAACAGACGTGTGGAGCACACCAGAAACACTAGCGTATCCAGGGGGGGGGGTTTCCTGGTAGCCCGGAAACCCCCCCCCCCTCCCGCCTCACCAAAGATGGGTTTCCTTCTCACGGGCTGATTTGTCACAACTTGCGAGAAATTAGCAATTATTTCCAACCTAGCGTTACCACAAACCACTGTTCACTTTCATTTGGCCTCAAATGTGAATATAACCTTAACGTTAGACTACATACAGCCTATAAAGTTACTTTAATTTTGTTCACGCATAGGCCTATATCCAATACCCCTTCCCTGATACCGCGGACAAATTTGCTCGCAGACTCCGCCTCTACAGGACGATATTGACCCAAGTAAGAATTCATGAGGCCTATCCGTAAGGGTTGCCTTCTGCAGGCAGCGTTAGGCCTGCTGTCATGGAGGCGCCAGCAGAGAAAAAATTGAAGGCAATGAAGCAGACATCTCTGCTCAAATCATTTTACAAGAACTTCAACAGATAAAGTATTGTTGACAGTCTGGTAATACTTGACAATCACATAATCATAACATTTAATAAACAAATCTGCTATCAGATCACTGCTGCCTAACAACATTCATCATGACTGAACACGTTACAAAACTTGAGAAGTCAAAATGACAGGCCTAACTTGTTATCATGATGTGACCACTTTTCGTCCATACTTAACGTTTGTTCCCCATTATTATTTTTAAACGTCAGGCATTATATATTCCTCCATTTACCCTCTTCAGTCAAGCCTAGGCTATCATGATAAGAAAATGTGAGACAACCAAGTAAGCTTAAATTAAAAATAAGTAGGCTATGCGTAAGGCCTAAGCTATATGCAATGTGCGACATCTAGCGGTATACAGTATTTATTGCATTCTTTCAAGTTTGCATAAATTGCCTTGATCAAATGACTTTTTTAATTTTAGTTTCAGAAACCATGGCCTCAGTTAACAGCTTTCCTTGGAAATCGTAAGGTATTTTGCTTGAATTATACATGCAAAGTAGCCTACACCAAGGCAAGCCATTGATCTATTTCAATTTTGGAACTGACAGGTTATATTAAACAGACCGTCAAGGTACCTCTCAATAAAGATCAGAATGACCTGTTGTTGTATTTTTTGTTGTTGTTGCAATAAACTATTGCAGATACGTCAACCATCTCTCATCACATCTTATCATAAGTGATTAACGTGTTGCTACTTCAAGTTGCAATGAATACGTATTATTATTCCATTTGATTAGTAATTAATTATTAAGACAGGTGCTCATTGAATTCTTAATGTTGCATTTTTTCGTGCATGTTCTTAACAGTACAAAATATAAGGCCTACACGACATTTATTACAAACTAGAAATATTGAAGATTCCTTGTATTTTTGTTCAAAATAGCCTTGAATTTTTTTTTGATATTTGGTTGCCAAAAATGATAAATAGGAGCATTTTTAGGCCTCAGAATGCACCATTTAAGGTGTACAATTTCAAAATTTTCCGGGGGGGCATGCCCCCGGACCCCCCTAGCACAGCTTCGCGGCCTTCAGCCGCTCGCAGTTCGTATACCATCAAATTTGGAAACCCCCCTAACTCATCTCCTGGATACGCCCCTGAGAAAGTATATGACGATTAAAGTTTTCGTAGGCCTACCTACATTCGGCATTTTGAGAAAACTGATAGCTAATATGTGCAGTCTGAAGCTGTTTTGTGAAATTATATGTTAACTCCGCTGGATATAATTCCGGATGATTTAACAGATATCTGCACGAAAAACCTGCTTGGGGTAGAAACCACAATGACCAGAGCACGGCAGGTGAGCATCATTCATTTCAAGGCCCTTCCAATTTGCTCCCAGGCAAATTGACAAACAAAAGCAGCAGGTTTAGCTCACGGAAGCAGGGTAAAAACAGAAAATTAATGATGCAGTTCCAGAAAGCACAAGAGCCCAAAACAAATAGGGGAACAATGTTTATCAGAAATGGGCTCGTTGGAGAAACGGCTCAAAGGAAACAAGAAACAGTGAACACTTTCCGGTGATTTAGATGTCAGATGACAAACTTAACTAGAAAAGATGATTTGCTGCAAGGCAAATCAGTGTGGGTGTGTCTTCAAAGCATATTGATATGAAATGTACAACTGGTCCATTAAACACAAGAGTCGAAGTTGGAATGGCATCTCTATGATCCATAATAACTTTGAAGTTATTCAAGATTTAAATTTCCAAATGGTGCTACTTAGCATAATTTAAATTGCTACAACTTTTGTGTTTAATTCATTAGGTGCACAATGGTCAATAACCCTCTAGCTGAAATTGGAATGACATCCATATCTATTATAGTGTTGAAGATATTCAATATTGAAAATTGAGAATACTGCTACTTGACATAATTTAAATTGGCACAACTTTTGTTTAAGATTTATTTCATACAAAGTGGTCAATAACCCCCTAATACAAGTTGAAATGACATCTCTATCTATTACAGTTTTGAAGATATTCAAGATTTAGAATTTCAAATGCTGCAAATTAGCATAATTTAAATTGCTACAGCTTTTGTTTTACCTGGGATAAGTTGAAATGACATCTCTATCTATTATAGTTTTGAAGATATTCAAGATCTAAAATTTCAAATGCCCCTAATTTGCATGATTTTAAACATCTTCATACCTCTGCATAAAAAGGCCCAACTTTCGAGGTACAATCATGGCATGACAGTTTGGATTTTCTATGTATAATAGTGTCAGAGAAAAGTGTCAGACAAATTCACTGGTAAAAAAGAGAGAGAGAGAGAGAGAGAGAGAGAGAGAGAGAGAGAGAGAGAGAGAGAGAGAGAGAGAGAAAGAAAGAATATGCAGCTCTCTGATTGGTCGTTTTGATATGCTCAAGGCAAATTGCGTTCTAAGTATAACAGCATTAACACTTCGAGAAAGTCTGAAGAAATTTACTTTTTTCCCCCCAGAGACAAAATCGCGAAATTAAATACTCGCAAAAACAGACAAATGAAAAAAAGGTGAAATTAAGATCACGCAAGCATGTCATTAGTATTGGACACTGCATATTATGATCCTTCATTTTGCGGTTTGATTCACCAATACATATGAGCTGATGGGAGTTACAAATAATCAAGTTGTATTCCAGACAGTCGGAAAGTTCAAGAAGTGTTACGTATATGGAAGTAACACATTCCAAACACATGCTAATCAATATACGCTTCCATTCATCGAAAAATTTAGGCAACTGTATGCTGTGAAACTGTTGCATTTTGCAAATGTGATCTGCAGTATCAGTGTAGCATAACTATAATATACTATGGACTGGAGCCTTTTCTGAATATCTCAAAATCGATTTCCCTGTGTAACTAAACATAGGTTATCTCAAAAAAATCGCACATTCTGGAAAAAAAGGCAAATTTGCAGCGTACTGTGCAGTGATCGTTGTCTGCGATGGGCGAAAGTGGGAACATTTGTTATTTTTAGCCCTGACAAGTTGAGGTGCAGTGTATTATCTGTAATAACGGTTGGCTGTGGCCTGTTAATATGAAGTAAAGCTATTTGAATTACAAAATAAGACGAGTTTCCTGCCATGAATTGTTTTGGAGTCACCGTTTAAGTCCCCCGTTAAACTTATTTTGATTTAAAGGTGGGTTTGATTTCTGAGTAACTCAAAAAGTGAAAACAACCATGCGCTTGATTTGCGTGGTTGATATTGTTTCAGTTATTGGTAAGGCTTTAGCAAGCCTGTGAAGGCTGATCAACAGGATAATCAAGTCTACCCTAACATATCATATGTTTTGTCGGTGAGGTCGCAGCTCACAGGTACTTGTAGCGTAGAGATAGGGGCGTCATGCCTTGTACGACGATACTTTACCACCTTCCCTTCCCTCCCTCCCCCCCCCCCCCCCCCCATACAGATGTATTGGGCACAGGGGCAACCAGCAGAATGGTTGTCACCATATTCTGGTCAATACGAACCCATTAATACTGTCACTGACCGGCAAACTCACTGTCCACCGAAAATACTGGTTCGGTTTAGAAGGAAACAAAAATCCACAGTAGGCAACCATGTAGCCCCCAGGGACCTCCCCTCGCTCGCAAGCTTAACAGAGCGAGGGGAGGTCCCTTGGGGCTAGCAACCATACAGATACTTTATCGACATATTAAAGGCCTATGCCTACCTGGTAGTCTAAACAAAACACACGGCAGAAAGTGGATCTGTATCTGTTAAAGTGTTGAAGATATTCATTATTTAATTTGAAATACCGTAATTTGCGTACTTTGTACATCATTACTCCTGCACATAAATGGCACGATTGCACCCACAGTGGTTCCATAATTCGTATTTTAGAGGCTCCATGTGCTACAACTGTCGGAGAAAAACTCCGGGAAAAATGCCGTGTCTAGAGAGAAAGAAATCGCGGAAAAACAAAATGTGTGTTCACACAAATATGATTACAGATACAGATCCACTTTCTGTCATGTGTTAATCATTGTGCATCTGAGTTTTCAACAAAGTGGTAGCTTTTAAAATCATGCTAATCGAGGACATTTTGAATTCAGGACCACCAAACTCCCTAGAAAGGGCCTGGTATTAGTGGTAATCCACATGATTCACTCGTTGTCTGACTTCAGCTGGTTCGAAATAAATAACAAGAGCCCCTTCTCATATTTTAGCATAGGGGCCTACATTTTACCCATCTTACGTTTAATAAAAAAAATTTGAAGATTACAATTAAATCTATTTACTCCTGTGTTAAAAAAAAACACAAAAAAAAACAAATAAAGCATGCACACATGGTTGGGTTTTAACATTGATGCAGCATATTTCTGAAAGGTTTCTTTACACTTTTTGCTAATGAAGATCTTGCAGTTGAGATTGATAAAAACAGTACAGTTATGTCATCGTCATATTTGGAGTACTAATGTTTGGCGTCATTGGCGAGACGTCGCCTGGGCGGTTACCGCCGTTCATACCACGCCTGTCATTTCATTAATGTTGAAATGGAACCAAAATATCAAAATAGCGAGTTCAAAATTCAAATCACACGTATAATGATGTTATCGTGTTCCATCTAAACATTCGAAAGCTTTCAAGATTAAAGTGAACATGTATCAAAGCATCACTATCACATTCAAATTTCAGTTCATATTATACAGTAGACCTACCATGCAGATACTTTATCGACATATTATATGCCTACCCTGTAGTCTTAACAAAATATTACAGAAAGTAGGCCTACATACAGACACAAAACATTAATCTATGGGCCTACTTACATTTACATGTAGGCCTACCTGAACCATTTCTTTCAAACCATCACCAGAATGACGATTATGATTTGCTTGGGTATTATTTTGTCTTACGGAAGGATGGAGCAGGTGAGATCGTAGGCGGTGTTGCATTGTGTGTATAACTCGAGCAACTAACATCAAAAGACGCAAAATTTCCTGTTTGGGACTAGCAACCCTACAGCCCTCCACTGACTGCAGTGTTCTCTTTTAGGCAGTTCTTGAACCTTCTGTTCTTGCCCTTGCCTATTAAATACATTTTTGAAAATAATTCTTTCCGTGACCTCTGCGCCTACCCTCAGCAGAGAAATTGAGCGATAATTTCTACACAAGTTTTGAGGACAACGCTGATGGACGGGATCACGTTTGCTTTTTTCCACTTCACTGGGAATTTTATTGAGATGAATATAAACGAAATAGTTTTGTCAACGGTTTTGAATAATTATTGCGGCCGTTTTTAACAGCCGAGGACTTAAACCCCACCAGGACCTAATATAGGTTAATGTTTTGGTTGTGTCTATGCTTTTTAGCACGTCTAAAGCATCACTTTCAGTAATTATATCATTTAAAGATTTGAACATCCGAAGACTTATCCCATCAGGACCTAATGCTTTGGTTGTGTCTATGCTTTTTAGCACGTCTAAAGTATCACTTTCAGTGATTATATCATTTAAGGGTTCCTTTATGTTAAGCTCCAGGGGCGATATTTTAGGGAGAAAGAGTTAAAATTTTCTGCCTTAGATACATCATCATCATCATCAATAACTTTCCCATCAATTAGAGTCGATAGAATGGTACAACTCTTATTACATCCCAACAAATACTTCACCGCATGCCACCATACTTTATTCTTTATTTTGTTATTTTTTAAATTTTCATTTAATTTTTTTCGTGGTAAACTTGTTCTACTCCGTCCAGTTCCGCCAGGTAAAAATTTCGATAACTCCGGAAGCGGGCCCACATATGGAATTGTTTTTATTATTTTTGACTTTATTATGAAGACGTTCTTTCCGCAGCATTCTACGTAGTTTAGGCGTATACCATGGGTTATCATTGGACTGTATGATATATTTACGTAAGGGGCGGAGAGAACTTTTGTATACTCCAATTGTATAATTGTAGCAAGAGAGTAAACTACACATGTAGGCCTACGTATTTGATTATTACTACTTTGTAACCAAGAACGAAGGGTTTACTTTTGATGTAGATCAGTGTTGGTAACATTCAGTGAAAAATAACTAAGAATTTTTCGAGGGAGCTAAGGGGGCAACCATTAGATATTCTTGGGGGGGGGGCTGGGTTTTTTGCTTGGGTGTTCTTTTTTATTTCTTACACAGTACCACCTCAATTATTTTTCCACCTTCCATGGTAAGATTTTTTTTTTTTCCCCATGGAAATCTGGCAAACATTTTTTTTTGCAGCTCATTATTGCTGTTACAAGATCACTGATCATATCAATAGCTTTTCCCATTATGTGCGTGGCCATAATGTGTACAAACATTAAGATATATCAATATTTAAAGTCAGTGCTGAGAACAAGAATAAATTGCTACTTTTGTGGATTGTGATCTTCCAACAATGAAAGAGTTGAAGACACCTTTTAAATTTTACTGGCAGTGCCTATATGAACCATAGTAATAGACATTTGAGTATATTGAAATACTCACACTTTTTAAATTCATATTTTAATATGAAGTTAAATGCAAAATTCAAAGGGCTTTCAATCCTATTAAAATATCTGGGTAAGTATGCTTTCCAACAGATGTTGTTATCATCACTGATATACTTAAAATTTCATGCATAGAATAAGCTTTAATTGTATATTAACTGATGCAACGTACAATAAAGCTTTATAATACTCCAAAGTCAGTTTTGTACAGTAATATACATGCACACTCATCAAAATGCATATACCTATTAATGATACATATAATCGGAGATATCTTCATTTAATCATCAATGAGGTTCTATAACACCTGTCCAATTTTATGATTGATGTCTGGAACACACCATCAGCAATGATCATTTTTACAATAGGCCCATGTGTTTTACTTTGACTACTCTTTGGACACACACACTTGTATGCCTAATTGTGATATAGGTGTCATTCAGGTGCCATTTTGACCAGTTTTAGAGAAAATTTGTGGCATTCTATGGGGACGCATAGGGTTGTTCAAACACAAGTAAACCTTTTTTAGCAGTTACATCAGTGAAGAGATGTAGAATATTGCCTTCGGACAGATTAGAAGAAATTCATGTGCGCCTTTGAGTATACATGGTCTCTACCTTCAGCACTGTGAATGTAATCTGTTTTATACCACGGCTCACCAATTCATCTGCCCTATTGTCTGGAACCAATAAAATTCCATTCTAGGACTAGTGAAAATTTAAAAGCACTTGTCCTGTGGACAACCAAGAATTTTGTTTTAATAGTATGTAGTTTAATTGAAAGGGCAGGTGAATTGTGCAAGGGGATAATAGTATGAGACCATTTAATACCTGTCAACATCGTTATCCAAAAATCAGTGCAAGTCAAAAACTGTCCAAATGTTGATCAGTTTTTAAGATGAACACCACCAGGAGCCAGAAGTCCATGAAACAAAATGCTATTCATTCAATACTCAAAACTGATATGATGTCACAAGGTAACACAAAAAAAGATAACTGTCATGAAAAAAAAAAGTGGACAACAGTTTTCAATGATGTCATAGGAACTACATCAAAATTCCAAGCAAACAAAAACTAGCCATGATAAGTAGAATTTGAAAATAGCTTGTCCTAGGGGCAAGACATGTGGAAAAGAATTGTGAAGCCTGTGTTTGACCAGCTTTACTGCGATCGCTTCCTGATTTTCAGTGTAAGAGACCCAGTTTTAATAGCCTCAAGCTGCCTATTGGAGCAAGGTCACAAACACCACAACAGCAGATTCCTTTCACTGTTGCAGTTGCTGTGACTGGTCAATTGAAATCGAAGTGAATCAATATAGTTTGCACTGCAACATTAAAATATTTTTTCCAGCTTTTCAAGCAGCACTTTTTTTCTGGCAATGAAAAGGAGAAATTATTTATTTCTCCAATTTCTCACCCAAAATTATTTATTTCCAAAAACACCCAGCCCCCCCCCCCCCCAAGAATATCTAATGGTTGCCCCCTGAAGGACAGAGTTTAGACCGCTTGTCGGTTCGAGGGGTAGGTACAGAAGCGGGATGGGGGGAGGGCGGTACGCAAGTGTTCAATCTGACAGTATTTTCATCCCTTAGACATATTCCTACCTCGCGAAACAGACTCTGCGGCCAGTTAGTTGCACGTTTGACAGCGTTCTTATGTTATAATAGTTTTGGGAAGTATAGGCCTATGTTTAAAAAAGTAACATGAATTCAGGTACAAAAAATGTGTTGCTAATGTGCGTTTATGACAACTACAAAGTAAGATCCCAAACAGTTGCGCAAACAACGATGGGTATTCATCATACAATATGCAATGCTTTCTTGTTTGATGCGCGCTTGTCGGAGCGGCCGGTTCGGGGCAGTCATTTTGAAGGGAGTCAATAATGGACCCAAACAACCACAGTCTCTTTGCGTCGCATATGATATTATCTCAGCTAACTGCTTAGTGCTTATTTGTATCTACACAAGCAGAGACTCTGCTAATTTACATAGTGAAGTGGGTTATTTCTTTTCATTCTCACTACAGACATGTGTACTCTAGTAACTACTGATCATTCCTTTTCAAATATTACATTTCTGATCTTTAACTTTTTGCTATATTCTTCTTTCTCAAGGCTTTGAATTGCAATTACATGGCGTATTTTGGAACGGGTTACCGACATATTTGTTTACTTACCCTCTACTTCAAATTAGAACGTTGTGATACTACATGAGCTCAAATGCTTTGCATAGTAGGCCTAATATTTTTAAAACTTTGCTGCGTCACGAGAAATAATCTTGACAATAATCATTTAATCAATAATGCTGATGGTCTCGAAAATGCCATTTCTGTTGCTTCCGACTCTCTGCACATCGGCTCTAACGATCTCGCTGAATTCGTAAAGTCCTTTTCTAAAAAAAAAAAAAAAAAAAAGAAAGAAAAAAAAACCCTCCGTTTTGGGCCTAAATATTCAGTGTCTAAATGCAAAATTTGATAACTTTATTTAATGAATTGTCCAAAGAGTATTTTGAATTTAGTGCCATTGGCATACAAGGAACTTGTTTGGAGGGCACACATCTCGACATGTGTCTCTACGAACTGGATAACTGTACATGATGGATATCCGTTCCTCGTGGTGCCACCTGAAGTTCACACAGCGGACTTATAATTTACCTGCATGCATCAAAACTACCAATATGTGGCTAGGATTTTTCCGTTCCAAACAAAATATGGAAAAGTCAGTTCATTTGATATTTTTGGAAATGGATTAATGAAAAAAAACACATCATGTAATATCTACATGTCTCCTTGCCATGAAACCGGAGACACGAAATTGTTTATATGTCCTTACATCCGGAGTATCTACTGTATAACAGCAGATATATTTTTCTTGGGTGACTATAATTTAGATCTTTTGAAGGTCGATACTAGAGAGAAGTATTCGAACTTTTTAAACGAAATATTGAACATCAATTTTATACCTAATATAATAATACCCATCCGTTGTTATTGACAGGTGTGCAACTTGATTAGATAATATTTTCTGTTGTGTTTCACGTAGCAACATGGCTATTTTATCAGGTGTTAATCTTTACACAACCGTCTGATCACCTACCCTGCTTTACATGTTCAGACCAAAAACTAAATCTGCATCGTCCTCCTAAATATTTCCAAGTGGAAACAAAGCACTAGCAATATATCCAAAACCCAGGAACTAAATAACATAAATATATTATGTCAGCACTTGATCCAGACTTGCTTCACGACCCTAATAGTAATTATAATACGCAGTGCAAAAGGTAAGCACCTGCCGACCAAAACTGTATGTTTTAACAAACATAAATATAAGTTTCTCCTTGGATGACAAACGGCATCTTAAGATCCATTAAATTTCGCGATAATCTGTACAAACAATTTAAGTGTACTAATCCTGATTCCAGACTTATCTGACTATCAAACAAAATCTTAAAGTTTATAACCAAATTCTTGATAGAATTATTCAAAGTCATAAACATTTTAAATCCTTGGCTGGGGTCATCCTGATATTCATGTAATTTTGTTTGTTTCAATTACTGTATATTGATCCAGTAGCTACTACTGCCTTACCTTTCCGTTCTGTAATTTGTTGCGTATATGTCGAAAAAAGCTGATCTGAATCTGAGTCAACAAATACACAGCTCATTGCTACACTGTCAACACACACAAACCTATATATATATATATATATATATATATATATATATATATATATATATATATATATATATATATATATATATATATAAATATATATATATATATATATATATATATATATATATATATATATATATATATATATATATATATATTGTATCTGGTTTGTATATCATCTGCTTATGATCAGAGACCATTCTCAGAGACATATATACATTGTAATACAAATATATATAGCTTTCCAGTGTAGTAAATGTACATATCAGTATTTGTCTCAAGGGAAGACCTATAAGCATTCTATGCTTCTCTCTTCCCGCCAATGTTATTTTACTATTGTATCTGAATACTTCTTAGTGTGCTAATTTTGTTTGGCTAATAAACAATAATTAGTTAATATTGCCCAAGTTCCTCTATAATATGGGCACCTCGGTGCTATTTTATCTTATGTTTTATCAATTGCTTTGTGTTTTTGTCTTTTGTCGCCACGTTTGTATGAAACCATATCCCGCGAGTCGATTTGTTTCAGGAAGTTAAGTATATGTATGTATGTATGTATGTATGTATGTATGTGTGTGTGTGTGTGTGTGTGTGTGTGTGTGTGTGTGTATGTATGTATGTATGTATGTATGTATGTATATATGTATGTTCGGAACGAGCGGGACCCGAATCTGCAACCTTTTGGCACCAGTCACCAGTATGTATGTATGTATGTTTGTATGTATGTATGTACGTACATAACACATGGAAAATGTTTTTCTGTTGCAGCAAATGTACCATGGGCTATAATTTTACGCTCAAGGACACGTAGCATATTATGTGTTGTAAATATTTGTGCAAATCATCCCTGGCCACCCCAAACAGAAATTGAACCATGACAAAAATCGACTTCAGGCAAGAAAGTGTTTGATTTGTTCTTCTATACATTCTTTTTTTTTTTCAAAAGTATTTATAAAATTTGTGCCGCGAATCAACTTTTATCCCGCATCATTTCCACCAAATGATACGTCCCAATCGTCTGAAACCATTTTGGGGCTATAATGGATGTCACATTATACCTCACAAATCTGCACTGCCAAATCAGGAGTGGGTGAATAGCTGCCTGAAATCCGTTTTCGCATCAGAAAACTTGACTTGGATCGACTTGTTTAGTTTCCTTTAATCGGTTTTTGTTTCTGCGAAAACTGAAGGCCGAGTTGCACTATGTTCAGTTGGTGGGGGGGGGGGGGGTAGGTGTGCATGTCAAATACTGCTTGAGCAAGACAGTGCCTGCACAATGCAATAATGTGTTGAAAGGGGAGCACTTGGCTTGCATGGCTATGCAGGAGCGGCCGCATGCATGCAACACAGTGGCCACACGATGCGAAACGTTGCGAGCGCAGCTTTGCATGCCAAAAAGTGCAACGTGTAACTGGGCCTTTCATGAGTCCAATTGTTCGTACAGTGGTTTCCCTGTTCTAATAGAAAACTGGTTTTCGTGTAACCAACACCTTGTTGAATATAAACATCTGATTCAATGGTTTCATAGATACAAAAATACCTTATCAAGAAAGATTGGCAGGTAATACAAATTACATTATTGTCGCCAAATACAAGAAAGTGTTTGTCACGTGCATTGTGCAACAAACCACAACATATTTTGTCCACCTGTGTGTGAGATGGCCACATGACACGGATAAACCAATAGAAACCAAACAGGCGTCTTTTCCGTGACCCAAAAATTGTTGAAACCTCAGTTCCACTTCATCCGACCAGTGAATACAGACGTTCGTTTATATCTATGTTTATTTTCCTCGCCTGTACCATATGTTGGCAACAGGCTTTGTCTTGGGTAGTAGCTGCAAAACATAATCCAAGATGGTCAGTGTTTGTATGCTAACACTAATTATGGTACACCGTCAAAATTAAGCAGGAAATATTATAAATTTTCACAAAAACCTTTGTGACCCCCATCACGTGACTTTCAACTTTGGCGCCACACAATGTCCATGTTACCGTCCACTTGAAGTGCTGAATTGCTGAAGTCCTCCCTTGAGTCACATGTAGGATTTGTGACCGGGGATTAACATGTTCAAAATACGTGCATTGTATATTCAACACCCACACATATATATATTTTATTTTTGCTTTGTATATTTTTGTGTTTTAAAAAGTATAGAAAAAGTATAGACACATTAAAGGTTGTATGCCCACGAAACAGAACACACACAGAGAAGGCAAAGGCACTGATTGATTGATTCTTTATTCGGTGCACGTCATGGCAATCCTATAGAATTAGTCCGTGGGGTCGGCCGTTCTTCTGAATCCACTACTTACCATGACACTTCAGTGATTTTTCTACGGTAGCGCCTTATTCCGTCAGGAAATCGGTGGTGGATTCTGATGAGGCTTAGATAGATAGATATAGAATTTATCGTTACAAATCCCACATTAAGAATTTCAATACGGTTAATCTAAAACAGCCTAAAGTTTCTAAAGCAGTCAAAGAACTACAAGATAGATTTGTAGTCACTAACATAGATAAGGCAGGTAACAATTTTGGGATCATCTGCAAAAAATATTATCTGGATGTTTTGAAAAAGGAACTTGGTATAAACAATATTTCAGACATAAGAGGAAATGACGTTTATAAATTACACAAACAATCCATTGATAATTTGATTGATGCACATAAAGATGAGATGAAAAGGAATTTTAATATCAAAATTTCTGAAGAGGACTCCTCTATTCCACTTTTGTTCTGGATACCCAAATTACATAAAAGCCCTTTTAAATCTAGATTCATAGCTGGTGCTTCAAAATGTACTACAAAGCAATTATCAAAAGAAGTAACATTGTGTTTGACTGCAATTAGGAATCATTTTCGTAAATACTGTAATGCAATTTCTAGAAACTGTGATATAAATTGTTTTTGGAGTATTAACAATTCTTCCGAGTTTGTATCTAAAATCAAAGATGTAAAGGCAAAAAATATCAAATGTTTTGATTTTTCTACACTGTACACAAATCTACCCATAGATGAAGTCAAAAGTTCACTTTCAGAATTAATTAGCAAAATGTTTAAACATAATGGTAAACCATACATAAATATAAATTCATATACAAAGAAAGCATACTGGTCACACAATAAATATTCAAAAAGTAACATTAAATCTTACACTGTTGAAACTTTGATAGATGCTATAAAATTTCTCTTGGATAATACTTTTGTTCAATGCGGACCACTGGTTTTTCAACAAATAAAAGGCATTCCAATGGGTAGCAACTGCTCCCCTTTACTGGCAGATTTATATTTAACCTGGCTTGAATTTAAGTATATGAATAAATTGATGAAAAAGGACTTTCAAATGGCTACAAAATTATCAAACAACGCAAGATATATTGATGACATTGCTTGTGTAAATGTACAAAATTTCAATGAAATTGCTAAAGAAATTTACCCAAAAGATATCCCTTTGGAGGGTAACAATTCAGATGGTTTCAGAGATGTATTTTTGGACTTGGATATTCAGGTCACTAATGACAGGTTTTGTATTAAAGTCTATCACAAAATAGATGAGTTTAACTTTGAAGTAGTTAATTATCCTTTCCCGGACAGTAATATTTCCGATACTATTGGATATAATACATTTTTGTCACAAATTTTGAGATTTGGTCGTATTTGTTCTAAATTTCAGGACTTTGCATCAAGAACCAAATTTATTTACAATAAACTTGAGTCAAGAGGATTCAAAGGTGTACTTTTGATCAAATATTTCTACAAATTTTGCTGTAAATATCCCGAGATGGTTAGAAAGTTTGGCTTCAATAATTTTAGAGATTTTAGACTTGCCTGTTTTGCTACTTAATTTCATCTTTTGACACCATTATGTTTAAACGTTCACCTTTCGGACATTTTAGGCTAGCTTGTTTTCTGTTAGGTAAACCCCCAGGGGCTACAGGTAGCAAGAAGCGGCCTACGACAGTTACAAGCTTGCCTAATTGTACTTGATATCTGGTTAATATTTTCATTGCATTCTTTTGACATAAATACAAAAGACTTCCATTCTTTTCTGACTTGCCCTATAATTCTACTGTTAACATCCAAAGATTATTAGAAAGTCTGGCTGCAATAATCTACAGTTTTTAGACTTGTCTGTTTTGCTACTTAACTTTATCTTTTGGCATCTTTCTGTTTTAATATTCACTATCAGACATTTTAGGCTTACATGTTTTCTGTTAGGTAAACCCCCAGGGGCTACAGGTAGCAAGAAGCGGCCTACGACAGTTGCATGTTTGCCTAATTGTACTTAAAATCCTGTTAAGAAAAAATGTTTTGATAGCATGTTTTTGGCATAAATGCTAATGACTTCCATTCTTTTCTGACATGCCTAAATGCACATTTACTCACTATTAAAAAATTACTCAAAATTGACAGTATTTTCTCAAGTGTCACAAACCTGACACATTAAGTTGACACATTGACTCAGGGTTGGCAGTTAAATAGAGCTTAATTGTTTGAGGAGTAGGTGTCATCATGGAGTTTGTTTTACATCTCTGGTACAGGATGTACATTGTTGCAGTCCTTGTTAGGATTTTCCTTGGTTTGTACAGGTGGTCTAGCTGCAACTGTTTATTTTACAATCACTGGGACTGAATATAATGCCCCAGCTTGTTTCCACTTCAGTTAAACATTGGCGGATGGTTTAACTAGGAAAAGCTGTCCAGCTAGAAAGGGTACATTTTGGTTCAGGGGTAAGTCAAATTGTTCTTATCTGAACCTGTACTATGAAAATTTGGTAATTATGGTTTGTTTGACAGGTATTCTTCTTTGATATGAAGCTCTGCATTTACAAGCAAAACTTCACATATTTAGCTAATTCAGCAATTGCCACGTTCATATTTATTCATTATTATGTGGGTTGTCTTTGCTGAATATTTAGCTTAGGCAAGGAGCCGCTACTCAGAGAGACGTGTACGGGTAAAAGGCTCCGAAACATGTTGAGTAGTTACCCGCTGAAGACCCTTTAATTTATTTGGGCTGATACAGCCTATGTCAAAATTTTACAGAGGAACGTGTGCAATATAGACAATAGTAATTCCATATATATACAGGTTAGACAGGGACAGGTTAGCTTATGGAGAGTAAAGAGTTCGAACTGCGGAATAGGATATTGACTACTAGGAAGTGGTTCTGGGCAAAAAGACACAAATACAATAGATAGATAGATAGATAGATAGATAGATAGATAGATAGATAGATAGATAGATAGATAGATAGATAGATAGATAGATGGATGGATGGATGGATGGTTGGAGGGAGGGAGGGAGGGAGAGAGAGAGAGATAGGCATGCTCAGGTATCAGGTGGAGATGATAAGATGGATAGATACACTTTTGCACTTTATTTATTCAGGGTAGCCATACATCAACTTGTAAAAAAAAGCTACTTTTTCAAAGAGGGGCAGGCTCCGGAGTAATCAAGGTGTAGTAAGAGGAAACAGAAGTTGACAACAGGTAGTAATGGAAAATGTAAAGTGTGTAGACATGAAACAGTGGATCATTGGTTGTTGTGGTGTGGTGCATATAGAGAGATATGAGGTTTTTTCAGAAAGTGGCACAGGGAAGACCATAATTGTAAGGGGATTAGAAGTGGTTCTGTGTTTAGAGGAAGAGGAACGTGTAGCACGGGTTTTAGGTTTGAGGGGTGGCTTTCTGGGAGGCAGGGAAGGTATTAAAAGTGTACATAACTTCCTAGTGGGATGTTTGGAGGAAAGAAATGAAGTTAGAAAAGATGATTTGCTGCATAGCAAATCAGTGTGTGTGTGTGTGTGTGTGTGTGTGTGTGTGTGTGTGTGTGTGTGTGTGTCTTTACAGCATATTGGTATGGCAGTGTACAGCTATTCCATAACACAGGAGTAGAAGTTGGAATGGCATCTCTATCTATTATAGCTTTGAAGTTATTCAAGATGTAAAATGTCTAATGGTGGTACTCAGCATAATTTAGATTGCTACAACTTTTGTTTTTATTTCTTTAGGTGTACAATGGTCAACAAACCCTTAGAAGAAGTTGAATGACATCTCTATTATAGTATTGAAGATATTCAAAATTGAAAATTTCGAATACTGATAATTAGCATCATTTAAATTGCCACAACTTTTGTTTTAAATGCATCAGATGCGCAGTGGTCAATAACCCCCTTGTAGAAGTTGGAATGACATCTCTATCTATAATACTTTTGAAGATATTCAAGATTTAAAATTCCAAATGCCCCTAATTTGCATAATTTTAAATATATGGAGGTACAATCATGCCAAGTTTGAAGTTTCTATGTACAATAGTGTCAGAGACAAGTGTCGGACAAATTCGCTGGTAAAGAAAGAAAGAAAGAAAGAAAGAAAGAAAGAAAGAAAGAAAGAAAGAAAGAAAGAAAGAAAGAAAGAAAGAAAAGTGTATGTTGACACACACACTTCACTCATAGAGCTGGACAGTAACAGGGAGGGAAGGGAATGGTAGTAGCCCTTAGAAGGGCTGCCATGGGGGTGACCATGGGAAATGCCCAAGCCTTAAAGGCGGGGATAAGGTGTACGAGGGAAAGTTTTTTCGGGGGGGGGGGGGGTAGAAATTCAAGCGATGAGTGTCGGGGGATGTAACCAGGACCAGGGGCCCACCACAGCTGTGACAGAGCGTGTTGTGGACCCTATGCCTCGGCTATGGCCCCGGAAGACATGACAGCACAAGCTGATGAGAATTCCTAGAGAATTACTATAATGGTTTCCTCCGCCTCATCATTTCTATTTTCTCGTAGGCCACCTGTCTCACACAGGACCGCGGCAGTTAAGCGGAGAGCCGCAGTAGTAGTAGTAGTAGTAGTAGTAGTAGTAGTAGTAGTAGTAGGAGTAGTAGTAGTAGAGAAAGAGACTAACCTTTAGCATGAGTCGTGTACATGTGTATGGGAGTTATTAGAGAATTTGGAAAAGAGAAGACTGAAATGGACTACATGTAGCAACAGTGAGTGTACAGTTTGCTCCCAGGAGGCAGATGAGGCGGTAGAACATTGGTCGAAAAAGTGTGATGCATGTAAAGAGACGAGGGAAAATGTGTTTGAGAAATGGCAGAGTGAGGATCATAATTTAATGAAAGGGCTTTGAGAAAGTTTGGTGCTCAGGAGAAGCCCGTGTAGCATGGATTTTAGGTTTGACAGGAGGTTTACCAGGGAGAAAGAAAGGGACCACAACTGTACAGGACTTTCGGCAGAATGCAGAGAGAAAAGAAATGGAATGTTAAAAGCCCCCCCCCCCCCTTAGAATTAGAAGAGAACAGAATTAACCAGAGTAACAGGTTTCTGGGTAGCAAATGGGAAGGGATAGCCCATATCAGGGCTCCCATGACTGCATGCACAGAACATGGGAAATGCCTGAGCCTTCGAGGCCGGGATAGGATCAGAGGGAAGGGGTTTTTTTCAGACCACCTGTATCAGATATGATACAGAACTGCGTCAAATAAGCGGAGTGCCACAGGATGATGATTATTATTATTTGTACTAGTAGTAGTGGTAATGCTAATGGTAACCTCGGTGATGCCTCCAATGACAGACAGACAGACGGACGGACGGACACACACTCAGACAGACAGACAAATAGACAGACAGATAGATAGATAGATAGAAAGAAAGATAGATAGATAGATAGATAGATAGTTAGGTAGGTAGGTAGGTAGGTAGGTAGGTAGGTAGGTAGGTAGGTAGGTAGGTAGGTAGGTAGATAGATAGATAGATAGATAGATAGATAGATAGATAGATAGATAGATAGATAGATAGATAGATAGATAGATAGATAGATAGATAGATAGATAGATAGATAGATAGATAGATAGATAGATAGATAGATAGATAGATAGATAGATAGATAGATAGATAGATAGATAGATAGATAGATAGATAGATAGATAGATAGATAGATAGATAGATAGATAGATAGATAGATAGATTTTATCAGCTATTGTATGGTGTCTGGTAAACCTGCCTGATCTGAGTCGTTAGAAAAGTGAGCAAAGTATGGCGTTCGAGGGAATTGGAATTACGAATAACAACCATGTATGACTTTTGACGCATCGCGGGTCTTACCCTGCCGGTGGCATCCCCGATATAAAAGGGTAATATCAGCAACAAATTACTGTAATTATGATTATTATAAACAGATGAACCTATTTCAAACAACTTGTTTAATATTCAAAAAATTAATAATACATTTCAACCACTAACTCCTGCTGCTGTTGCTGCTACTTTTGCTATTATTATTATTGTTATATATAGAAAGAGAGAATGAATGTCTGTCTGTCTGTCTGTTCATTATCGTGCATTTCAATCGTAAAAAGTCCCGACAGGAACTGCACTGAAAATGATATTAATGATTAATGTCCAAAATTGAAGACCAGAATGAATTTGTTACAAGATTGATCGGTGTAAATAAAGAACATGTAATTGCAAATTGAATCCGTATTTTGAAACAATCTACTCTGAAATTGAGCACAGGCATAAAATGTATCCAGAATTGCAGGTTTTTCCCGAAAATTTTAATCGGTGCAAAATTAAATAAATGATCTCCAGTATAATTGCAAATTTTTAACGTTACTATCCACTAAAGCTGTTGTCTGCAGTGGCAATCCCAAATGCACCTCTTACTCAAACACCAAGAAGAACACAACTGCACGTGAACAGGTAAAGTACCAGTCAGAGTGACGTAGAGTCAAATAAACTCTTACAAACCACTTTACACTTCACAGATATCATCTTAACATATTAAATCAAGAAACCTAACCAGCATTGCACATGACAAAGGGGAATTCCAAAACAATGTACTTAAGTATCTATCTAAATTTAAAAGAAATGATTGAAAAAACAAGATCCCTTGTCCACCTGTTGCCTGTAATAAGAATAACGTGAATGTGCAGAAGAAAAAATACATGTATGACTGCACAGTATTTTGTATCTTGTACTCAATACTTGGCTATAGAAACACCCCTTTTTCAGATGTGCACAATCATACTTACAAGTTTCACGACGTATTTATGATTTGCTTCAATGAAATTATTTTGGAAAAAATGGAATCTTACTCATTATAGTCAATTCTTTAGAAACAAATTATATAGAATAGAATAATGTACAAACAATATAATTATCTGGGTAATATCCATATGATCTGTATCATTTTTGCGTAAAGTTGCATTCATTATATGAAAGACATTTATCGAGGCAATAAAGAGTACAAGTTTCCAAAGTTTTTTATTCATCCCTTCCCCCAAACAACTTGGATATTCCAGTGCAACCACGGCATTTTTAATATCGGACATTCAAATTAGCTGTCAGTGCCCGTATGTAGATTCATATATTATCAAACACAATAAAATATGTTGCTCATACTAAAGTTGTAACTTGGACAGAATAAAAAAATGCAAAGTCATGTTTTCCAAGGACTCGTGAGTTTGACATTAAGGAGGAGATTGAGGAGTCTTCACATGTTTGAAATACCTGATCTATTATGAACATTTGGTTGTCAAGAGCCTGAAGCCAATCAGATATGAGGATTTCGGGCAGTTGTCAGACGTCCACGACCAGGAATCTCACCAACGACCAGGTTGAACACTGTATGCCAGGTTGTGGCCTTCACGGGTGATGAAACACTGACACAATTAGCAGAATAAGTAAAACTGTAAGCAAGTACTTTGGAGCGTATTAGAACAGACTTTACCACTGGTACAGGAGTCATTCAAAGACATCTGGCTGAGGGCAATGGCAGTGTGCAAAGTTAACAAATATTAAGAAACCCCAATTTATCGTCTGCTGTCTCACTTTAAATTCTTGCTGTTCGCATCAATGTTTACAGTTTGCATACTTTATCAACATCAATATGTCAAACACTTCAGACATAGAGGTATCATCTGTATAAATTATAATAGCTCTGTGCTTCAGATGACCTCATTTGGAAAAAAAATCCGTTTAGGTTTCTTCTCACATTTTGTTTGAGAAATTTCTCTATAGAAGTAGTAAAAAATCCTTATTTTTAGAGGGTCAAACCTGGTAAGCTGACGCTTATCTCCCCCAGGGCCCTCTTGCACGCGCCACTCAATCAACCATTCACACGTGTATGCAGGGACCTGGCATGAGTGAATTTCTCATATCGGCCACTTCTGAGTCAGGAAACTTGCAGCTTCCGTCATCGCTGCTGACATAATCAGGCACAGGTAACCCAAACATGTCCCACTGAGCCTTTGAACAGTTAAGTGGTCACTGCATGATACTATACTTTATGATAATGATATACATGTATCTGTGGCCCTGTTTCTCTCTATTTTTTTTTTTTTTTTTTTTTTTTTTCATATTTTTGTGGCCGTGTCTTCTGCTGTGTATTGCCTTTAATTCTCTGTGTAAATGGTGGGGAAGCAATACCATCTTAATTTACCAGAAAAAGCTTCACGTAAAGCATCGTATTCTTTTAATTTTTGCTTGTTCACTTTTTAAGATATCTGCTCCCTCTTGGAGGCTTCAGATTGGCTAAATCTAAATTTTCACAAAAAACGTACAAAGTTGAACAACACGACACCAATCAAATGAAATAAGCTGAGGATTGTAACTCATCACATGAGAACTAAATAAATTGTATACATAGTAGCTAGCCAACCACAATAACGTAAGTCGCAAGTACCAGCGCTGGGCACCAAGTATCAGGTACTAATAAAAGGGTTAGAAGCCAGCGAGATTGCCTTCACATACGTAAAAATCAGATAAAATATTGCAACTTTACACAGGGTGATGAGCCCAAGCTGTTAATAAGCACCTCATAATGTTATTCCAAAGTGAGGTTTTGCCACTTAGGTTGCTTCTCAAATTCATGTAATTTGAGATGTTTCTGTCTATATAAGGTATTCCTTTTAATGTTTTCCCCATTGTCTGGTATCTCATCTTTAGTTCTTTCTGTTAATATAAATATTAAGTTTATTATTGTTTGCGTGATTTTGCCATTTAGGTTTCTTCTCAAATTCATGTAATTTGAGATGTTTCTGTTTATATTTTTTCAAAATGTTTACCTTATTTTCTGGTATCCCATCTTTAATTCTTTCTGTTAATATAAATATTAAGTTTATTATCGTATGCGTGATTTTGCCATTTAGGTTTCTTCTCAAATTCATGTAATTTGAGATGTTTCTGTTTATATTTTTTCAAAATGTTTACCTTATTTTCTGGTATCCCATCTTTAATTCTTTCTGTTAATATAAATATTAAGTTTATTATCGTATGCGTGATTTTGCCATTTAGGTTTCTTCTCAAATTCATGTAATTTGAGATGTGTCTGTTTACATTTTTTCAAAATATTTTACTTATTGTCTAGTATCTCATCTTTAATTCTTTCTGTGAAAATACATATTAAGTTTATTATTGTGTGCGTGATTTTGCCATTTAGGTTTCTTCTCAAATTTATGTAATTTGAGATGTTTCTGTTTATATTTTTTCAAAATGTTTTCCTCATTTTCTGGTATCTCATCTTTAATTCTTTCTGTTAGTATAAATATTAAGTTTATTATTGTATGCGTGATTTTGCCATTTAGGTTTCTTCTCAAATTCATGTAATTTGAGATGTTTCTGTTTATATTTTTTCAAAATATTTTACTTATTGTCTAGTATCTCATCTTTAATTCTTTCTGTTAATATCTATATATTAAGTTTATTATTGTATGCGTGATTTTGCCATTTAGGTTTCTTCTCAAATTTATGTAATTTGAGATGTGTCTGTTTATATTTTTTCAAAATGTTTTCCTCATTTTCTTGTATCTGATCTTTAATTCTTTCTGTTAGTATAAATATTAAGTTTATTATTGTGTGAATGATTTTGCCGTTTAGGTTTCTTCTCAAATTTATGTAATTTGAGATGTTTCTGTTTATATTTTTTCAAAAATGTTTTCCTCATTTTCTGGTATCTCATCTTTAATTCTGTCTGTTAATATAAATATTAAGTTTATTATATATGCGTGATTCTCGACCTTCATCTACATTCAAAAGTATATATGTACCACATAATGTCTTTCTTTCTACATTTAGGTTTCTTTTCAGTTTCATGTAGTTAGAGATATTATTTCTCCTTGTCCTTCTTCTTTCAATGTACAATTTTGTAAGGCACCTTGGTTTAAGTTTTGGCAAGTTCAGTTACGTATTACCGGTAATTAGCGTGTGCTGTGACAAGGTAGGAACACCGAATAATTCAGAAAACATTCCCCATATAATATCAACCTAACAATGACAGCAAGGTTGAATACAGCAAAAACACCGGGATTCAAGAATTACCAGAACATCAACATTCATTTTCCAATCCCGATGTGATTGTTAAGAAAATTTTACATTTCGCTCCTTCAGTCACCCATAAAAGTCATAAAACTGGAAGAGCGGCGAGGGTTAGGTTTCTCAGGTATCGCTTGAGATATATGACATCTAATCTTAATTTTGAGTTTGGTTTGGGGTTTTAAAGTATTGTTACGCCAATATAACCGCAATGTGTGGATTAACACACAAATAAAGACCAGCAAACCTGCCAGTGCCAAGCGATGCAATGGCAAGCACCACAGCCCCATCTAGTGGGGTCCGTATTACGGTAACAGAATAAACCGGCAGAATTTAGTTGTGACACAGGTCATATGGACCGACAGCTGAGATGGAACACAATTTCGAAACTTGTGCAGATTCAGATGGATTTTCTGTTCTGTGATATGTATATGTGCAGATTTACTCAAAGCACATACAACTGGATTTCGGTTCTAAGATACTTAAGCCAGCATGTTTTCACATGGGTTTGCAGGATTCCAGGAAAGCGGATTTTTGTATTTTATTTTTTTTATTCAACCCCAAATGCAGCTTGTTAGCCTTGTAGGCAAGCTGTCGCCATTGCAGTTTGTGTCAAGTATATAATATGGCCATGGGTTCAAAGATACTTTAGCCAGCATGTTTACACATGGGTTTGCAGGAAAGCGGGTTTTTATTCCACCCAACTACAGCCTTGCAGGCAAGCTGCCGCCAATTAATGCAATTTGTGTCAAGTATAGGCCTAATTCAGGACTTTTCCCCCACAGGTGGACTACAAGGATGCTGTGCCCAGTGATTTTCTCGCCTCCAATGCCTAGAGAAAGTCCCTTTGCTGGAATAAGACTACGTGGTATTAATATATATTTTTAACATAGGCACTTGCCACAGAGCAAGGTTTACATGGTAAACTAACACGAATTTCTCAGCTGCACAAGTTTAAGTATGGAAGGAAAATGGTCTACTATTAATGGAACCATGCAATCACACAATTTTGAACTGATAACAATAACTTAAGAGTATTTTACTATTTTTAGGGCAGTAGTAAAGCTTGCCTAATCAGTGAAGTGACTGCCATATCTGAATTTGTCTGAAACAATGGTGTTTTGCCCTTTATACCATACTTGTATGAATAGTTCTATATCCCACAGAGTCGTATGCAGTGTGGCATCATGCATGAGCACATGTATAGGCTGGCAAAATGTGCTCAGTTTAAAGGTTTCACAATCAACTCTGGTGATTAACCCCACAGATATTTGAAACAAATTGACACCTAAGTATGTGTGGTGCATCATGTCCTGTGCAGTACACAGATATACTGTATGAGGGTGTATGTAGGCTGAGATTAAGACACTATCAGTGTTTTTAATCTCAGATGTAGGTGATATATTCCCTCCTCACAACCAGAGAGTGTATTTCCTTGTCATTTCAATCCGTAAGTTTATGTAGCATTGTAAATTAGAAATGTAAGTAAACTAAGTAGCTTGTCGTTTGAAGCTTGTGAATGTTTGTGACTGAACAATTACCGACATGGATCCACATGTATGCACACAAAAAGGGTTAAAACAGTCTTGAGTACTGTACATGTATGCTTGTTTCAGGAATGGCTGACGTCAGAAGGCTCAAGAAAATATACAGTTTGATCAAATTTGAGAAAGTGACAACATTTTCCCTACAACTTATGCTAATGTTCCTATAATTGACCTCAAATTTACTGTGAAGATTGGTACTTTTAACATGCGTTACCCTATGTCCACAAGTCTGCACCCCCGTGATGCCCTCTCCAGTCAGCTGGAGGTGAGAAAATTCTATGCTGTGCTGGTTCTGTGAAAGGAGTAAATTCATCTAAGACAAGAAAATATCTCCCCTTTATTGTTTTCATACATTCCATACAGTTTTTCCAATTATGGTGTCATAGCCTCGCAGCACTGTTTTCAAAACTGTCATTTTCACGTTCTACATGTAAAAGTGTTTGAGACTGAAATGGAATATGTAGGTTGCAGTGAATATTTCAGCTGAAAAGCTAGGGAACATCCGATTTTGGACAATCTGTTATAAATACGGTCCAACATGAAGTGCATTCCTCTTCTACAAGTACGAGACTTTTCAAAATAGCTACAGTTTCATGGGAACACATCTGGGAACCATTAGATCTTAATTTGTTTGCCAGTTGGCCATGTGACTTTTTCCCATTTTTTTGTGTGTGTTTTCAATACTTTCAACTTATTCAAAACCATCTCCCAGATTTATCTGATGGGAGCACTGACACCGAGGGTCTTGAAGGAAATGCCTGGGAGGGGCTGGCCTCAGAGGCTTTGTCCCCTGATGGTTACCAGTGACCAGATTGTTCCTTCCTTCCTCCCTCCCTACCTCCCTTCCTTCACGACCCGATTTGTCCGGAGTTTTTCTCGGACCCTACTATTCGGAAAACCACCAAACTTGCTATGGTGACTGACCTACCAGTGAAATTTGGCACCTGACTTAGAATAGTCATGATGTTTCTAACTATGCAAATTAGAGGCAATTCAAATTTTAAAAGCTCCATATCTTCCAAACTATTGGAGATACATAGACACAAAGTTTTAACTTTTACATGTAGGTTTGAGACATCTGTCAATGGACAGTGAACAAAAGTTCTGGAAGTGCAACTAAATGTGGCAAGTTTGAAGCCTTTTTTTATCATGTTAATTGTCTGAATATATGCTTGTGGAAGGGGGAAAGGGGGCACGTTGTGTTGAATATAAAATGATTTGTTACATTGACACAAAATATTTTACACTGTAATCATGAATTATATATGATGTGCAGTCAGATTCATATGTTGAAGTATTTAATGGAACAACCATCACTCAATACTTTTTGTGTAAAAAAACTCGTAATCACCATGCAAACCCTGTTAAGGGAACCCCATGTTTGGGTCCATTGTGGCTACAAAACAGTTCTGCTCAGTGCTGAATGGCTGAAGGTCAGGTTTTAGACAGGGTCCACTGAATATGCAAGCCTGCATACAGTGCTCTTAACTGGGCCCCATGGGGTCTGCCTTATCACTGGACATGCATGTTTGGGCAGCTGTGTGTGTGTGTAGGAAGATGGGAGGCAGCTTGGTCACAATATTTTCTTGCTTGAATAACTGTCGGGCCAGTTTTGTATGTGGCTGGTGGCTCTGGGTGCCTGTCCAGTTGTCAGGGACCCTGGGTCTGCTAAACAGGCATCACCTTGAGCAGGGACCTACATGTGATGAATTATTCTGCTGTAAAAATTTGAAGAGGTGATGACTGGGCTCTCTCTCTCCCTCTTCCCTATCCTTCCTCCCTCTTTATGTCTGGGTGCCAACCCAGACATACTGTTTGTTTTCTTTCTTTCTTTCTTTCTTTCTTTCTTTCTTTCTTTCTTTCTTTCTTTCTTTCTTTCTTTCTTTCTTTCTTTCTTTCTTTCTTTCTTTCTTTCTTTCTTTCTTTCTTTCTTTCTTTCTTTTTTCTTTCTTTCTTTCTTTCTTTCTTTTTTTCTTTCTTTCTTTCTTTCTTTCTTTCTTTCTTTCTTTCTTTCTTTCTTTCTCTCTCTCATTCTTTCTTTCTTTCCACTACATAATTTGTCCGGAGGTTTTCTCAGACACCGTGCAAGCTACAATGTACAAACTTGGCATGGTAACAGAGCTAGTAGGGAAGTTGACAATCTGACTTTAGTCACAAAATTTTAATGGGCACATATAGGTTTGTGAAACCCGCCAATATAATGGACAGTATATGAAAGTTGTAGAATTTCACATTATGCTAATAAGGGGCATTAAAAAATTTAAAAGTTGAATATCTCCAAAACTATTATAGATAGAGATGACATTGCAACTTCAGTTTGTAGGTTTGTGGCAAAGATGCATCCAATGAACTATGAACCAAAGTTATAGGATTTAAATTTATGCAAAAATTAGGAAAATATGCAAAATTTAAATCTTGAATAGCTTCAAAACTATTATAGATAGAGGTTCCATTCCAGCTTCATTTTATGGGTTTGTGACATAGTGGCATCCAATGAACCATGATCCAAAATTGTACAATTTTAATTATTAAATGCAAATAAGATGAATACAAGAAATTTTAATCTTTGAATAACTTCAAAACTATTATACACAGACATGCGATTCCAACTTATATTTGTAGGTATGTGAGATAAACGCATCTAATGAACCATAAACCAAAGTTGCAGGCTTTTAACTTATGCAAATTAGGCAAATGCACAAAATTAAAGTCTTGAATTACTTCAAAACTATTACAGATAGTAGTGTCATTCAAACTTTACTTTATAAGTTGGTGACATGGCCACATCCAATAAACCAAGGACCAAAGTTGTAGCAATGTAATTTATGGAAATTAGTTTAATACACAAAATATAGTTTATGTTGAACAATGGCAAAGTGCAGTTTCAAACTGTTCTCATTTTGAAGACACCCAGGCAGATTTGCTGTCAAGTCTCAACCAAATTCACTTCAAGGTGGAGATGTACTTTGGGTGTGTTTGAACTTCCGATTTGGTTCAAATGATAATGCTCCAGTGATTTTTTTATTTTTATGCCCCCCCCCCCCCAAAGAAGGTGGAGTATATCTTTTGGTACATGTTTTATGAATTTTTTGGTTCAGTTTTTGGCATTCACTCATGTTTTTACCTTTTTCTTATTAAGCACCACCTTCTCTGTTCATGTCAGTCAGGATCCAGGAAATGTCATTCCTGTGAAACACGTCTCCATAAATTACTGGACGTATGGCTTGAGGCACTTGATGATGGTCAGCTTGGAGGATCAGTCATGTTTGGATTTACAGAAAGCGTTTGATTCAGTTGACCATGAATTCAATGCTACTGAAGAAACTTGACAGATCAATGGTGCAAGGAAATAAAAAACAGTGCTATTGTCTTTAAAAAGGAAGGCGAGAAAGTTACGCGAGAGCCTTTTAAGTATTTACTTGGATGGACATTTACTAGAGACTGTAAATGAATAACAAGTTTTAGGGCTAGAGCTGTGTTGACTGGTTTTTGACTTGGGATGCACAGGTTGCCAACCTACATTGGGTCATGGTTGGCTGAGTGGTTAGACGCTCGCCTTTCACCTTTGAGAACCGGGTTTGATTCTCGTCCTGGGAAGCATGTGGAGAAAGTTCCTACCACTTTAACCATGCACGGTGGTTTTCTCAGAGTTCTTTGGTTTCCTCCACCACAGACAAGGTAGGAGCTGTACGCCAACATCTGTGCCATGGAGGGTGACTCGATAAGTTAATGCTTGACTTCCTTCACAATCCATGTGAAACAAATGCATCTACAGTGGTACCTGCTGTATGCAACCACTGCGGTGAGCAACCATACTGCTTTTTGTGGTCACCTTGCTGGGACACAAGAACCAGTTTCTTTGTAAAGCTACCTGCAGTGACAGGTTACCTGCTGTATGTGGCCACTTTTTCTTGGCAGAAGGGGTGGCCACATACAGCAGGTACCACTGTATACTTTTCTTTTTTAGTATATACAGACTCGGACAACCTTTATTTGACCATTGTTTTGTGCAGAATACACATTTGTAACATATCGTGGTCAGGAGACTCCCATTAAGGCCATGAAACAACCGCTATCATGGGAGCCACCTTAATACCCAAATTTAATACAATACAATTTTTATTGAGATGAAAAGAAAGTTTGTATTACTCTGTAAGTAGTAAAAATACATTTGTTTTAATTTTAGACCATGATTATTGCATGTATGTTGATTAGGAAATGAAGGATTATTAAAGGCCTTACAAATTAGGAACATTACAGATATAATAGTTAGGAATAGAACAGGTAGCAACATATTTACTAATATATAGTATTTCTTTGCATATAAGGCAAAGCCGTGTTTACTGTGAGTATCAACCTTGTTGATTATGTTGACAGAAGTATCATTTAAGGTTTTGATAATCATATGTCTTAAGCATTTTTCTGGGCTAACAAGAGTAGTTCTTTCTGTAAAAATAGCAATTCTGTTTCTCGTATTATGATGTATATGTATGTAAGAAATAGCTTTAAATCTTAATATTTTGAGGAAATATGCTACTATTTGCCTTTTCATGTGAGGAAACTGTATGTAAATGCGTACATATTCATACACTTTATTATTACACCATATATAGGGAAACTGTAATAGGGCTTTGTTAAAGAAAGTGCAAAGGCTGCGTAAAGTGGTTGCATATGTGGTGACAGGCAGGAACTGCTTTGTTAGAACTTTACAAGAACTTGATTCACAGCTGAACTGGATGACATTGGAAGAACAGATTTAAAAAGGCGGTGCTTGCATATAAATCATTGAATGATGTGGCTTCACCATATATGAAGGATATCGTGTATTTGTGCATGTGAAGGATTTCCATGGCACTGATGACCAGCTATTAACCAACCTAGGACAAACTTTATGAAAAGAACAATAAGTTGCAGTGGTGCAGCCATATATTGAATAGTTTACCAAAAGAAATCTGATGTTCACATTCCTTATGTATGTTCAAGAGACACTGCTCAAAACATTCGCTTGAACTGCGTAAAAAAAAAACGTGAATGCTTTTATCAGTGTGTTTGACACAGTACTCGTCTGATGTATATGTGAGATTTTTGCTTACATGCATCTGATCCTTGACTGGACGTACTGTAAAATTTAGAGGGCCTCAGGGAAGATTAGGGAGTCTCACACACTAACTGAGTCACCCTCTTAAAATAAAGTTATGTGCAGTGATATGGTCCCTGTTTTGAAAGACCACCCAAAGGGCAGTTCCCAAAGTGGCCTGTCAAGCCACGTGGCCTCTCATTATAGGGACAATAACATGGAAAAGATAGCAGGAGGAACCTGCCGAAAGTGGCTTTCAAGCCAGGTGGTCTGTCATTGGAGTGGCCTCTCAAGACAGGGACCACTGTATATATTTTTGCAAAATATTTTTAAAATCTTTCTGAAACCACCTGGCAGATTGATTTGAAATTGCATAGGAACACCTCTATAGACTCCTAGATTTTAATTTGGTCAACAGGTTGCACTTCAATGTCTTCTTTTTTTCCATAATTTTTGTGTGTTTTTGCTATTTTCAACTTGTCTCAAACCATGTCTCAGATTATGCTGACTGTTGGCAGAAATGTTCCTTGTGGAAGGGTCCAACAAAGGTGTTCACCAGGTAGCATCTCCATGAGATCCTTTTTGTACCAGTTCTCTTTTCTGATTAGAAGTCCAATCATCAAAGTACATACACATTCATAGTAAGGTAAAACAAAGGGACAATTGTGTTGGTAGGCACAAATTCTTTTATTGGTCCAACCAGTTTCAGATATCCTCACCCTCTTCAGGAACCAAGGTTTGTGGGGAACAACTGTTCACAAGTGCCATATGGCACCCAGTATATATATATACATGTACTTTGGTATAGCTATGACTTAATCAGCTAATATGCACACATACTCTTTAAGTCAGCGCATGGCCCTATTTTCAATTACATCTGAAATTCCAGTAGATTCGCGTCCAACACATGTACTGTCATAAGGAATGGCTGTGTTTTTTATTATAAATGGAAGACAAGTAAACTGGTCCTGATGTGTCAGCTGGTGCATATTTCTCTACTTGGTGAAGAACAGTGGGGGGAGGGAGGTTGCTGTTCAGATCCCTATTTATAGCATTTATTTAGTGGCATTATGAAATTGGTTTGGAACACCAATGTGTTACAACTTCAGCACACATGGAAGACTGAACAAGAAATCTTGGTCAGTTTCCAATGATATTGTGGGTAAATTGATCCATGGGGTGGAGTTATAATGTACTAGTGGAGTTATAATGTACTAATCTCGGTGGTGTTTGGATGTACTCAAAGATGTGAAATTCTAGAGCGAGTCCACTCTGATTAGCTTGAGCAAAATGTCTCCCCAATGGTTGAGTCGTTACTTTGTTACACAACAAATGTGTTCACACAACGTATCCTGAAGTGGACATTGAGTTTGTCCTACATACTGTTTTTGATATGTTTTGCATGTGAAGAGGTAGAAGGGGTTAGAGCTTTCACAACTTCCACCTTTAGGGACTGGATATAGACCCTGTAGGTTTGTGTGCTCATTGCTTATACCCTCACTTGTTGGTGACACTTCTTTTAATAACAATTCTACTGGTCTTCCTATGAGCGCATCAAAGGTCAACTTGGCCTATAGATAACATCACTAGTGTATTTCCTAAGGTTTAATTGTGCTAATTGACCTGATAAGCATGGTCATTATCCCTGTTTGGGGCATTTTAGCATTCTAGGGGTTGTAGCCCCTCCGGTGCACCATTAACACATACTTTTTGCATTGATGAAGTACTTATATTCATCTTCATTTTAAATGTACATCAGTAATATTTGGGCCCCACAGAAAAATGAATAGAGAATGCATGAATGAGAATTCATGCAGATGTATGAACTATTCTTGTCCCTATTTTTAAAGGAATATCACCAGCATGGAGGTGCTGAGGCAAGTACAGTACTTGTCATTTTGTTTATTGCATCATTCACTGGCAAGTTTCTTGCCTGAAATGGCTGGATTGTGGTCAATGGGTGTTTCTTTGATTCTTGATTGAACCAGAAGATCATGTAGGTTTTGCGGTCAGTTGAACCCTATATATTTTTTTTGCCAGTGCTTCAGTGTGGCAAGAGGCTGCCAGGATACTCCAGTGTGTTTGGACTATTTCTCTAATGTCTAAAAGTGGCATACTGAAAGTGGTTATGAAGTAAATATGTGACATGATAGTTGTTCTCATTGTCTTGGCGTGGTGCGAAAAGTCAGGCTCGTTCACTTTGGTCAGCTCTCTCTTTTGCTTGTGCCAAAGTGTGATGTGGTATCCTCTCTTTTCATAATAGTTAAGGAATTTGGCAGCACTTTGTTCAAAATCACCGATTGGTACAGATTCTCGTAAACAATTAGTAAGGTGCCCCTGTTTAAGAATGCTTTGGGCGGGGTGACCTGCAGTGCAGGTATTTAAATATGTGTGTATCTGTCCGTTTTACATGCAGTGTGGTGCATACTGTATGACCATGGTGTCCAGATAATTGATTGCACTCCAGGAGTACTGGTGTGAACAGTTGATGGTGGGATGACATGTACAGCAGTTCAAATGTTTTTCTGTTCTTCCTATGTTTATGTCACATACAGAAGATATCGTCAGTAAAATGATGTCAGACTGGCGAGGTGGGTGGAGGGGATGAAGGAGTTGTTTAGAAGTTTTTCAAAATCTGCCATAAAAATGTTGGCCAAGATGATGCTATACCTTTGAATATACATGTAGATAAGATATTTTCTCTTGTAAAATCACTTTGGCTCATTTTGCTTACAAGGTACAAAAGATTCAAAGCTGAGTTAATGAAATAAAGCCTGAATGTTTAGCAGGGGAAAACCTTGACAACATGTACAAAATAGGAATGAAAGAGTAATCTGCCTGTAGTGAGTGCTGAGCAGCCTGTTACCCAAACTGACAGCCTCTTTATGGCAGCTGAGCCAGGCAGCCCTTGGTTTGTCTCCCGGGGGGGGTACTTCCTATACCTTGCTATACGGGTAGGCGCCGCGGAAAAGACCCCCTATTTTCAGTACTTGTCGCTCTCTAAGACCCCCCTTTTTCCTGCTTGTAGCTCTAAAAGACCCCCCTTTTTCGCTTGTCTCACCCAAAGACCCCTGTGTTTTTCAATTCCTGTCTCCAAATTGCCCCAAAATACACCAAATTTTATGTAAAATTTCATTTTTTTTTTCAATATAAGCTCCAAAAGACCCCCCATTTTCACATTGGTTCCGCTCCCGTTGGGTCCGGGTTTTGTACCCTCGGTGGAGCCTACCCACCAAAAATTCCGGGGAGTACCCCCCCCCCCCCCCCCCCCGGGGTTTGTCTGCCTCGTTGTGTTTAGCGGCACGAGTGACTAGTTGATATTATTTTTGTTCTTGAAATGCATACAGTGAATTATTTTTACAAAATTTGCCCACATGGGGAACATGTCCCATGTTTCTCCACAAGGACTTCACACATGTAGCCTTCGTGCCACCCATGTCATCAGGTAAAATCTACTGATTGGAAACACAATCCCCTCCCATTGATAGTTCCTGGATTCATGCCAATTAAAGCATTGCTGACTAAATAGGAGACATTCATAATTAACTGCGATCCTGCTCACTTCCAGTGTTGCCGGGGCAACAGACTGATGCTTCCACCATGATTAGGGCAGATTTGTACTAAATACTACATAAACATCCATAAATAGCACATTTTCAGCCAAAAGAGAGCCAATTTCTTATCAATTTAGGCATCCTTTATGTTTCAAATAATATATTAATACATTTTCTTAAGATTATTCTGTGTTCGTGTTGTTTATTTTATTGAAAGTACTTTTTATTGAAAGTACTTTTGACCATGCTAAGTACATGGATCTACCCAGATGACGTGGCTCCCTCTTTTGCCCAATGGGTGCAAGAGTAGGACTGCATTTAAATATGAATATGTCCTGTTCACAAATTTCCATAAGATTTCAAGTGTTTCTCCTCTGGAACCTCTATTCATAAAATGTGCAAAATGACTTTCTTTAAATAATCAGACTGATTTCATGACAGACATTGGGGGGTTGTACCATTTTTTCCCCCGTTTTTCAACAGCAGGGCTTGACATTAAGGACTGCTCTTTTGTGCCGGGCAACCAAAAATTTTGAACTCTGGGGGACTTTAACCCACTGGTTACCCAAAAATGTGGAAAAAGTTTCTGGGGAACAACCAGACAAGAAACCTGAATGTCGACCCCTGAACAGGGTTTTTTAACTATTTCTATTGGTGGTTGATGTGGGAGGGAGAGGTGCAGGCCAGAACCATCTTGGTTCTTTTGACTTTTATTTGTGAAATCTTAATCAGCATGGCGCAGTGCCTAACTTCAGTTTTGTCCTTTGCAGAATCGTGTTGCCACCCTACAGCAATTCAGAAATGCAGCCAGTGGTATCGATCCCGGACCCTGGCAGGGTGAGTCTAGCTCAGCAGGGTGCAGTTACGGCGGCGTACCAACGGTGTGAGGGCCTCCTCCGGAGGTATGCCGAGGCAGGCGAGGCCAAGGGTGAGTACAGAGACTTAACATCTGTGATGCAAACATGTAGCTCCCTGTCCAAAACTGTCTCATGAAGGAATGATGTAGAGCCAGTATTTAAAGAAAAAAAACTATCAAGTTTAGAATATGATTAGTTGCCTGGTTTGCCAACATTTCATCGTCTGTTTAAAACTGCAGTCATGTCCAATTGACCCATTCCTTGCTTCTTAAAGTGGGCTTGTACATACATTAACAATTTACACTTTCGACTCTCTGAAATTATGGTGGAAGACATTTGTCAAACCTCAGTGGGTCAGTTGGTTTCAGCCAAGTTAGTTCAATAGGTTATGCATCAATGAGTAGCTCAGCTGACTGACAAGTGAGCTGGGTGTCTGTGAACACCTTGCATGTTTTACTTCTCAAAGAAAAAAAAAGGATGTGTGCCTACTGATAGACCACACAATCGTAATTTCATGCTGAATGATTTTTTTTTTCATTTCATTTTTTTTTTTTATTTTTTTTTTTTTTTGAGTTTTAGGGAACATGGTTTGTGATTGATAAGTTGAGATCTATTTTAGTACTTTAGAATTGGGCATGATGGCAGACCTGTACAAAAACTAAGTTGAAAGGGTGTCAGATGACCTGGATTATATACATGTACATGTATTCTCTAAAGTTGCAGGGTCACATTTGTGAATCAGGAACTGTATAAGCTTTGATTTCACATTGCTGCTTCTGATGCTTCAAGCTATGCGGGCCAAGTTTAGGCTGTACATGAGTGCACTTTAAGCTCACTTCCAAGGTCATATTTTCTATGTATGCTAGGTCAGGTGAGCTTCTGCCAATGTTTGGAAACTTTTTCTGTCTGTATTCTTATTATTTCCATGAGGTACAGGTATGTGCAGGGCCCTGGACATTGCTGTGGCCAATTCAGTTGCAGTTTAGTTGTGGCCGTTAAAAATATTCTAAACTGGCATTTGAATTTATAATTACCATCTGATGCTGTAGGAATGTTTTGACTTTTATCGTTCTAATTAAGTTGCATTTACTTATAATGCACCTGGAAAACTCTATTGGCAGTGCCATACATGTTTAGGTCTGTCTATCAGCGTCTTCTGACAAGAAAATCTAACACCTTTATTGGGAGATCTGCCTGACAATATGTAAATTTAACTGATACAAAAAGTAAATTTTGATGGAATTCCTGAATACACATGTAGCTGACCCAGTGAGCTGTTAGTTTTTTCATCTTCTGATCTAAATCAACTCACAGTCAAAGACTTCCAAACATACACAACTTCCCTCCTTTTCATCACCAGTGATTTTTTTTATTTTTATGAAGTTTTGTGTATTTTTTGGGGGGGGGGGGGGGGGGGCAAAATAAAAAAAATCTTCATGTGGTCAGCTGCTTTGAAATTGCACAGGGACACTTCTGAGCATCCTGTGAACTTACAGTAAATTCTCTAATTGAAGCCGCGGCTAGTGTTAGAATACATTTTTATATTTTCCAAATTGAGGGCAGGGGGCATCTTCTGATAGAGAGTTTTCCCTGCACCATGGCCTGATGAGCTATTATGTTAGCTTCATGAGTAGACATACCAAGAACACATAACATCATGAGGTCAAGTAATAATTATAATAGAAGGGTTGCATTTTTTACATACACACTACTTATTGACAAAAATACCACAGACAGATAAAAGGTAATAACATGCTTCTGTAATGTTGATAAAATGATGTAAAAACATGTGACACATAACGAGAAGAAAAAACATAGAATTGTCATAGAGTGCAAAATTTGCGGGAGTTGTACACATGAAACTACGGTGGGAACTTTTCATTTTGATTACTTTCCACTGAGCAGCCTGAAGTCTGGGAGCTTCTTCTAGTACTACCCCCATAGTGTTTTTCTGCAGAAAAAAATGATGGAGATTACAACCTTGTGGATGTCCTAAAGTCGGGGTGCGTCTTCTAATGGAGATGCGTCTTTTAATAGGGAATTTATGTTTATTTGTTCAACAGGGTGCACTGTGATTTTTTTTAATGACTTTTTGTGGGGTTTATAATTTTGACTATGCACAACCAAACCACAAGCTGGATTCTGTCCAAACATGATAAATTTGTAGCTTTACTTAACCTCCAGTGAAATTGTTCATTTGATGGGAGGACTGTCATTGGCTGATTTTTTTACTATTTTTTGAGATCACCTAATGGTAAGAATACACATTAGGATGTTAGCTTCAGTGATACAGACAGGGATATCAGTTCTGTATATTGCTTTTAAGGAAAGTCTTGAATAAATTGGGAACATTCAACAATGAAGATAACAGCAGTACACAGATTGACTGAAAGCTGAATGAAGAAATAACACAATTTTTCCACTAGTTAGTTAGAGCTTATTGAAATTTCCATTCAATTCCACACAGGAATATTTAATAGCTTACATATGTGTGTATGTATGACATGCACATTTGGATTGGGAGTGTTGCTTGTTACATGTGATGATGCACTTATGGGGGACCCTGTAGTCCTGCTTTGAGCACTGCCCTCTGTTATAGGCCCCACAGAAGCCAGTGGGTGACCTGTTGCCCTCATTACTGCCCCCACTGCAGTGGTGGCCAGACTGGCCTGCTCCTGCTGGCCCCGGGCCACCTTGTTGTTGATGATCCTTCCTGATAAAACTGGGGCCTGTATTGCAAAGCCTGTGCCTGTAAAATGAAATACCTGCAAGACTGGATGGCTGTCCATACTGTATCTCATCTGCAGGTCAGATCAGCCGCCACTTTGATTCTAAAGCCCTGGCTCTCATATGCCGGTAATGCACCTCTGGTGCCACTTAATCTGGCCGCCACCTCGTGAATTATGGTGCTGTATTTAACTAGTACCTGCACCTGACGAGGTGCCTATTCTTATATAAACTTGTGAATATTAGTATTAGCATGGCATGTGTCCACTCCCATATGGTTTGTATTGCTTCTTATGGTGCTTCCCACCAGTCATTGTTGTTTACAATGTTTGCTTGACCGGGATTTGTCAGGGTTGCCCCAAGTAGTTGTGACATTACAGCCGTGGGGAAAGAATTCCCTCAGCATGTGGCTTTGTTTACATAGGCAGACAACCATTGCTCAGCTGAACTGCAGCTGGCCTTAAGCTTTTGTGGCAACAGATCTGCCCATTCAATAAAATCTCTTTTAGCGTTTGAGAGACATACAGGCCAATAAACCTGAGAAGATAAGCTGTGGATAATTCTCATTGAGTTCAGCAAGCCTGGCTTCTGACTTGACAACCCCTTGAGATGGCACTGACTGCATGGGCATGTTGCAGCTGCATTCCCGCTAGAGCTAGGCCCCTTGAGCTGAGCCCCATAGGCAGCACCACCCTCTGCTGGGGGTTGAGGGTGGGTGGGCAGGGGGGTACCATGCCCACTCAACATTTCCATTACAGGCTGCGGAACTCATTAATCTGCCTCATCCCAAGTCAATCTACTGGCATTCTCTGGCAAATGTCTTGCTAAACCATGGCTAGGTATCTCTGTAATTTGTGCTGTAGCTTAATTATGTCTTTATGTCTGGGTGCCAACCCAGACATTTTGTTGTTCGAAGCATTTTCTTTCTTTCTTTCTTTCTTTCTTTCTTTCTTTCTTTCTTTCTTTCTTTCTTTCTTTCTTTCTTTCTTTCTTTCTTTCTTTCTTTCTCTTCTCTCTCTCTCTCTCTCTCTCTCTCTTTCCTTCCTTCCTTCCTTCCTTCCTTCCTTCCTTCCTTCCTTCCTTCCTTCCTTCCTTCCTTCCTTCCTTCCTTCCTTCCTTCCTTTCTTTCTTTCTTTCTTTTTTTCTTTATAACCAAGTTGGTCTGGAGTTTTTCTCATACACTATCATTCCAAAAACCACCAAACTTGCCATGGTGACTGAGCTTACCAGTGAAATTGAGCATCTCATTTGGAATAATTATGGTGTTTAAAATTATGCAAATTAGGGGCAAGTAAAATTTTAAAAGCTCCATATCTTCTAAACTATTGCAGATACTCAAAATTTCAGTGTGCATATATAGGTTTGTGACACCTGCCAATATAATGGACAGTACATAAGTTGTAGAATTTCAAATTATGCTAATAAGGGGCAATGAAAAAATTTAAAATTGAATATCTCCAAAACCATATACATAGACATGCCATTCCAATATAGAATTATGGGTTTGTGGCAAAGCTACATCCAATGAACCATGAACCAAAGTTGTAGGATTTTAATTTATAGTGAAGTGCAAATTAGGTGAATGTTCATGCAAATTGTAAATTTTGAATAGCTTCAAAACTAGTTTAGATAGAGGTGCCATTACTACTTCAATATATGGGTTTGTGGCATAGCCCCATCCAAGGAACCATGAACCAAAGTTGTAGGATTTTATGCTAAGGAGGCAAATACACAAAATTAAAATGATGAATAGCTTCAAAATGATTATAGATAGTAGTTTCATTCAAAACTCCATTTTATAAGTTTGTGACATGGCCACATCCATGTACCAAGAACCAAAGTTGTAGCATTTAACTTATAAAAATTAGGCTAATACATGAAACTTAGATTATGTTGAACAATTTAACATAAAAAGAAACTTAACAAACCTAATTCTGTAAGCCCATGTACCGTTTGAACACTATCAAGTCAACAATGGCAAAGAATAGCATTTCAAACTGTTCTCATTTTAAAGGCAACCACACAGATTTACTTTGAAGCAAATATCTTTTCTGGTTAAATGCTTACTGAATTGGGAACATATACTCATTACCAGGCTCTTCTGTTTGCATTTCACTCACAAGAATACTTTGATTACCAGGTCTGTACCAATCATCTACGTCACAAATCCGCCCCCTCCCCCTCCCTTGAAGGTACACAGTCATCAAGGTGACAATAATTGTTATATGGGAACATAAATTTTCAGGAAACTGGTGGGACTGACTTTGCTGTCCACCACTGTAGATATGTGTCTGTGGGGTGCTGCCCCCATGCCACCCACAGCCTGCATCCTGACCTGGGAATTTGGGTCGTGGCTGCTTCGTCCTGGAGCAGGAACAAATCCCTGCATTCTGTCATGGTTGCCTGTCCTCCATGCACTCACTGGCATATATAGCAGTGACTTGAGAAAGAGATCAGTGCAAAGTCCCATGCGATCATTTCTTGTAATTTGCCTGAGATGGTCGCCAATGCTTCTTCTTGGAGTAGGAATTCTGGTCTTGCTCTGCTGAAAGACTGTGGTAGAGTAGAAGCTTTCAGCATCAAAGTGCATTTTCTACCAGGAAAACATGCCATAGTGATTCACAGTGTGCTCACCATTACAAACGTGATAACTCAGTAAAAATTGTTTATAAATCCAAAGCTTTTCCATCAAAAGTAAAAAAAAATTTTAATGTGTGAACAGCTGAAGATCTTGCCTGAACGAGATACAACAAGTTAATTAATGGCCAAACCAACGCTACTCCAGGATTGTACATGTACAAAATTTAGGTACCTCGACAGCATCCCTTGTTAATGAATGCCCAAAACAGCTGCATTCAAATTACTCAGGTTGCCATAACAACAAGATACATGTAAGGCAGCAGGTTTCTTTCCTTGCTTTGAACAAACTGGTTTGGCTGTGCATCCATAGTTGCAATGCCGTGAAACTTGATTCAGGCAGCTGAATGGTGCTCAGTCGGTCTTCTGTACATAAAATATTTCACATTTTTGGCTTTTTTTCCAAAACTGTCAGTCAGGTTCACTTCAAATTTGGTTTGGATGGGCCTTGTGTGAATCTTTACCAAAATATTGTTCTTGGAAACAGCTTGGCCAATTGCTTCGAAATGAACAAATATACAAAAGAAGAAAAAAACAAAAACAAAAAAAACCCCCAAAATTCATGACTCAAAACATTTTGTAGAGTGGTTATTTAAAAAGACACACACCCAAGGTACATCCCTATCAAGTCTCTGAATCTAGCTGATGATTTTGTCAAAGCAGCAAAAAATGTGAATTGACCATTGCAATCCCCACGGATATACACAGTAATCAATACAAATGCATGCATTAAAAAACTGACAAGTACCTAAGCTCTCAAAAAATTCATAAAAATAATCGCAAAAATTGCAGCCCCTCCTATGGGACAAATTAAGGTCAAGGGGTTCCCAGAAGTGCCTCTATGGAAAGTCAAAGCAATAGAGTAAGTGTTTGTTTGTTTTTTAGTTGAAAGTCCTGCTATCACATCGAAAAAAAAAAAGAAAACAAAACAAAACAGAACAAATCAAAGAAGACAAAAAACACCTGCCAAAAAAGAATATGAAGAACAAATTAAAAAAACATCAAAAATGAAAAAAGAAAATGTGTAGACCTATATACCTACATGACAGATATGTAAAACAGACTGCATCTGAATCTATCCCATTAAAACAAATGGTAGACCTGTATAATAAACTGTATATTAAGCCATCCCATTTTAAGAAAAAAAGAAAAAAATAACAAAAAGGCATATATACTAAACTGCATATTAAACTGTCTTGGTGAAAGAGGGAAAAGACAAGAAGCACTGAAAGGCTGATCAATAGTAAACTGCTTATCAAGCTATCCCATAACAAAAGAAAAAGACAAAAAAGAGAAAGAACTGATAGACTTGTATCATAAATTGTGTGCAAGGTTATTCCATTCAAAAAGAAAAGGAACTTATAGGGTGATAAACTACACAAGCTGTGCCTTTAAAAAAGGAACAAGAGGGCTGTGTGAACAGCCCATGCTCAGCTGACCTAGACATTCATCACACTTGCAGCTCTGTGAACTTGGGTTAAGATCAAGGTCACCTATATTCTGACTAGGTCTGACCTTTATAGAACACTAATATGTACAACATTAAGGTTCCAGTTCAAATAGTTCTCAAGTTATAGTGAAGAGTAAAATTCTTGTATGTTGCACTGTGACCCCAGAAATGGGGTCAAGATCACTCATGTGCTGCCTTCGTAGAGAAACATTAACATGTGCAACATCAAGGTCCTAACTCAAAACACATCTCAAGTTGTCAAGTGAACAGTAAATTTCATGTTGTCCTGTGACCTTTGGGAATGAGGTTAAGGTCCAAACATCACTGGAGCATGACCATTTGCACAAAAATAGGTAGACACTTATAAAAAGTACATCCCTATCAAGTTTGGCACAAATCTGACCAAAATTATTGAAGTTATAACCATTACAAGAAATTCCCATGTTAAACTTTCCTATTAAAACTTTTTTACAGATTTAAAAAAAAATCATAAAAAATCCAAAAAAACACTGCATTGTGACCATTTGAACAAACATGGTAAACACCCACCCAAGGTACATTGCCACCAAGTTTAAAATGAATCTGACAGACTGTTTTTTCAGAGAATTCAAATGTGAATTACCATTAGAATGTCCATTGACTTGCATAGTAAGCAATAGAAAAGGTGCATTTACCGATAAGTACCCGAATTGACAAAAAAAAATCGTTAAAAATCAGGAATCCACAGCAGTGCTACCTAGTGAACATCTTTGCTCGACCCTTTTACAAGGAACATATCCACAAAGTTTCAACTTAATCTGAGTAACGGATCTGGAGAAGAAGTCACAAGTATCAGAAAGGCACAAAAATTCATAAAAAAATTGCAGCACCATCTTATGAACCAATTAAGAACTAGGAGTCCCTAGGAGTGTTATTATGTCATATCAGAGCAATTGGGTGAGTGGTTGTGGAAAAGAAGATTTTTTAATATTTGTCAAAAAAAAAAAATCATTAAAAATCCAAAAATCACTGGAGCATGACCATTTGAACAAACCTGGTAGAAATCCACCAAAGGTATATTGTCACCAAGTATAAATCAATCTGGATGACGGTTTTGGAGAAGTCGAAAATGTGAATTAGCATTAGAATGCCCATTGACTTGCAAAGTATATTCAATAGGAAAGCTGTATTGACCGACAAGTACCTGCATTGAAAAAAGTCGTTAAAAGTCAGGAAACCACAGCACTGCCACTTAGTGAACAACTTTGTTTGGCCCTTCCATCAGGAACATATCCACCAAGTTTCAGCTTAATCTGAGTGACGCTTCTGGAGAACAAATCAAAAATAGCAAAATCACACAAAAAATCATAAAAAAATAGAAAAAAAATCACAGCGTCACCTGGTGAACAAATTAAGAACAAGGAGACCCTGGAAGTGTCCCTGTGCGATATCAAAGCAATTGGGTGAGAGGTTTCGGAGAAGATTTTTTAAGATTTGCCCAAGAATGAACAAAAAAATTCATAAAAAATCCAAAAATCAATTGAGCATGACCATTTGAACAAACTTGGTAGAAACTCACCCAAGGCACATCCCCACCAAGTTTGAAGTGAATCTGGCTGATGGTTTTGGAGAAGTCGAAAATGTGAATTGTGGACTGACGGACATCTCTTGTATGATACACTTATGTAGAATAGCATGACCCATATTCATTAATATCAAACCCAACAATGACAGCAAAGAGATTCCAGAGTTACCAAAGCATCAACATTCATCTTCCAATACCAATGTGAAAAAACAAATTTCACTCCTGACTTGAGGCAGGCAGTCACCCAAAAAAGGCAACTGGTGGTTTTAAACCGGTTCTCTTAACCTTTGAAATATTCTTCATTAAATACAGACTATAGTGTTTCCAATATGTATAGGTCCAACCACTCAAAATCCAAATTCTATTACTTCTGCAAAAGATAAAGGATAATTGGTAGGCCTATCACTATTTTGGTTCTTCTGACTAGTTCAACAGCTGAGTTTATAGCAAAAGTAGAAAGTAGGTCTATATCATTTTTGTGATATCTATGAATCTGGAATATTATCTAATTAATAAGTTATTTAGTCACTGTTATTGATGGACGACAGACCCTAACAAAAGCTCAGGTGACTGACAAGGCAGCTGAGCTAAAAAAAAAGAACTGATACTAAGCACATGCAAGAAGCTGTACATATAGCTATCCCACTAACCCTGTCCCCCTTGAATTAAGACCAAGTCAACAGCTTTCCTTGCCAGTCAAATTTTGTTTCATTACAGTTGAAATTAGTTGAAAACAATGAAGCAGACAACATTTGACCAACAATACTATTCACTATTCAGTAGTAGTTTAATACCAAGAATATTCATATGGCTCAGTATACTGCAGATTCCTATTGGCTGGAATCTTTGCATGGTTTCATCTAATGGAGGACACCTTGCTTATAAAATTTAAACAGAGTTGAAGTTTAACTTGTTAAAATAGGAATATAATTGAAGACAATGTCTTGACACTAAATACATGTGTACAATAATAAGTGTGATTATGTCACTGAGCTAGAATTCAGATTTAATGAGTGGCTCCCTTTAATTTACAATACCACAAGCAATTACACTTATTATGGAATTTGTATGGCATTAAATAACAACAATGAACCTCTTCTTTCATCAGAAGCAGCTAATTTCTTCAAATATTGAAAAGTACTGAATTTTTAATAAACCCACCAAGATTTTCAAGTAGAGTGTGTGCTTCTATTGGGGCCTGTGCCACAATATGAAGGAGTACGGTATATGTACATGTACATATATCAGTAGTTGATAATGGTTTACATATGGACATACATGTACCTCACTAAAACATGTAAATGTACCTACCACACAAGTGCATGACCCCTCCCCCCTTCAACAAAGGAAAAAAAAGTTGAATTTCATCCAATTTCTGACTTAAAAGCAACCCTATTATACACAGAAACTCTTAACTTATCGTGATCGTACCTCCATACAAGAAGTTTGGCCTTTTTATGCAGAGGAATGAAGATGTTTAAAATTATGCAAATTAGGGGTATTTGAAATTTTAAATCTTGAAAATCTTCAAAAGTATAATAGATACAGATAATCCAACTTCTACTAGGGGTAGGGTTATTGGCCATTGCACACCTAATGAGTGTAAAAGAAAAGTTGTAGCAATTTAAATTATGCTAAGTAGCACCATCGGAAATTTTAAATCTTGAATAACTTCAAAGCTATAATTGATAGAAATGCCTTACCAACTTCTACTCCTATGTTATGGACTAGTAAGCAGCAATTTATAAGGTTTGAAGACACACACACTGATTTTGCTTTGCAGCAAATCATTTTTGTCTCGCCAGCTTAAGCTGTTGGCGAGACTAAGCAGTCCGTCTGTCCGTCCGTCTGTCCGTCCATCAACAAAAAGCTTTGGAGTGGCTTGAATTACGCTGGCGAGACATTCATGCCCCCGGGCATGACTCTGGCTTCAAGTTGTTTGTGTATATTTCATGAGTTCTTCATGACAAACGGCTACAATCTCTTGGCAAAAAAGTACAAATTTTTCAGTTTACATACTCCATGGGTGGCTACATCATGTAGTCTTTACATGCATTACATTTCAAATGCCTGCCCCATGTAGCAGACATGCACAGGTGTGTAATTGTCTATTAATCATGCATGAAAGACTTGACACTTTGTGTAAGAGTTGTCCAGAGGAAGCTAGAAAACCAAGTAACATTGAAGTTCTTGAACAACTGAAACTCATGCCCATAAATTTACTCAAAGTGTCATCATGTGGCAAATAATGCAGACTGGATCAAATGTGGCAGATTTTATTGCAGACAGTACATGTATGTTGGACTATATTTTGTTGTTGGAGGCACCCCTTTCACTAGCACTAATTTCTATCATTCCAAAACTTAAACAAAGAACTGATTCACTTTTGCCTTGTTATTGCATATTTAATCGCCTTGCCAGGTCATAGAGAGCAGACTGTGCAAGAACACCTCAACCATTGTTTCTTGTTACACACATCCGCAGATAACCATACCACATTGCTTCATAGTAAATAGTACATACTACATACCTGAAATTCCATGCATAGATGTGAAGTGCATCTCTAATGGTCAAACTCAGGAGAATACCACAACTTAATGGTTGCAGTTGAAATGTGGTTAGCTTTTGGGTGACAGCAATTACTGTTGTCATGCTATATTTATTTATTTGTAGATAAATCTGATCTAAGGGTGATTATAAAATATCCAGCATCATTTTAACCCTTTCCCCCTCAAACCGGCCAAAACCGGCTGGTGGTCAAATGTCGTCTGCTTCAGTGTTTTCAACTGATTTCAACAGTTATGAAAAACAATTTGACTAAGAAATGTAAATGAGACTTATCAAGATCACATGCCCCAGGTCAACAGCTTTCCTTGGCATGGGTTGGGCACTTAGTGCCCAACCCATGCCAAGGAAAGCTGTTGACTCAGTCTTAATTCAAGGGGGAAAGGGTTAAGAGAGGGGGTCCCTGTATTGTCCCAAATCATTGATGTGAACTTGGTTTAATTGGGTTAAAAATAATAGACAGTTAGAATGGAATGAAAAACGAAAAGCTATACATACATCCCAACTCAAATTTGGCACAAAGACCAGGTTTGATGACATAAGTTTCAATTGAGCACCCCCTCCAGTTAGGAAATTTTATGAATGCAAGTCTTATTAGTTCAGAGCAATGTTTTGAATATAACAGCACAAGTTCACCTAATTGTCCGTAAAATTTAAAATTCTTTGTATTTTTTACCATTTTTAACTAAGTATGCATGAGGGTGACAGCATGCTTAAACATTGTACAAGTCCTACTCAGAGTACTTGAAAGGCCAGCTAAGGTGTGTACCACATACATGTAACTTTATTCTGTTGCCTTGCATTTATGCTACTTAACCTGATAAGGAGTCCCTTTTTTGTTTGTTTGAGACAATGTGGACATCTGATGCACAATTGAAATGCATTGTTCAGTCTGATTCTGGTCATTTTGTGCTCATTCCTTTGATCAGTGATGTGAGGGTCCCAAAGGGAATTCAATATGGTGTATGGCGTACAGTTTTTGTTGTGAGTGTTAAAGGGATGTCACCACCACATATTTCTGGTAGACATGTTACTTAATTCTACTATGACATCCAGATACACTTAAGAGACTCTGAAATTGCATATCATAGGCTGATGTAACAAAGTGCACTGTAGTTCAACATGCAAGGTCTCAGTCACAGTTAACAATCTATAAAAAAAAAAACAAAAAAAAAAAACAAAAACAAAAAACCAGAAAAACATTATGGGACACAGCTCTGACCTGGTGGAGTTGAGTTAATTGACAATTCTGAGAAACTTGCCTATTTTTATTGACTATGGTCATTCCAAAATAAGACCTGTGATTAGCAGGGTTATAAATCAGGTGAGGGGAGCATGGACCCAGCAATCTCTGATTGCATCTTAATTTTTCTTTTATAGAGTCTCTCTGCATGACGGAGACTAGGAAGCTACTTCACTGGCTGATGCGACCCAGTGGTTCCCCCAGAGGACGTGCTGCATACGATGACCGCAACAAACCAAGCTGGGTTCCTGATGAGCTCTTCAAGAGTCCCACGGCCAAGTACTCCAATGGTCGATACAAGATGAGCAGGCGAGTTGCTGAGGACAACCTGCAGGATCTGGTGGCCGTGTTCTACCAGACGTTTCCAACGATCTACAACAAGGTAAGAGTTGCAGTTGAGAGGAATGGGCATCAGATGCCAGCTCGGTATCAGGTACAGGTAGGTCCACCTCCAGAGACCCCAGCTGAAGAAACTGTACCCCCACCTGCTAACCAGACGCGACCTGGACGGCGACCAGTACGACCACGACCTCCTTGTGTTAGGTCCCATGCAGATGATCGATACCGTACTTGTCGGGGGGAGATTCCAAACAGGCATAAATGTGGCCCCAGACAGCAACGCTTAGCAGAGCTTGTAGCCTTACAGGCTGCTGTGGTAGAACCAGACAAGCAGGTTGGCCCGGTGGGCCACGTTTTTCAGTCAGTAGCAGATCCTGATGAACAGGAGGACCGTGACAGGGCCCGCAGGGGTAATCGGGAACGCTCTCGCTCATCATCTCCCCTCTCTTCCTCGGATGAGCAGGGTCGAGATGGTGGGCGTGAACGCTCACGATCTCCCTTGGGGTCCCCTTCATCCTCGTCCAGTTCTGAGTTGACCATGGTAACATCTCTTTCGTCACGGTCACTCCTGTTCTCGCCAAGCTCTCCATCTTCTTCAGAGCAAAGTGACCGTGATCGGTCCTTTCGGGGTGATCGTGAACGTTCATGCTCATCATCTTCCCGGTCATCTGTTGATTGCTCTCAGCGGCAATCATCAGAGGACCGAAGTGATGGTGAACGTGAACGCTCACGATCCCCTGTGTCTCCTTTGATTGCTAACCCTTCGTGGGTTACCAATCGACGGAGACGTGCCTCGTCTCCCTCGTCTGATAACCCCTCGTGGGTTACCAAGCGACGGAGACGGGCACCATCTTCCTCTTCTGATAGCCCGTCAGAGGTTACCAATGGAGAGAGATGTGCACAGTCTCCGTCAACTGATAATCCCTCGTGGGTTACCAGTCGACGTAGACGTGTACCATCTCCCTCCACTGATAACCTCTCGGAGGTTACCAATCAAGGGAGATGTGCACAGTCTCCATCAACTGATAACCCCTCGTGGGTTACCAGTCGACGTAGACGTGCACCATCTCCCTTGAATGGTAACCCCGCACGGGCTACCAGTCCAGAAAGATGTTTTGCTGTCTTGGGTACTCGTCTTCGGGTGCCGCCACTTGCATCTGTTTTTCCCATGCATGAGAGGAGATCTGTTGGGATTCCACCATCAGGCAGGCAACGGCCAGGTGGTGAAATCTCAACAGGTGTGCCTCCATCTGTGGGGAAAACAGATGCAGTGGTGGGAAGAGGAGTGCCCTCGGCATCCCAGGCTACTGGAGGCCGACCAGGCTCGCCACGGCCTGGCAGGCTCTCCATGGCCCGGCTGTTCACTCCAAGAGTGAACAGCAGAGTCACCAGTACATTGTAGTAATAAATAAATAGATTGTTTCATGTTAAACTTTGTATTCTTGCTGCTGCAATATTTACAGCTGTTGCCATTCTTAGATTACACAAATAATAAATTATTCTGCTGCCAGCAGAAATTTGTTTCATCCTACCCTAAACTGTGAACACTTGTATTAGTGGAAAGTTTATATGATATTCAGCAGTTTTAGGGATACATGACAACATGCACATAGGCACCTAAATTCCTTTGATATAGAATATAGGTAGAGTTGCTTGCATTGTTGGAGCTCCCAATTTGGCAGTGTTGCTGTGTTTTACTATCAAATTCTTCTCCCAAACCAAATGTTTTATGTATTATCTTCAAAACTGGGAGAATATGTAGTTTGACTCAATTTCTACTAATGTACATTTAGTGGGACCACTGTAATTCAGGCCTTAGAATCTACTTCTTTTCAGACAAAATCCTCTTTTTTGGTGAGTTTATTTTGAAAAGTAAATCCAGAATGGTCTGAAATGTGCAAATTTGCAGAGATCTGCAATTAAAAGTTGTGATATTTTGTGGTCATTTTCTCTTTTTGTACAAGTCTCCGTTCTCATCCCATGATTGACAAGAATCCATGGTCAATATTGGAATACTAGAGTACATGCATGTTTATGATTTTTTTTCCAAATTTGTTTCCTACATCAACTCAACTCAGCCTGGGACTTATTTTCGATTGAATTTCTCTAGCTGAGGATGGGCTGTTCACAGCACAGTCCTCTTTCAAAGTATTTACTGGTATTCCATGTGGCAGCATTTTCAATTACTGGTGACTCTGGATGCCAGACAGTTGGCACATGTACAGGACATGTGTCACAGGTGTTGCATTCAGTATACATGTATTAACTATGTTTACCAACCATTGGATCTTGGGGCTGGGCAGCATATGTACTTTGTGAAAACCAAAGTTTGTGCTAATTGCACATATACATGGAAAAGGAACATGCATACTTTGTACTTAATTTTTTATCTTGCCTTTGAATAAAAAAAGAGAGCTGGGGATTGTGTGCCCATTGCCATCCACAGCATTGTCATTCTATGGATCCTGAAATTTGTTTGGCAAAGGGTCTGATGTCACCACTGGTCACGTGACATCAGAAGGACAAAGTCACAGGCGTCGACTTTTCATTTCACTGCTGTTGAAGGGCTAGTTGCAGAGTTTCCAAATTGGTACTACATGTGGTTCCATCCCATTTTTTAAAAATGTTTATCTTGTGCCAATATTACTTGTCATGACAGTGTAATTGGCATTTTGTAGCATTTTGGTGAATTTAAGCCATGTTGTTACTTAAATTCGACACATTTTGACAATTGAAATGCTTTGCAAGACCAGTAATCTACATGTATAGCAATAACTTGACTTGGGATACTCATCAGCATCAGTAGAAATGACCATACTGAAGCAACTTGTGACACATACTTTGATAGTAACAGGCAACTTTGACTGTGGCATGTAAATTTTGATTACATTTGGTTTGTTGGTTTGGGATCTGATGCATTTTTCCTGGAAATGAGTATCTTGGTGACCCTCGCCTAACGTTCCTGAACCAGTCTTGTATATGTTACCTAAATATATTGCATTGAAGTTTTACTTCTTTGTACAGAGGTAACTGCCACAGACTGGACCATTCCATAAGCGTATGGCTGTCTTAAACTCATCTTTCATGTCCAAGGCTTTTGCTTTCCTAGGTAGGTCATGTGACAATTTAATCATAGTTAAATCTGAACTTTTGTGAACATCCTTGGGCTACAAGTTGAGCTTTGTATCTTTCAATTAAACTGTTAGCACACTTCGTTTTGAACAGGTACCCATTAGCTTCCAACTACTTTACTGCCTTTGGATAGTTCTAGAAGCTCATAGACACCTTTTTCCATTAGTGACTTCATCTTCTTGTCCATGGCAGCACTCCATTTTGCCTCGTTTCAACCTGACAATGCTTCCTTAACAGTAATTGGGTCACTCAGTTTATCATTTGGTCAAATTGTTACCTAGTCTCCATAGAAATCTTAGGTGTGTCTTTCCCAGTGAACTTCATAAGACCAGCTCTGGTTCATCAATAGTTTTCTTCTCATCACTCCAACACACCAACTGGACGTATCCCGTGTTTACTTCTGTATTTGGCACACCCTGAGGCATACCCTGCTTTGATTCTCTAAAGATGACATCTCTACTGCAGAAAACCTTCTCTTGGTCCATATCAAAGCAAAATTGTCTAAACCCTTTTGTCTCAGTGCTGTAGCCCAGGAGAATACACTTTCTTACTCTTAGAATCTAATTTCTGTCTTTTATCTTTGTTAATGTGACCATATGCAAGACAACTGAACACTCGTAGATTCTGAACATTTGCCTTTTGATTTGTCTGTACCTCATAAGGTGTCGTGTCAGGAACTGCTTTGGTTGGACTGTGATCAGAGAGATACACTGCTGTTGACAGAGTCTCTGCCCAGAATTTCTGTGGTAGATTCGCATCTGCCATCATTGATCGCATTGTTTCTGCTAGAGTTCTATTCGTTCTCTCTGACACTCCATGTTTTTGGAACTGTCAGCTTATGCTGATTACCTTCAGCTTTTAAATAGCTAGTAAACTCTGCTGATGTATATTCACCTCCATCGTCAGTACTAAGTGCCTTCAATTTGTGCCCTGTTGTATTTTCTACTAATGCTTTCCTCTAGTACTCTAGACAATGCTGAAACACTTGGCCCTTGGTCCAGTATATAAACCCACTGGCAGCGGGTCTTGTTATCAACCCTTACAAAACTAAATGTCGGAAAAATGTCAGGAAAATGTTGGAGTAATGTCGGGTATGTTGGGATCATGTCGGGATGACATAGGGATCAAGTTGGATTTACATTGGGATCATGTTGGAGTATATCACGTTGCCAATTTTGCAATGTTGGATTCTGTTGGGTAATGTTGGGATCATGTCAGGGTATTTTGGAATCATGTTGGGGCATGACGGGATAACATTGGGGTAACAAACTTCATCAAGTTTTCAGTGTTGGGAGCATGTTGGGTTATGTTGGGATCATGCTGGAGCAACAAACCTTATCAAATTTTTTAGTTGCTGTAATGTCAAGATCACGTCGGGGTATGTTGGGATGACGTCAGAACAACAACTTAACCAAAATTTTCAGGCAACATATTGTTGGGATCATGTTGGAGCACAGAACTTTGCCAACTTTTCATGTGGACCCATGCTGGAAGAACAGACTCTGTACATTTTCAGGATCCTGACATGTTGGGACCGTGTTGGAATGCATTGGAACCATGTTGGAGCTCAAAACTTTGTCAATTTCTCATGCTAGAAGAACAGACTCTGTAAATTATGCAGGGTCCTGACATGTTGGGATCAAGTTGGAACACATTGGGATGATGCTGGAGCACAAACTTTGTCAATTTTTCATGCCAGGCCCTAGATGGAATAACAGACTCACGCATTAAAAAAAAATATATATCCTTTCTATGTATACTATGCATAAAATTCTCACTTTACTACAAAAGATGACGAGTGATGACATGAATAGTAAGTTAATCAAAGACATCTTGTGTTCTGACATTGTCACTTTGTTGGCAAGCAATGAACAATGGCATTTTTGAATCATTAAACTCTTAATAGGCATGTCAAAATATTGTCTCTTCATAGGTATGGGACATTCTAAAACATATACTTGAAATTTTAGCAGTTTACCAGACAACTTTTTTTCTTTTCTTTTTTTTTTGAAGAATATGACAGTTTATACACAAACAGCATAAATCACATCCATACCTAGGAGTTTTTATGATCATGTGGATTATGTTTGATCATGCTCACATCATTGTGCCTCATTATATATCTTCACCCTGAGAGCACAGGGATCAAGTTTCAACTGTTTATACTGTACCAGTCATCCTGACTCATCTAAATACTCAGTGGTTGATTGGCTGAGGCAGGCCTGAAAGCGAGGCTGCCAGGCTGGGCATCCTCAGATTTAAAAGAGCAATGGCGGGTTCATGTTCAAGTATTACAAGGCATCATCTTGTGATGTTTTTGAAGACGATGGCTTCAAGGACATTATAGTATACTGGCCGGCATGTGGATAGCTTAAGCTCCAACCTCAGCTCTAAGTGGTATACATGGCCATGGTGTAGTGTGAAATTTGTCCAGCTAACAAAGGCAACTGAATGCAAGACTATCATACAAAAGGACAGACTTACATGGGCTGTGGTGATAACAAAGGACTACTTTGGCATCATTATTGGCACAAGAGACCAAAGTAAGTATAAATTTAAGCATACTTTCTGCAATGCTCATGAATTTCAGGGTTTGGATCACAAAGAATTCAGCTTTCACAGCATATATGACTCTCCATTGTGTTGTCAGGCTGGGATCTATATATACTGCCGCTAAAAACCCTCTGTATGGTCAGCCACATCAAGAAGCCTTGGCCATATATAGCACAGGCTGCCAACTACTTTACCCAGACCACAGGGGACTTGACCTGGCTGTAACTAATTAGAGCCCAGCAGATATACAAAGCTGTGTTGATAAACATTAAAGCAATGGCTGTACTGAGCTGGAAGATATATATTTAAACACAAATTAACATTCATCAACATCTTGCACTTCCATGATCGAAGAAATCGAATACTGCAGTGAATATCAATAGAGTAGGCAAATTTTTACTGGAATATTGGTCTTATAGAAAGGGTCATTTGCCACCAAAATAAATAATGTAATATATGTTCAAAGTACATTTCCACTGGCATTTCAATGAAATGTCAAGTTTATTCAAGTGAAATACCACTTGTACAGTAGTACCTGTCACCAAAGACCACCCCTAGGCAGGATCAAAATGTGGTCTTATAAGACAGGTGGTCTCTCATGAGAAGTATAAATAACAAGAAAAGTACTGCAAAAAGTATATCAAAAAGTGGTCTTAAAAGGCAGGTGGTCTCTCATTGGGGTGGTCTTTCATGACAAGTACTACTGTATTTCAGTGGAATCGCACTGGAATACCAATGTACATTTTTTATGGGGATTTATACAACAAATGAAGGGAAGCCAAAAAAAAGGTTTCACAAAATAAGTGGTCTGAATGATCTATCTGGATTGGATATTATATCTGGTCAGTAAAGCTATATTTGATTGAAGGTTATGAACTGTAACAGACACATATCAGCTGATTGTGGATTCAGCCTCCCAGTCCAGCTTTTCCAGAAGAGATGTCATTCTCACCCTTGAAGTTTTCCTGGCTTATACCCATTCCATCCAATGTGGTCTTTATGGTGAAAATATGAAATCAGATTATTGTCCAAATTTACATCTAGCCAGGTGAAGTTGCCAAAGGCCAGGGTCAACATGTCATTCTGGACCTTGTGGAATTTACAAATAATAAAAATGTTTCATTGTGTTCTTTGTGTTCTTTTATTTCTATACATTAATTTATTTTTTCTCACTTTTATTGTATGATTGCTTACAGAAAGATATTTATGACATGTAGTAATCTGGGCCTGCAATTTTCCTTATAGAAGTATATAAAAAAGAATATCTTGCAAATGAAAAGTTTTCAATATGAAAATGTAAGCTTGTTGGGGTAATTTTGTTTAAAAATATAATGAATTTTAGAGTACAGGACCTGGGTCATTGCATACTGTGTCAGTCAAGTTACTGTAAGACTTTTTAACATGGAAACTGCTGAGGCATGCACACCCATAAAAGTCCAATTTATTTTATGTGAGTACTGGAGCAGTGAAATGCATTTTAAAATGTCAATCAAAACCCATATACAATGTACATGTACTTTGAAAAATCATTAAACATTTCATGTATAGTGGGATAAAGGCAGGAACCGTTAGGAAAGTATTTAAACCAAACTTTTTGACAATTTGAAAATGTTACACTTTTAACATTTTATTTTCCTGTGTCCTTGCACATTTGTTTTCCATTTTTCAGAACTGCTACAAGAAGCATACCCTTGCACCACAAATGGGGACATCATGTACAAGCTACAAGAAGTTGTGAGACCATCTGCTCAACAGCGAGCAGCTGCAACCAATGATAATGAATATGGATCTGAAACTCTGGACTGCACAACATTTATGCCCCCAGTTGAAGGAAGGCATATAGTGAACACTTTTTCTTTAATAATGGTGAATCTGTGTATTACACATGTACCAAAATACACATGAATTATTATACGACAGCTCTGTCTTCTTGTTTTTTATTCATTATAGTTTTTAGAAGAAAAGTAATGGTGAAAAGGAGGCTCTCTACAACAATAGATTTGATCTGACGCCATCTCCCAACATGTTGGGATGTAGGCCCAATGTCTTCCAACATGGGAGATGTTGGGATGTAGGCCCAAGGTTTCCCAGCATGTTGGGGGAACATAGGGATATTGGTCCAACTTCTCCCAACATGCTAAGAGATGTTGGGATGTATGCCCAATGTTTCCCAACATGTTGGGAGATGTTGGGTTATTGCTCTGGGCAACATTTCCCAACATGTTGGGGGGATGTCGGGATATTGGTCCAACTTCTCCCAACATGCTAGCTAAGAGACTGATACTGTGGAGACCTGACTACATTATGCAACTTAAGGAGTCCAACATCATTCCAACATGTTGGGAAATGCTGGACTATAGGGCTTCCTCCTATTAGTCTCCAACATCTCCCAATGTTACTCCAACATCTCCCAACATTACTCCAACTTTTCCCAACATTACTCCTACATCATCCCAACATATTCCAACATGTCCCAACAAAATTTTACCCCTGCATTCAGGCACCTCCTTCTTGTTCATTTGCTAAGTAAATGTTGGGATTTTACCAAATCCCAATGTCATCCCAACGTCTGTATCCCAACATTGCCCATTGTCTCTCAACATAGTAAGTCCAACATGATCCCAACATTATCCCAATACAATCCCGACATTAAGTTTTGTAAGGGAATGAACGTCAAGATGTATTCAGCTCCACACAATAACTTTTCATTTATTTTTTAACATACATCACTGTGTACTAATCCAAGCAGTTCACCAGCTCTCTGAGCATCAACTGCTGGAAATGAATTTTGATGCTGTTTGCCTGCAACACATGGTTCACAGAAGTTCAATTGTTTTTTGGAGTCATAGTCAAAACCATTCACTAACCTTTTGTTATCCAGTTTTCCTAGGCTCTGTTTTCTCAGGTGACCATAGTGAAGATGCCAGAATTGCTTCTTGATGACTGAACCTTGGCTGTGAGCCACAGCACAAGTGTTTTGTTGATTAACACTTTCACAATCCAGGCAGTACAGACTTCATCATCTGATTGCCATGGCTATAATATGTTGCTCTGCATCTAAAATAGAACAGCCAGTTTTGCTGAACTGTGTAGTTTTCCCAGCTTTTGTTGCCTGTGATACATTGAGCAAGTTGCAAGACAACTTGGGCACATGCAACACATCATGTAACTTGCACCTTTTGAAGTAGTGAGTTTTGCAACCTAGCTCATATTCAACAGGACAACTCCAGATCCCATTGCCTGTTAACCACATTGCGATCTCCCAGTTCAACTTCCAGTAGTTGGTCTAGATTATTAACAGTTCAAGAAATGATTTGCTATCATTGTACATATGACATGTTGCACCTGAATCTACAATCCAGCTGTTCAGATGGGTGGTTGCATTAGCTGACAAAGCGTGCCTGACCAGTGGTCCTGCACACTCACTATCTGAACTATTGTGGTCCTTTCCCTTGTATTCTGCTGTTTTTGCCTTTTTCTCCATCTGACTGAAGTCATGTCCATTATTCGAGAGCTCTGTACAGTTAATTTTAACATGCCCAATCTTTCCACAGTGATGGCATCTAAAGGACCCTTTTTGTTTCTTTTGAGTTTGGCTGTCATGGCTGATTCACTGTTTGTATCTGCTTGAATGTGCTCATTCTTTTCATTTCACCTCTTCATACCTTTCAGTCATTATTTCCTTCCTTGGCACCTCCACATTTGCTTCTAGTGCTGTTACCAATGTGTTGTAGGAATATGGCAAGCTTATTACCAGCAGCGTGACTACTTGATCTTCCTCCTGTGTTGGTGCCCCAATGACTAACAGTTCTTAAAAGATCTCAGTCATCCGCTTTATGTGTTCCTTAAGGGGATTTACAGCTTTATGTTTCAGCACATTCCACCTCTGCTGCAATGATGATGATAGCTTGTGGGCCCAAGTTTTCCTGTCAAACTAACTTGCTAACTTCTTCCATACCACCACTGGGTCCACAGGATCCCCCAACAGATACATCAATGATGATTCTTTGCCAGAACAATCATTGTGCCTTGTCTCTCCTACCTCTGAATTTTGCTGCATCAGCTGCTACAGGAGATGCCTCCTCAGTTTTCATTGACTATTGACCACAAACTTATCTCTCATCAGAGCCATCCTGTGCAGCACCTTCCATGTAGCATAATTTGACCGGTGCATTGGTGCAATTAACACAGTGTTAGCTTCTGTTGTCATGGCCATTGTATGGTTTCACATGCACAGTCCAAAACCATGTCCTTCAGGTTCAACAACTTAACATATTCTCCACTAGGAAAATGTACTTAACATGTTATTTTTTATAGGAGTACAATTTTTTCACCAATGTTAGGACATACATTTTGTCTTGCCAGCATAAGCTGTTGGCAAGACTAAGCTGTCACTTTCCGGACGTCCAGACGTCTGTCTGTCCATCCGTCCGTCCGTCAACAAAAAACTTTGGAGTGGCTTGAATTGCACTGGCGAGACATTCATGCCCCCGGGCATGACTCTGGTTTGAAAATATGCATAGCCCTCCCCACTTCCTCCCCCTTCCTCTTGTATCTAATGGTTGGTACTTGAATGTGCATCTTTTTCAGATGGATATACTTGGGAGAGAGCTTGGTTGAAGCTGCATAGCTGATCTTATAGGATGCATGTAGCTGAGCTTATAGGATGCATGTAGCTGAGCTTATAGGATGGGTCAAAGCACTGTTATTTTTACATGTATTGAGTTTGTCTGCTGGTCATTATGAATAAGTGGTTGGGCAATGAAATAATTATTGCTTAACTTGACCAAAGATCCATGACATCTAATATTCTGGTAGTCATTTGTTCATTGCAGTATTTTTTGACATTTTAAGCTCAGTTGACTCCTCAGTCAGCTGAGCTAGTGGATGGGTAGCAATTTGTCATACATGTCCTTCTGTTGTTCATCCACAATGTCATTGTGACTTTTGACAGATTGTCAGCCAGATCAACAGGAGTGTGCATCTCTGTGTCGCTTTGTTCATTCTTTCTATTATCATGAACTACTGCAGACTCATGTACATGAACAAAATCATATGAAGTTATCAGCACATCTATTTAAGTATGAGATATGCTATTAACATTGCAAACTTGCAGCATAATGTATGTCAGCTATGAATATTGAGTCTTACTTAACTGAATGAAGATTTAATATGCATGAGCCAGTATACCGGCACACAGGTATATCTGTTGAATATGTGTAAATTTGTCACAAAGAGTCAAATTTCCTGCAACACTTCCATGTCATCATCAGCACCCAAAACCTGTCAGCCAAATTCCATACTCTCCATGTCCTTTGCTGTCACTGCCTACCATGAAAATACATGTATTAATAATAATAATAATAATAATAATAATAATAACAAAACAACAACAATAATAATAATACATAGACACTGATTTTTTAAATTTAATTTTTGTTTTAATGGTATCAAAACATGTTCAACATATAATTTTTGAAGAAGGCTATACCAGCCTGGATTATACCAGGATGTGTATCCTTGATAGCAGCTTATTGTCTCAGCTTAGTATGAACAAGACAACCCACATGAATGCTGGGTGTTCTGCAAAGATTAGAATTTTTTTTTGTTTTTTGTAACTTTTCTGGTCTTAATGCTGGGAGCTTAATGTTCCATCATCATCATACTGGGGTTGCCTGGGGGACAAACCTCTTGTCAGCCAAAGGGTTGCTGCAGCAAGAGGATGCCAAATGGGGATCCTTGTCTTGTGTGCATGTACATGTATGTTTACAAAATTATTTGCTGATGTCGCCACTGGTGGCAGCACCAGTCCAATCCAAGCCTTAGGTGTGGCATCTGCCAACTGCATTCCACATTGTGCTCAAGTTACACACATACAAGTTTCTGTGGCTTGTTTCTGGGATCCTTGTCTTATATTCTGAGACAAAATACTCCAGTTGCGTACTGCCAGTCTGGGATAACAGTGTGCAAATCCCCATAAGTTCTTTATTGGCAGAATTGCCACCAGAGAGCTCTAGTGGCTACTTGGACTTTGGATAAAGCAAAAAAAAAAAAAAAAAAAGGGGGGGGGGGGGTCATGTAGCCCAAAGCTGCAACATGTGGACTGTTACATATGGCCACATGCATTGAGACCTGCCTTCAATGGTAAAGTTATGGTGGGCATGTAGGATCCTAACCTTGAGTCCCATGTGCACGATGTTAGCTGGCACGTCTTGCATATAAACAACATTTTTAAAGTCTCAGTTTCTTGTGCCATGGGGTGGTATGATGTCTGTGTGTCCTTTTGGTTTTGTTTTCTTTTGTTTTTGTTTTTGTTTTCAGTTATACTTGATGTGTCTGTATTGCATGGATTTGTTTTTGTTACCCTGTGAGGGGTATCTGTAAAGTCTGGAGGGATAGCTGATGCATGATTGCACCAGTAAATCCTTGAGGTTGGTTGGTCAGCTGTAAGCCAAAATAAACTTAGTCCTTCAGAATGGGAATTTGTGAAAGCTTCTAATGCATGTGTCTATCTTGTCTTTTATTGTTTTCTTTAATGTGTGTATTGTTGGAACATTGGGTGATACCTCGGGATCAAGAACGGTTTGCTTTGTTGTAGTTCAATGTCTGTTTGCTTTTGCAGCTGTCTTGCAGAGGTACATGCCCAGCTAGAGTACCATTTTTTTTACTGACTTGGAAAGATGGCATCTCGCAGCATATATTATTGGAAATCTTGCATGTAAAGGAAATTTTTGAAGTCTTAGTTTCTTGTGCCACTGGATTGTATGTTGGCTGTGTGTGTTTTTTGCTTGTTTTTTTGTTGTAAGCTACACCTGGTGTGTGTTGTTTCAGGAGAGTATCCACCATATCTGGTATTGCATGGATTTGTTTCTGTTACCCTGTGAGGGGTATCTGCAAAGTCTGGAGGGATAGCTGATGCATGATTGCACCAGTAAATCCTTGAGGTTGGTTGGTCAGCTGTAAGCCAAAATAAACTTAGTCGTTCAGAATGGGAACTTGTGAAAGCTCCTAATGCATGTGTCTCACTTGTCCTTTATTGTTTTCTTTAATGTGTGTATTGTTTGTTGATACCTGGGCATCAAGAACAGTTTGTTTCAGTTCATTCTCTCTATTTTTATGGCTCTGTCTTGCAGAGGTACATGCCCAGCTGGAGTAGCATTTTCTCTACTAACTTGGAGGGATAGCATCTCACAGCATGTATTATTGAAAATTTTACATATAAATGGAATTTTTAAAGTCTTAGTTTCTTGTGCAGGTCCTTGTTACCAATGTAAGTTTACCAAAAGGTCCTGTTGTTTTACATGCAGCATTTTGGGTGTGCAGATCTGAAATGCAGACACATCTTTACATGTATGTATGTGTATCTGTGGGTTTGCTGTACAGAGACGTGTACAGTTTTAATTATTATTGTTGTCAAGTTGAACAAGTGTGTCAAAGTATGGAAATTTGATATGAAGAAATGTGATTGTGAATTTATTTGTATCATGGCAAGAATTTAAGGGATCATAAGTGACAAAATTGTGGAGTTTCTGTTTCCCCAAAAGTTCAACTACAAGTTGAAAATATCATCAATAAATTGAGACCAAACCTGAGGTTTCAGTGGGGAAGAGAGGAGATGATTCTCCTCAGTCATGAACAGAATAACATAAGATGCCCTGATCAACGCATGGCTGTACCACGTACTAACCGATGAATGAAGATCACCATTGAATTAAAACTTGTTGTGGTAGAGTACTCAAGCCCCAAAGACTGGAGATATCATGTATGGCTGCATGGTTTCTGTTGAATGTGGTCTCTGTTGTTGTGCAACAGTGTCTGTTACAAGATGACTAACAACGTTGAGGCCACTGTGTTGAGAGCACTTTATTTTATTAACATTAGAGGGCAGTAGTGTAGAACATGTAAGACAAGACCAGTTGATAACTATTGAAACATTCAATGTCAATATTGAACACACAATCCATATTGCCCCCCTCACTAAGCTTGTTGTGTGCTTCTCCCCTTTCCTCTCGAGTAAAAAGGATCAAAACCAGTCTTTGCTACAGCAGCTGTGTGGTGGGCTGGGTGTTCTGCAAAGATTAGAAGGGTTTTTTTTTGTAACTTTTCTGGTCTTAAAGCTGGGGGCTTAAGGCTCCATCGTTAGACTGGGGGTTGCCTGGGTGGCAAACCTCTTGTCATCCAAAGAGTTGCTGCATCAAGAGGATGCCAAATGGGGGTCCTTGTCTTTTTATATGTGCATGTATGTTTACAAAGTTATTTGCTGATGTCACCACTGGTGGCAGCACCAGTCAAATCAAAGCCTTGGGTGTGGCATCTGCCAACTGCATTCCACATTGTTCTCAAAGTTACACACGTACAAGTTAGTGTGGTTTGCCCAGCCAAAGTGGTGCAAAGCATATTTTACTCCCAAAACCAAAATTTCACTTTGTAGGACTTCTAGATAAAACCTTTTTTTAGCTCAATGGTCACTCAAATATATCATTTTATTACAAAAGGGCCTGTTTGCCCATGGAACCAAAGTTTCACTTCCATTTCACAAATCAAGATCGTGGGGACCTGGTAAGAATTTGCCTGGTCCACTTAAAATACAAATAATGAACCACAAAACTGTTCAAGTTACTAAGTTTTGCTCAACAGTTAATACATGGTGTACCAATGGAACTCCAATGCACAATTCAGAACAATTAAGTGTTTTAAGAATGGAACATGAAAATTAGAAAAAATATTTGCAAAAAGTTAACTATCACTTACAGAGACCTTTAAAGTGGAGATAAATACAATAATGGTGAAAATAGTGGTGACTATTGTCAAGACGACCACTTACCTGCAAAGATGAGAAGAGTTTTTGTAACTTTTCTGGTCCTAAAGATGGGTGCTTCGGGTTCTTTTGTTAGACTAGGGGATACCTGGAAGCAAATCTCTTGTCATTCAAAGAGTTGCTGCAGGAAGAGAATGCCAAATGGGGATCTTTGTATCCTAAGACATATGTACTAAGACAAAATACTCCATGTGCATGCTGCCAGTCTAGGATTACAGTATGGAAATCTCCATAACTTCTTTATTGGCAGAACTGCCACTAGAGGGCTCAGGTGGCTAATCCCAAGAAAGCATCTTACTCTGCAACACTGGACTTTGGACTTAGCAAATAAAAAAAAAAAAAGGTTCATGTACCTCAAAAATGCAACGTAACAGCTGGTTACACATGGCCACATACATTGAGACCTGCCTTCAATGGGAAAGCTAGGGTGGACATGTGGGGTCCTAACCTTCAGTGATAAGTCCCATATGCATGATGTTGCCTGGCAAAAATATATGTCTTACATGTAAATGACATTTTTAAAGTCTCAGTTTCTTGCGCCACTGCATGGTATGCTGTCTGTGTGTCCTTTTTTTTGTGTGTTTTTTGTTTTTGTTTTAAGCTACTCCTGATGTGTCTGTTTGGGGAGAGTATCAGTGATATTTGGTTTTGCATGGATTTGTTTGTGTTACCCTGTGATGGGTATCTGTTGAGTGTGGAGGGATTTATAATTAATGTATGATTCCACCAGTAAATCTTTGAGGTTGGTTGGTCAGCTGTAAGCCAAAGTAAACTTAGTCTATCAGAATGGGACCTTATGAACGCTTCAAATGTATGTGTCTCACTTGTCCTTTATTGTTTTTTCTTTTCTTTTCTTTTCTTTTTTTTTTTTTTTTTTGTTTAATGTGTGTATTGTTGGAATGTTGGGTGATACCTTGGGATCAAGAACAGTTTGCTTTGTTGTATTTCATTCTCTATGCTTTTGTGGCCATTTCACAGAGGTACATGCCCAGCTAGAGTCACATTTCACATGATATATCATGTATATTATTGGAAATCTGACATGTAAATGGAATTTTTGAAGTCTTAGTTTCTTGTACCACTGGATGGTTTGTTGGCTGTGGTTCTTTTTTGTTTATTTGTTGTTTTTGGTTGTAAGCTACACCTGATGTGTCTGTTTTGGGAGAGTATCCACAATATTTGGTTTTGCATGGATTTGTTTGTGTTACCCTGTGATGGGTATGTGTTGAGTATAGAGGGATAGCTAATGCATGATTCCACCAGTAAATCTTTGAGGTTGGTTGGTCAGCTGTAAGCCAAAATAAACTTAGTCCATCAGAATGGGACCTTATGAAAGCTTCAAATGTATGTGTCTCACTAGTCCTTTTTTTTTTTTTTTTTTTTTTTAATGTGTGTATTGTTAGAATGTTGGGTGATACCTTGGGATCAAGAACAGTTTGCTTTGTTGTATTTCATTCTCTATTTTTGCGGCTGTTTAATTTGCAGAGGTACATGCCCAGCTAGAGTAAAATTTTCTTTACTGACTTGGAGGGATAGCATCTCACAGCATGTATTATTGGAGATCTTACATTTAAATGAAATTTTTGAAGTCTTGGTTTCTTGTACCACTGGATGGTTTGTTGGCTGTGTGTCCTTTTTGTTTTGTTTGTTTTTGTGTTTTGGGAGAGTATCCACAATATCTGGTATTGCATGGATTTGTTTGTGTTACCCTGTGATGGGTATCTGTTGAGTATGGAGGGATACCTAATGCATGATTCCACCAGTAAATCCTTCAGATTGGTTGGCCAGTTGTAAACCAAAATAAACTTAGTCTATCAGAATGGGACTTTATGAAAACTTCAAATGTATGTGTCTCTTTATTGTTTTCTTTAATGTGTGTATTGTTAGAATGTTGGGTGATACCTCGGGACCAAGAACAGTTTGCTTTGTTTCAGATCATTCTCTCTGTTTTTGTGGCTCTGTCTTGCAGAGGTACATGCCCAGCTAGAGTAACATTTTCTTTACTAACCTTGGAGGGACAGCATCTCACAGCATGTATTATTGGAAATTTTGCATGTAAATGGATTTTTTGAAGTCTTGTGAAGATTCTTTTGTAAGTTTACCAAAAGGTCCTGTTGTTTTCCATGCAGAGTTTTGGATGTGCAGATCAGAAATGCAAACACCTGTATGTACATTGTACAGTTGTATGTGTATCTGTGGGTTTGCTGTACAGAGAGGTACAGTTTGTTATTACAGTAGTCCCTCTTTTGAGCGACCACCCCTAGCGCCGACAAAAAAGCGGTCGTATAATGCAGGTGGTCGCTCATTGGAGGAGTCGCATATGCACCACCCCAAATCCATGGCGGACTTCCAGGTATTTAGCTAGTGAGGTACGCAAATTTCTGCCACCACCAGGTCATCATTATCGATTACGTATGCTGTGAAAAGAAATCATCATTTATCAAATTTAACAATTACAACCCTTAAAATCTTTATTTCAATAAAGAACTCTTGTCTGGGAGCTGAAAGATGTGCTTCGCAACTTGAAAATATTTGCCGGTCTTGAGTTTTGTCATTTTCCCATTACTCTCAATGGGCCCGGTACATCGCCGGGTACGGAGCCTTCGTTTGCCAAGTAACCAGCTTAAACTGTCATAAAATTGTTTTGACGGCATTACTCACTGTCTTAACTTTATTCTACACATTTGGTGGAGCCTAACTCACCGTAATTCATAAGTTATGTATCAAAATAAGACTCGGCATTTTCCCATTGCCACCACGTGTGGTTGTTTGGGCGCCATGTTGACCTCGTTCTGAACCGTGGGAAAAAATGGACCTGGCATGCATTTCGTCAGTGTCTGTCGCACGTGCTCAAGCAGGCAAGCACGTGTTTGATTGGGGTTCAAAGTGATTTGGATCTAGCGAAAATTTTCATCGTTCATTTTATAAAATATGGTATGATTAAACATGGTTCAATTGGAAATGAGAATATTAAATAACAATATTTCTGGGCTTTCCGCTTATTTGCCACAGGTAGGTTAGGTTTCGCATGCAAAAAAAAGCTATGACCACGTGGCTGCGGTAAACAACGAAGATTGTTCCAGACGCTTCCGGCAACCTCCGTCGTCATTCAGATTTGAAGCATTTCAAGATGGATGATGTGAACGAACAGGAGTTGAGTGGGATCGATAAAGTTCCCATCACAAATAAATTCTGTGGATCATTATGAAGTTTAGCTCAGAAAACAATCCATAATATCCCAGGATACAGAGAAAGAAAAAGAAATAAGATGGTCGAAATCTTCTTGAGTCGAGGTTCACAATGGAGAGGCCCGAAACATGCGGAGTAAGCCACATTCACTGCCGTGGTAAAAATGTAAAAAAATGGAAAGATACTACGCTCGTGAGGAGGAATAGATACTGATTGATCAAATTAAAAAGTTGTTTACGGAAATTTATCGTAGAAAGAAATCATTTATTGCTTGCACTCAATAAATTTGACAAGAACCTTGTAAATTTTATAACAATGGGCGAGTTGCATGCATGTATTTCGTTGGCAGACTCGAGGCGTAGTGGCCGAACATGGCTTAAATTTGTCTTACGCGGTCGCAAAATCGGTTCATTTTGCATGGTCGCTGGTCGCGTTTAAGAGGTGGTCGTTCATGAGAGGTAAATTATTAAAGAAAAACAACTTTGGCGACCAAATGTGGTCGTTCAAACCAGGTGGTCGCTCATAGGAGGGGTCGTTCAAGACAGGGACTACTGTATCGTCAAGTTGAACAAGTGTGTCCAAGGATGGAAATTTGATATGAAGAAATTTCATTGTGAATTTATTTGTATCATGGCAAGAATTGAAGTGATCAAGTGACAAATTATGGAGTTTATGTTTCCCGCAAAGTCCAAATATAAGTTACAAATATCATCAATAAATTGAGACCAAACCTGTAGGGAAGAGCTAGAGGAGATGATTCTCCTCAGTCATGAAAAGAATAACATAAGACGCTCTGGCCAACAAATGGCTATGCCATATACTACCCAATAAATAAAGATCACCATTGAATTGAAACATGTTTTGGTAGAGTACTTAAGCCCTGAAAGACACCAGATATCATTTATGGCTGCGTGTTTGTCTGTTGTGCAATGGAGTCTTTTACAAGATGACTTACAATGTTGAGGCCACTGCTTTGAGAGTGCTTTATTTTGCTAACATTAGTTGGCAATAGTGTACCACATGTAAGACAAGACTTAACTATTGAAACATCCAATGTCAATATTGAACACACAATCCATGTCGTCCCCCTTACTGAGCTTTTTGTCTGGTTATATGGTCTCCATTCCTTCTAGTTAAAAGGATCATAAGGCTTGGAAGCTTTGAATGAGGTCCATTGTTCATGCACAGAATTGTTTAATCAGTCAGCAATCATTAAAGTCTGCGTATTTAATATTAAGATTGTATGGAAGGATGTTTAGTAAATGAGTGACTACATATTTTAGCACTATAGGAAATTATTTCGGACCATTAATGTTCATCATTGACTTGAACTGATATTGTCTGACTAGTAATAAAATGGTCTGTTGTATCCTCATGCTTATGCATGTACTCAAATGAAAGGAGTAAAAAATAATAAAATCTCAATAACTTTGCTTTTTTTTTAATTGTTTCTTTAACACTGTCTTTAAAAATTATGCTCATATCAAAGATGCATCTGGATGGTCTGCTGTGTATCTGCAGTTAAACTCACTGCCAAGATCGGCATATTGTTCATGCATCTATCGTCTGTACTTAGTGGATTATTCACAGATGTGGCCTTCACTTGGTCACTATTCACTGCATGTGTTTTGTTAAATTTTGTGCATTTGTCTCATTATGTGAGTTGTTCACATGGTCTGGTATAGAAGGTCCTAGTGTTGTCAGTTTGGAGCTTTCCTTTGTCTCTTTTATGTGTTTCCTGGTTTGCCGATGGACCCCCTTATCAGTACTGGTACTGACCAAATAGGGTCTCCGCTGTCCAGTTTTGGCCATTACTGTTGCAGGTATGCCATCCCGTGTCTTTATGTATAGGCATACCCGCCCACCCTCTTTCAACTGTGGATAGGGTGTTCTTACGGCTGTCATAAGTTTATTTTTGTTTGCTGATTTTGTCTGGTAATGCATTATACAGAGTAACAGTTATTGGTTTAGGCACGAGCTGTATTTGTGTGGTCCGTACAGTGGTTTTGGTTCTGTGTGTGTCCCTTTAACACTTGAGTTGCACTGCCAAGTTTGTCATGAGGCATGTTCATGCCACTCTAACCTTGTTAATTGGATGTCGGACTTACCCTTTTTACACTCTATCATCATATGCTTTACAATCTTAACTTGTCTTTCTGCAAATCCATTGCTTTGTGGCTATAATGGTGATGAAGTCACATGTATAAAATGCTGCTCCTTTGTATTTTAATTTCTTCACTTGAAATTTGCCAAGCATTATCTGTGGTTAAAGTGTAAAGTATCCCGTGTCTTACAAATTGTTTTTTCATCTGTTCTATTACTATTTGTCCATTCATGCCTGGCCAACTGAATATAATTACCCGTAAGTCTCACTCAACGTGAAGTCTTTTCTTGCCCCATATGTGGCCTGTGGATCTCAGTTGGCATGTCCTTTCTCATTGCATGTGATACAACCAGTCTTTCTCCTCTGAGCACAAATCCATCATATACATCATACCGTACTGTCCAATAAGGGTGGATTTCCTCTGCCACATGTTTTTTTGTCTTTGGCCAGCCCTTTGCTATGTGCTTTATAAATAGTTGCAGTGTGGAATCTCTGTCCATTCTAGAAGTTGCTGTAGTATGGTGTTGCTGATAGGTATGTGTTCTAATATGTGAACTAGTAGGTCACTGTCACTGTTAGGTAGTACCACATTGTCCTGTGGTGTCCGGCTGAATGAGTTGGCTATTGCTAAGGTTTTGCCTGGCTTCCAGATAACAGTGAAATTATATTTCTGTACTTTCAGCATAAGTCTTTGAATCCTGGGCAGTACTGCAGCTGGTGGCTTCTTGTATATGCGTTTGATTGGCCAATTGTCAGTTTTGACAGTCAAATCATTTTGGCCTTCATGGAAGCATTCACATCCACATTTTATAGAGCATCTCTTTTTCTAGTTGTGAGTACCCAGTCTCTGTGTTTGTCAGTCTTCACGATACATAGCCACTGGGCGGTCATTTTGATTTATGCATGCCTCAAGGCCTTGCGTATACTTGCATGTATACAGATACTGTCACAGGTTCTATGTGACTGTAGTATTGGAATGCTGGGGCTCGTGTCAAGGTGCCTTGGAGGGCTTTAAATGCCAAGTCATGTTGGTTGGTCCAGATCCACTCATCTTTTTCCATTACAGTGTTTAAATGGCATAATAGTTTTGTCGTTTTTGGAAGCATTTAGGATGAACTTCACCACTTAGGTGATCATCCTTAGGAATCTGGCTAATTCTTTGTTTCTGGGAGTCAAGTACCTTTGTATGGCATCCACCTTGGTGGGGTGTGTCTTTATATCTCTTGCATGAGTACATGACCCATGTATTTCATCTGTGTAACACCAATCTCACATTTGTCACAGTTTGATTTGAGATTGTGCTTTCTGGCCCATTGCAGGGCTCGTAGCACCCTTTCGTCATGCTCCTTTTTGTCTCAGCCACTTATGAGCACATCCTATGGTAGGACCTGCACTCCCGGTATTCCGCTGAATACTTGGTTAGCTGCATGTTGCCAAATTTCACTGGCTGAACATGTGCCAAAGAGCATATAAATGCAGGAATGTGCATTGGCTGTATGGTGTATCACTAACAAATCTCTGCTATTCAGAGTAATTTTCACCTGATAGAAGGCTTGGCTTGCATATAATCAACTCAATATATTAGCACGTACCTTCCAAGTTCACAGCAATTTCCTTTACCATCTTGGTAGGATAATGCGGTAGTGTGGCTGCAGTTCTGGGGCTCGTGTCAAGGTGTCTTAATCATTTATTCAAGTCCCTTAGGTCTGGGCAGACCTGCAAATATCCATAGGATTTTTCTGCAATACTCATTGAATTTACCCATTCTGTTGCATGTTCAACTGGCTGTAACACTTCCTGTTCACACAGATTATCTAGGGCTTAATTCAGTTTGCTTCTTTGGGCATGAGGTATGTGTCATGGTGGGTGTACTACAGGCATAGCATCTGGTATAAGCCTGATTTCATACTCCCCAGGTAAACAACCTAGGCCTTGAAACTCATCGTGATATAATTCTTTCATAACGTTTTACACATTGTGTGATGACTCATGCAGCCACGTCTGTGTTCAGGGTGTACATGTACAGTTGGTCTACTAACTTAAGCTCCATGCATGTTGGCAGTCCCAGCACTTGGGTAACATGAGTATTGATGATATGAAATTCAACTGGATTCTCTGAAGCTGTTTTTGTGTTCTGTGATCAATATGCACTTGCCCACTAGCTTTAGAGCCACACAGAAGTAGCCAATCAGTTTGTGTTCTGTGATCATTGTGCACTAGCCCTCTGGCTTAGAGCTGTGTTGAAGTAGCCAATCAGTTTGTGTTCTGTGATCATTGTGCACTAGCCCTCTGGCTTAGAGCTGTGTTGAAGTAGCCAGTTGGCCTTGTTTCGAGCTGTGCATCTTTTCATTTATTTTTCTGCATGATTTTCTCAAAAAAGTGTTTTGGCAGGGTATTTGTTCCACTACCAATGTCTATTTTTTAAGTTACAGGCACGTAATTTATGAAGAGTCTGATTTACCCCTCAGTTTGTGTAATTTAGATTCACTTTGTGCCTGTACATGTCTCAATGGATTCCATCACCAAATGTTCAAAGTCATCACTCGGTCTTGTACCAGCTAGGTTGTCTTCAGTTCCTAGGTCATAAGTTGCTTCTGCCGAGTGCACTTATCCACCTTGACAACAGCTTGCAATGTGATTATATCCTTGGCAGACTCTGTGCTGTTGATTTCTTTCGGGGCAGTGCCCCTAATATTGTGTCTGGTGTAGCCATGTGCACATTTTCCACAGAGGTTCCTTAACCCATGAGGTCGACTATCTGGTGCTTGGTTAGTTTAGCCACATCCACAACACCACGTCCCAGGCCTTGACCTCTGCTCCTGGAACCAGTTTGGTGTGAATTGGGATTACTGTGTGGTGTCCTGATTAATGTTTGTCTCATTACTGTCATTGGCACCTACTGGCATGCCGTCCTTATCTCTGAAAGTCTTTCTGTCTATTTTTCATAATGTCAGAAGCTGTACACAGTTCTTTTGCCTTTTCCAGGCTTAGGCCATTTGTGGCTGACTCTTCTATTAATATATCTGTTGGAGCTTCCCTTCTGGATCATATACACCTGCAAGCTCTTGGTCCCATATTGCTTTGCTTTCCTCTTTGCTAGCAATTCTGCAATCTACTAGCTGCCAGTTTACGCAGTTCAGGAATGTGCTTGGTGGTTGACTCACCTTCAGCTTGCTTTACCATCTCTCTTGGTGAGATGATTCATGCTCTCCGAGTCTTTTTGGTAAACAATAGTCTGCAAACTTCTACATTACAATGTCAATTTTGTGCCAATTTGCCTCCATTTCCCACGTGTATGTACCGTAAACTTTGCAGCCTTAATTCACGTTTTATGGTATTACTTTCTGGGTTTTTTTTGGTTGCCTTGTCCTCAAGTTAAGCCAACTACTGGCACTTTTTGGTCCAAACTGGGCTGGTTCTGGCAGCAGCCACCCAGCCCTGTACCAAAACACGGCAATTTCTGACACCACATTATACAATGATGACAAAGTTGAGGCCATTATGTTCAGAGCGCTTCATTTATAGTTAACATTAGATGGCAATAGTGTACAATATACAAGACAAGACTAGTTGATTATTGAGACATTCAATATCAATATTGCATACACGATCCATGCTAATTGCTGTTGGTCTCAAGCTTCTAGTATGGGCATGTTGGTAGAAAAGGCACCAAACATGCAAAGGGGGCTATAAATTGCTCCCTCATACAGAGGGGGAGTGGAACTATCTTGGTGACAGAATTACTATCTCTTATATATAGCAGGAAATTTTGGTACCAGGGGTCATAGGAAAAAGGTCTATTAGTCTTGGTATTTATTTTTCTGTTGGACGGTCATTTGAACCCAAATTGGTGAACCAAGTGGTGGTACAATGTTCTTGTTTATCTTGGATACATTGTAGAAGCATGTAGTAACATTGTGTAACTTGTGGTTACTCCATCCACATACAGGGCTCAGATGTTTCCTTTAAAGTGGATTTATTTCCTATGTCTCATGGGCTACTCACAACCATTCATTTTTGGAAATGTTGGAGTTGGATATTTTTCACACCTGGAAAACTTGGGAAAAAAAATATTTTCTGGTTTTAAAAATTCATAAGTCCTTGAATTTGTAATTGGTAAGGATGTCAAGTTAAGTGTGCAGCTTGTTTTGCAAATTGAAAATTTGCCTTCATTATAACCAGCAAACTTTGTTTGTTATGGTTCAATTGTCATTGTCAATATGTGGCTCTTTGCATCAATTGGACCTTACTGAAAAATGCCACTTTACTTCATTTAACATAAGGTTAGTTATATGGGCATTTTAAATCGGAGACAGTCAGTAGAATGGATGATTTGTGCACACATGAGTCTTTGAGAACTATGTTGATTGGGGACTGTAAAAATATCCTGAACTGCAGTCTTTCTCGGCAAGCACAAACCCTGGCTTATTTCAAATATGCACCCCCAGACTTCCTACCCCCCCCCCCCAAAAAAAAACAAACAAACAAACAAACAAACATGAATAGAGAACAATATCACTGCTGTTGTACAATATGATTATGTAATTCCACATGTACATGAGTTCTGCAATACCTACCTGTTTGTGAGTTATTGATTAATAAATATTCTTTTAACTTAAAGGTCAGTATTTTCATCTGGTGCAGCAGGTTTCTCAAAATATCTGTAAGATCCCTTTATATGTGACAGTAAGATTGTGCTAAAGTACATGCCAATTCAAGTGGGTGGTGTGTGCATGCAGATATAGCAAAGACTAAGTTGAACATTGGAGTATATTTATCAATGCAGAGCATGTGAATGGTTTATTTGAAAGAAATACTCTGTCAAAACTAGAATTATGGACAAAAATACATAAAATACACACACAAAATATTGATCATTAACAAAATAGAATATACTTAAGACATTGGTCAGTTTATATTATGATTCACTTTGAGGATCGTAAGATTTAACTGTTGATTAGGTTATTTATGTTTTGTAGAAATTCAATGATCAAAGTGGTGTCTTGAACACCCTCTGAGAGCCTATGTTAACTGATCTTGATGTGAAATTCTGTTTCCATTCTTCTCTTCCTATTTGCAGTAAACGAAAATGTTTCAAAGCTCATGCCTTTTCCTGGTAAATTTACTTGATTTGCATAGCTGGCTGGTTTATCCATTACTCACATAGTTTGCATGGGGATTGTTTCCTGTAGGCAAATGTAAATTTCTACAGACTTATCCATGCACAACAAGCAGCTGATTTACTGGTAACCAGTGGCAATTATACTGCCTGAGTACATGTGTTTAGAAAGTTTGAGCACAGGACTGTCACAGTCCTCTTGCTGATGGGGTCCACACACTTATGCCTGCATTTTTACTTGAGCATGTTGAGTAGACTTGTCACTTAGCTGATGTTTCAGGATGGTCTGTCATCTGACGTATGTCACACGTCTATTGTCTGTCCATCATCCATCATTCTGTCAAATTTACAGATCTTAATTTTGCTTTCAAACTTGTCAAACATGATGGGGACATACATTGGATGTATCTTGAGCAAATTCATCCAAAAGGTAACAGTCCACTTACTTTTATTCTTGTCTTCTGTATGTATAAAATGTTTGGTTCATCTTTGGAAGAATCTCTTGAATTTTCAAATGTTTTCTCCTCTGAAACCATGTGGCCATTTACGGAAAATGCAGATGAATGCTTCTAGACTTAATTTTTTTTGTTCATCTGGTGCATGGGCTGTGAGTGTTAGCTCTGCTGAGCAAAGATTATAAAATCTGTCTGCATTGGTCATCTGTCTGCTCCTTGGACAAAATGACTTCTTTTTGCTGCATGGTTGCTTTGATTTTTCACACAGATGTGCTGTAGGTACATGTAGGTCTTTATCAAGTTTTCAAAGGAGATGATGATCGATCATGATGCAATATTTTTTCTTTTGTACAGCAGTGTTTTCATTCTTTTTCCTCCTCCTCCTCCTCCTCCTCCTCCTCCTCCTCGTCCTCCTCCTCCTCCTCCTGGTGTGCCGAGGATATTTTTTACTTCTTATGCAGAACAGCTGAACAGAATTGTTTGAAACTTTGTCAGTCAGAATAAAATCTGACTAATCATGCTAATTATAAAGGTAATGTAGATATGTGAAAGTGAACAAGATATTTTAATATGATTGTAAAGTTGTGAGATATTAAACTTTGGTGCAATGTGTCCTCAGTAAGTGTTGCTACAGCATAAGGAATACATTACATGCATTGCAATGTTGCCAAAATCTGTCTATATGTAAAGCTTTGTTTTTGCATAGAGGATTTCCCCAGGTGAACTGTCACCAAATTAATTAAGAACAATAACATACATACAACACTTCATCCAACTTGTCATTGTGTTCCTGTTCATTTTCAGCACTGATCAAAATATCATCAAAAAACCAACATGTTTTATCTATTCCTTGAAGAATTTGGTCCATGACATGCTGAAATATGTTGGGCGCCATGGAAATTCCAAAGCAAAGTCTCTGGTATTGAAACACTTAAGCTTTTGTGAGTGTTGATAGTCAAGTACTGCTTGGAACTATCAGTGACCTCCAACAGCAGATAGGCCAATGACAAGTCAATTTTACTTGATATAGTTTCCCTCCTGCTAAAGAAGCAAACAAGTCCTCCGCTGTTGGTAACGGATTTGTCTCATCTTCAATAACTCTATTGACAGAGACCTTGAAGTCTCAACAAATACAAACTGAGTTGTCTGCATTCAGAATGCTTACAATAGGCAAAGACCAATCACTGCGGTCTAGTACCTTGACAATAATACCTTCACTGACAAGTCTATTAAGCTCTTTTTCCACTTGCTCTTTCAAGGCATATGGCACTGGTCTTGGTTTGTTGAAAATAGGTTTACTGTCTTTCTTCCCCCGAATATCCGCCTTGAAATGTTTCATCGTACCAATACCACTTTGAAACATGGCTTCATGCTTCTCTAACACCTCTTCTGATGTCTTTGGATTCTTTTCTTTCACCCTGAAGATTTTTTCCGAGTTTAATTTAATTTCTCTTATACAGTCTCTGCCAAACAGAGGCACACATTCACTTTCATTTCCTCAATAACTGGAATAGAATTCGCTGAGTAACTTTTCAGATATACTCTTAAAGGTGTTAACTGTTTATTGGGAAAATGTTGATTGTATATAGTCTCTGGAAGTATAGCTACATTGGCAGCCGTGTCTACTGTGAATGTAATTTCTTTCCCTTCGAATTCGACACTTGGTTTGAGCTGTATATCATCTTTATCTGAAGTCGCTTCTGTGGCATTAACAGTTTCCACATAGTACAATATATCTTCTGATATGTCACCAGGCTATTCATAATCACACTCACTCTCGCAGACATAATGAGCCTTTTTGTGACTTTTTTGTTTCTGATGAACTGTGTTACCTAGGTTTTGTTTGGGTGATTTTCCCCCGGGTGCACCACCTGTGGTTTGTCTACCATTATTTTGCTGTCCTGTGAAGCATGCTGACGCTATATATCCGTTGCGATTGGGCTTATAACACCGATCGTTCTTAAACTTGCATAGTTTGGGGTCAAGTCTACCATTACAACGGTGACACATCTTGTTTCCACCAGAACCTGGGGCAGGACTCTGTGAAACTGTCTTTGTACTCTGTGAACCTGTTGGGTACCAGTAGCCCCTTCCATTTGTTGGAATCTTTGAGTTTCTTCATAGAATTTCTCCATTGTCAGTGCTTTCTGGTACACAAAGTACCAGTCCTTTCCTGCCCAATCAGTCATTAACTTGGTCTTAATGAACTTGTTTCATAGTCCCATATAAAATGTTTTCTTGAGGGCTTCTTTCAGGTTAGTGCCATAATTACAGTAATGGCTCATCTTCTTCAACTCCAACACATAATCTGCAATAGACTGGTTGGGCTTTTGCTTACATGTCCGGAAAGCATCTCTCTCCCCCTCCTCGGTTCTTACAGTTTTGTAGTAAGCATCACATAACTTTGTTAAATGTTCTTATGCTTTGCTGTCAACTTCCTCAGGGATGCACAAATTTACTAGGGCTTCAAACTCGGTCGGATCTATTATTGCTAGAAATGTTCTTACTTTTTCAGTGGCCTCTATTTTGTTGATGTCCATCCAGATTTCTGCGCGTGTTTTGTAATTCACCCACTCCTCCTGTGACGTATCAAAATTGGGGATACTGCCAATCCACTGGCGGGCAGCCATAATTTACAATGTCCTTGACCTTTCTGTTTCTGTCGGATTGCCAATTGAGGTGAGGTCCCACACGTGGGATGTGAGAAAGACACTGGAGTCTGGACCTGGCAACTTTGATATTGCCTAAAAACCGTCAACTAGAGCCATCTGGTGGTCAATAGTAAAACTATGTATAGTTAAATATGCAACAATAGTATTGAACTTTTGGTCAGCACCAATGCAGTACATGTATGCAGCAGTACAGTCTGCTCTGGCAAAAGCAGCAGATCCTCTTGTAAAGATTTTTTTTTTTTTTTTTTCCTTTGGTGCTTTGTGAAGTTTTACTCCCAAACCACATACAGTATAATCTCGTCAAGCTTTCAAGAATAGCTTGACTAGCTTCGTAATATATGTCCATGCTGAAAAGATGTCACCTAACTGAGCATCTGGGTCACTCATATCCCGACATTACCAACTCATTATGTTGAGCTGGGCCTAGCTCTATACTCATCTTAGCACAGTTCAAGCTGCAGCTGATGCTCAACTTAATTAGCTCAGTTCAATTTGGAACTTATTTTGGGTTAAACATATGTAAGTCAGCTGAGGATGGACTGTTCACACATGCAGTCCTCTTGTTTGTTCCTCATATTCTAATGAGAATTATATTACGTTGAATTAGTAAGCTTATGTGTCAAAGTCCCTGTTAACATGGGACATAGCAACAACACAGCATATGTCAGTACCATCATGCACTGTTTCATTATGAAGTCTTATATGTATATATTTTGAATGTTTATTGTCACATGTATATATGGGTTTCCTTCATGATAATGGTATGGGTTTCCTTCATGATAATGGTACGGTAGAAATTCTGCATGTGTGGTCAACACCTGCGTGGTCCTGGTCCTGGTCCTGACCGACAGCAGGAGTGGGCACATCCTACATCTCAATCTTGTCTGCATCAGGGAACTGGTGTCATATTTTATGACAGTGTGTGACAATTTGCCCACCCCTTGACAGACTGATGACAGACAGGACAAGGGACTAGTTTAAAAACTTAATTGCCAGTTTAAGGGGTTTGGTGTGTGAAAGTACATGTACCATCATAAACTTGGAATATATTGAATTTCCGTACAAGAACAGAATATTTTGAGAAGTTTCTAGTAATTTTTGACTACATGTCCTTGTACTAAACAGAACTTTCAGTAGTATTTGGTTAGTTTGACCATTTCTCATTCTGATATTGCTGCTAACTCAGCTGACAAATGCAGGGGGTGGGTTGGTTTTGGATAGCTGGGGTGCTTGAAGTTGTGGAGGTGGCCACCTGTCCTGAGCAGGTTTAACAACATACTTCAAACATATCATACCGAGCTAGACATCTGAAGAACTTTCAACTCAGCTGTTTCTGTTGCCTCAATTCCAAAGAGTAGATTGTTGGGAAGCTGCCGGGGGTCGCCGAGCCAGCTCGCCTGATCACCATGTATCCTATGCCTTGGATGTGAGACTCTTGGAGACCTGATGGGACTTGGTTTGGTAAGTTGTGGTGCATCTGTATGCATGCACGCCCTCTGGTTGGACTGCAGGGTCCATCAATCAGTTGGGTAGGCCATAAAACCTTTATTTGTAGATGTTTGGTATTGGAGCTTCGAAAGAAAAAGTAAATTTGATATTTGGCTGGCCTGGGAAGTTAAATTTAATATTTTGGAGTAACTGGAAATTTATAAGTTTGGCAACAATGGAATTCTAAATCTTGCTTCATATTTATGAGCAGCTATTGTGCGTTTATTCAGTTTTGGGTTAAGAGAAATAAAACACATATTCCTGTTTGGCCCTAAATTTGTTTATTTTTGGGTTCTAATGAAGTTGAAGTTTTTAAAAATTTAATGGCCTACCCTATGGACTAGCTTCCTTGTCTCCTGGAGTAGATGGACTTCTTGATCTCCCTGCACCGTATCTGCATTCTGCTGACCTGGACTCACCTGACCTCTAGCTGTTGGATGACATAAACATGCGTGGAACTGCATCTCCATTTTTGTATGGTGTATGTGTGAGTGGGTGCATGTGTGAGCATATGGTTGTGTGTGCTTCATGTCATTCATTAAAAAAAAGTAAAAAATACCCAAAAAAATATAAAAAACAAAATTTCCAAAAAAATATAAAATGATAAAAAAAAATAATTAAAAAAGTGAATGCATGTGGTTTTGTGTGGTTGGAAGCTTGAATGTTGTGTGTCTACCACAAAGTGAGCATGTGTAGGGAAGCCAGAGTGTGTGCCTGAGTGTGGATGTTCAAGACTCTCAAAGTGAGTGTGTGAAGGGAAGCCAGAGTGTGTGCCTGTGTGTGCATGAATGTTCACGTCTCACAAAGTGAGCATCTGAAGGGAAGTAAGAGTGTGTGCCTATGTGTGGATGTTCATATCTCTCAAAGTGAGCATGTGTGGGGAAGCCAGAGTGTGTGCCTGTGTGTGGATGTTTGTGTTTGCCAAAGTGAGCATGTGAAGGGAAGCCAGAGTGTGTGCCTCTGTGTGGATGTTTGTGTTTGCCAAAGTGAGCATGATTGTGTAGGGAAGTCAGGTTGGGTACATGTGTAGTTTGTGTCTGGGCATGTGTGGAAATGGCTGTGTGTGACATGTAGAGGCAATTGATGGTTAACATTGTACATGTTCCAGTTGCTTTGGGATATTACATGTAAAGTCTTGAGACATACAGATCACACCAGTCAGCACACGAAGGCATTTTGAGCATAAAACACTGGCAAACTGCCGATGATGGTCTTGGCAAAATAAATCTGTACATTACTTGACTGTTCTGCAAGATTTTAAATGTCACAGCAATGGGTGTCTTTATACAATTTTTTGTTAATGTACATCAATATTTGCCTCATCAAATTTGATAAATTACAGTGAAATTCATTTTTTAAATTCAGAAATAACAAAATTGTTTTTGCTTTCGACAGCTATGGCCCAAAATTCAAATTGATTAGTATTTGTTTTGACTATATGTTTGTTGATCAAGGAAATCTTAATAGTTTTGAACTTTCAAAAATAATGCTTCAAATATTTTGCCTGTGTTAAACTACCCAACTTTTCAAAGGAGAATAAAGAAATGAAAATGTCGTTCGGAGGTATGGATGTTTTCAAATGTCTGGTTTGAAAGAACTTCCAATTTTTTATCTGTGAAAAGATGTGTCATATTGCTTTTGTGATGAAATCAGAACCCTTGTGGAGGCCCTCAGGGGGAATATTGAGAATCTGAATTTGAGGCAACTCTCCTTTGAAAGTTTGTTACACCGCTACCACTGACAGGCACAACTGAGCGGTAGTCTGCACACAGGAAATTGCCAACCACTTCTATCATAACCCAAATGCTGATGACAATGAATGAAATGTGGCAAAAGAAATTGACACATAGCTTCTCAGTCTGCTGTCTGAACTTTAAATGAAGCAACAGTGGGTGTGTTTCTGCAAATATGTTTGGGTCAGGATTTTTGTCAATGAAACTCAGTCTGGGTTGACCTGATATGATCAGCATTCCTGGCAATATGAAACAATTCAGTGCTCAAATTGTCAGTTAACTCTGTCAGCAGGTGTTAATCGGGTATAGTGTCGTCCCTCATCCATCCAGCATTCACATTTTCCACTTCTCTGAAGCTGTCAGCAAGATTCACTTCAGAATTGGTGGGAATGTACCTTGAATGGGTCTCTACCAAGTTTATTCAAATGGTTATGCTTCAGTGATTTTTTTTCATTTAATTTTTTGGCAGAATCTTAAGAGATATCCAAAACTGCTGAGCCAATTGCTCTGAAATTGCATAGGAACACTTCTGAGGACCCCTAGATCTTGATTTGTACATGAGGTGGCACTACCATTTTTTCTCTGTTTTATGATTTTTTGTGAATGGCTATTTTCAACTTGTTCTCCAAAACCACCAATGAGATTGTTCTGAAACAAAGCGGATATGTAGCTTTCACAAGGTAAACAGAGTTGTTTACCACAAACTAGTGATACTGTGGATCCCTGATTTTTAATGAATTTTTTAATTTGGGTACTTGTCGGTATATTAATGTATGCATTTCTGGATCATTATTATTCAAGTCAATGGGGATTGCAATAGAAATCCACATTTTCAACTTCTCAAAAACTGTAAATCAGATTCACTTAAACTTGGTGGGACTGTACCTTAGGTGGGTCTCCACCAAGTTCGTTAAAATGGTCCCTGCACCATTGTAGTTTAGATTTTTTTCAGTTTATTTTTTGGCAAAATCTTTAAAAATCTTCTCTGACAATGCTCAGCTGATTGCTCTGAAATTGCATAGGGACACTCCTGGGGACCCCTGGACTTTAATTTGTTCAACAGGTGGTGCTGCCATTTTTTTCTCTCTGTTTTTTATTTTAAGAATTTTTGTATGTAAAGGCTTTTTTTCAAATTTTTCTCCAAAACCATAGCTGAGATTGTTCTGAAACATAAAGGATATGTAGCTTATGGGAGGGGTAAACAGTGATGTTCGCTATAAAGTAGTGATACTGAGGATCCCTGATTTATTAAAAATTTGTCAATTCAGCTGCTTGTTGGTTAATATAATGCATGCAATTCTATTGATTACATGTACTACATTATAATTAGTCAATGGGGATTGCAATGGAAATTCACATTTGCAATTTCATCTGGAAAACTGTACACCAGATTCACTTCAAACATGATGGGAAGGTACCTGTACCTATGTGGGTCACTACCATGTTTGTTCAAATGGTCACACTTCGGTGATTTTTAGATTTAAAAAAAGATTTTTTTTTTAATTTAAAAAAATATTTTTCTGAGAAACCTGTCAGCCTGTTGCTTTGAAATTGCATGGGTACATTTTTGGGGACCCTAAGACCATAATTTGTTGAACACGTGGCACTGCACTTTTTTTTTAAATTTTAATTTTGTGTTTTTCCCCAGTTTCTACTTCCACAAAACAGGAACTCAGATTGTTCTAAAATTTGTTGGAAATGTAACTTGTGGGAAGATTAATCAAAGTTGTTTAAGGTGGTAATACTCTTGATCCCTGATTTTTGATTAATTTTTCAATTTGGGTACCTTTCAGTTAATGCATGCATTCCAATTGACCGTGTTGATTACCATGTAAGTCAACAGAGATTGCAATGGAAACTCATATTTTTCACCTCCCCTCTGACATCCTCTTCCCCTAGACTAGAATGGGACTTATTATGGGTTGACTGTCAAGGTCAGCTGAGGATAGGCTGTTCACACAGCCCTCTTTGTTTTTAAACATTTACTGTAAAGAAAATGTTTTTTAAGGTTTGTCTGTTTTGCAAGCCAAACCTTTTGTAGCCATATAGACCTCTTCAATGGAATTATGGGTGCATTGTGGCCAGTATATGGAAAATTGTTCAGTTACATGTGTACCTGCAGGCCAGGCTGTGGTCACTGCATGGTCACTAATTCAGTTGGTTCTTTCATAATGACATCATCATCCCAGTGGGTTCCTGATGACCCATTGGTAAAAATGATAAACAAGCTGACAACAGTTGTTGATCTGCAACCAAACATGCATTCCAATGTACAGCAATTGTAAATCTAGATCTGGGGAACTTTGCACAAAGCTAGCAAAGAATACAACATGCTGTGTAAAAAGTCACCTTTGAAGTGACAAGCTGGCCTGATAGCCCTGTCATTAATTTTGAACCACATGTGTGGTGTGAAGCTTAGTGTGAGGGAACTAGTGGACCTGATTTGTCACAGATGAAAGGCACTGTGAAATGATTGGTTGGCCTGAATTTTTCATTAAGAAAATGAAGAGTGAAATCACCAGTGTGCCTGATTTGATTCAGAGAAAATGGCATGAAATCAGTGGACTTGATTTGTCATTAAGACATGGCACTCTGCAGTAAGTGTTAGGGCTAATTTGTCACTGTGAAAGGACACTGTCAAATTGGGGGTGAGGCTGATTTGTCAGAGAAATGGCACTGTGTCTCATTTGTCATCAAGAAATTGCACTGTAAAATCAGTGATGGGCCCAGTTTGCCAGTGAGAAGAGCATTGTAAAATCACAGTTATAGATCCACTTATAGGATCGTGCAATACGTTATGACTGTGCAAGGTTTGAATATTTAATTCTGTCATAAAATGTTCTTGAATTCTTTAGTTCTGTCAAAATGTTTGATGATTGTATATAAAACAGGCATGTCCCATGACAGCACAGACAATTCTTTTCGTATATACAGGCCACTGTGAGGTGAGAAATGCTCTTGACACTTCGCACCTGTTGTCTTGTGATCAAGATATCAACTTGTTGCTGAAACTTGTCCAACCTACCCACAATACTGTATATACCTATTCTTAAATTTTAAGTCATAAATGCCCATCCCAAGTGAAGAGCTCTTAAGAAACAAAGGTGGGGTGGATGAAAATGATTTGTCCAGGTATATAAATCTAGATTCTTTTGAAATTCAGTATCCAGGTGCAAAAACAAAATATCTCAATGTTGAGGATCTGAAGGTGTTTCTTACTAGACACAAAAACATATTAACAATTCTCAGCCTCAACATTGAGTCAATGAATGCAAAATTCGATGAGTTCAAAGTTCTAATAGACAGCCTAGCTGAAACTGATACCTTCTTCAGTGTAATATGTATACAAGAGGCATGGCTTAATGAAACTCATGACCCCAAACAATTTGAACTACAACATTACAATATGTATTCACAATATAGCAATAATGAATGCTCCAAAAAGGGGGGCCTAATCACATATGTAAGAAATAATATAAGTGTTAAAAAACAAGAGAATTACAATAAATTTCAATACTGGGAAGGTCTATTTATTGACATTGAGGACAGTAATAAAAATCAGATAAAATTAGGGAATATATATCGACCCCCGAAAGGAAACAATAACCATAGAGCCATTGAGTCCTTCCTGCAGGAATTCTGTCCAGTAATTAATAACCTTGATCACCAGAATCATAATTTCATACTCGCTGGGGACTTTAACATTGATCTACTGAAAGTAAACATAAATGGAAAGTATCAAGAATTTTATGACTTTATTACTGAACATAACATGCTGCCAAATATTTTACTACCCACCAGATTATCTAAACGGAATGCCACATTAATTGATAACATTTTTAGTAAAAACTCAAATTCGTGCAATCCTGTTCAAACGGGAATCCTAGTTCATAAACTATCAGATCACTTGCCCACAATGTCAGCTATAAATTTTAATACAAATGTTAATCATATCAATAAAAAGCAAATCCAATTTAGAGCTTTCACAGGTAATGCTACTCGTGATTTCCTTGAAGATTTACACAACACAAACTGGGATTCCATTTTTGATAATAATATAAATGCAGATCCGCAAATAACTTATGATCAGAAATTCTCAATCAAACTAGATGATATGATTAACAAGCACTTTCCTTTAAAAAAGAAAAAATTCAACAAATACAAACATAAGAAAACAAAATGGATCACCCAAGACATCTTAAACAAAATTAAACATAGAGATATGCTCTACAAGAAAGTTCACTCTATTACACAAGAAAATGAAAGGTATAACGATCTGTCTAGAAGGCTCCAAGAGTGTAGTTGTGAAGTCAGATCGATGATTCGTAGGGCAAAATCTGCATATTATCTGGCAGAATTTAATAAATATAAAGATGATATCAAAAATACATGGAAAACCATAAAAGATGTCCTAAATAAGTCTAACACTTATAAAGAATTTCCCAAATATTTTAATATCAACAATAAACAAATAACAGACACACAGGAAATTGCAGCAAAATTTAATGATTTTTTTGTCAATATTGGGCCAACATTGGCAAAGAAAATAAACACTGAAGGGAAAAAAGCTTTCCAATCCTATTTACAAAACACAAACACAAATTCTACTTTCCATTTCACATATGTGGATGACGATCTTATAAAGACCGTAATATCTAAACTAAACCCCAAAAAAAGTGCTGGAGCAGACAATATATCCCTCATACTTCTGAAACTCTCCTCAGAGGCCTTAAGTAAACCTCTAACAGCTATCATAAACCAATCATTAAAAAATGGTATCTTCCCTAACAAATTAAAAATAGCCAAAGTAAAACCAATTTTCAAAAAAGATGATCAACATGATTTCAACAATTACAGACCCATATCTCTTCTACCATCTATCTCCAAAGTTTTCGAACGTGTGGTCCATACTCAACTCTTTCAATACTTTACGGATAATATGTTATTCTATAATCATCAATATGGCTTTAGAAAAAATCACTCAACGGAAACAGCAGTACTAGAACTCATAGATAGACTAAAGGCTAATCTTGACGAAAACAAAATTCCAATTGCTGTCTTTTTGGACCTTTCCAAAGCCTTTGACACTATAGACCACAACATACTTCTTAAAAAACTTGAACATTACGGAATCCTACATACAGAGCTTCAGTGGTTCAGTAGCTACCTAAGTAATAGAATCCAGTATGTTGAAATTGAAAACATCAAATCACCATTACAGAAAATCTCCACTGGAGTGCCTCAAGGCTCAATCCTGGGCCCACTTCTATTCCTAATATATATAAACGACCTACACACAGCCAGTAACTTTATCTCAATCATGTACGCTGATGACACTAACTTGTTAAGTACAATATGTAATTTCACAGGTGATACATCACACTCTTCATTTTCAGATAATGTAAATAAAAAATTAACTAAAGTTAGTGACTGGCTAGCTGTGAATAAACTATCTTTGAATGTTGATAAAACTAAATTTATGATCTTCCATACAAAACAGAAACAATTATCCCATGAACAAATACCAAACATTAAAATTAACAATCAACAAGTAGAGAGAGTAAAAAGTTTTAAATTCTTGGGGGTCTTAATTGACCACAGTCTTACTTGGAATAACCATGTCACTCTTATATCTAACAAATTATCACGGACATGTGGTATACTAGCTAAATTGAAGAATTTACTACCTGAATGCATTCTACAAATAATTTATAACGCTTTATTCCTTTCACACTTAAATTATGGAATTACAGCCTGGGGTTTTCACTCATGCAGTAGACTCATCAAGCTGCAAAAGAAAGCAGTAAGACTAATTAGCAAAAGCAAATACAACGCACATACATCACCGATCTTTAAAAGCCTTGGCTTACTTAAAGTTACAGACATTTTCAAATTATCCTGCATGAAACTGTATTTCAAATATGAAAATAATATGTTACCAAGTTATTTTAATAACTTATTCAACAATAATCTAGCACAGCAGACTGACAGACCAAGAAGGGTTGCTTCCGCCCCACGAAGATACGATGAAACAGTACATAATATCCCCACTTTAACCCCAACTATACCAATCATAGTCACTAATACTAAAATTAGTCGTTTGTGTATTAGATACATAATACCTGACCTAATCAATGAAAACTACTTACCTGAAATTGTCATGTCAAAAATCCTTACTCATTCCTTCAAAGGTTTTAATCAATATGCAAAGAAGTACATCATTAATAACTATGAAACCAACTGCAATATTGTCAATTGTTATATCTGTATCAGTAACACTAATTAATAATTTACCTTAGTAACCACATGTATGTATTATCATCACTTGGTCTAACAATTGTATAAAACTTTTTATTCCTTCAGCCAACAGCGTATGTATGTATAGCAGTTAACATTAATTAACTCTAGGGTGGCCTGCATGATAGCGATTCTTCAGAATCTTAGTGCAGGTCTCCCGGTTTAAACATGAGTATATTGTACTATGTATATTACTGATGTACTGAAGTTTTAGACCAAATAAAGCTTTCAACTGTCAACTGTCTGTCATTGTCATGCTCATGCAATGACAGTTCAAATCTTACTGGAACATGTAAAATCCATAAGTGCTGGCAGGCTGCAAGTACTCAAGTGATGGACCTGGTCAGTTCACATGGTAGACCTACTGGCTTTTAAAAGCACAATGGGACATATGTTAATATGCATGGTTTGATCCACATCAACAAAATTGGGAGTCAAAGTTCAGCTCTACAGAGAAGTAGGTGGCCATACATGAAATGCTGCAGATGCCAAGTGCTGGAGCTGTGTGGCTGCAAGCTGTGTGAAGGTTGGCCTCAACATTGGATCTTGTTTGCTTCTTGCGTGCAGCTGTTGTGTTGATGTTGGTCTGTCCTGAGAACTGCTACTTTTTATAGTAGTGTGTGAGTATTGACATGCATGGGCTTCTGTATTCATATGTTGCAAAATCTAATAGGACAGTTAAAGCTTCACAAATCAGAGTCAACAACTCCTTTTTATAAGTACTTACATGTATGTTTATTGATACAACTCTAGGATGTACCAGTAGACAATTGTCAATGACCATGCAAATGTATATTTCAATGAATGAGATGACTCGACATGATAATGCAGGGGTACATCATTTCATGACCTTTAGGTAGAACACTTTAAATGTAGTTTTGTACAGGTGTAATTTGTAATGCATGTCAGAGGCAATAACAATAAAGGTACAGTCTTATGCTAACATACCCACAGATGCTAAGACAGCTTATGAATATCAATCAGAATCTATGATTAAAAGAATGTGGCCATAAATGTGTTGATGGGTACAAGGAGAGTCACTTAAGCCAGAGCTGCTGAAAAGTATTTGGAGGGCAGAGTGTTTGACTTTCACATTATAACTTCTACCACCAAGTTTTCCATTATGTGTATTAAATGCAGGAATCTTCGGCATATATCTTTTTACTTCATCAAACAATGTTGTGAATGGTCCTGAATTATTTTGCAGACCTTATCTGGCCTGGGTAATACCATACAACTGACGGGACATACTGGGTAATACCATACAACTGATGGGACATACTGGGTAAAACCATACAACTGATGGGACACACTGGGTAATACCATACAACTGATGGGACACACTGGGTAATACCATACAACTGATGGGACATACTGGGTAAAACCATACAAGTGATGGGACATACTGGGTAATACCATACAACTGATGGGACATACTGGGTAATACCATACAACTGATGGGACATACTAGGTAATACCATACAACTGATTGGATTTACCAGCCAAAGCCTGCTCAGTGTGACCAACTACGTGACAACAAGCAATGCCACATCAGTGTGACTGAATGATGAGCAGTATTACCGACCTCTGCCTGCTTAGTGTGACCAGCTTGAGGCTGACACTAGTATTCAAATAACTTACCAGTAAGTGGACTTCAGAGATGGCTTTAAAATGTTGAGACAGTCTAGTACATTGCTGAGATACATATGCCTGTTCATAGCCTTTTCATCCAAGCTGTCAGGAGTGAAGTCTAAACAATTCATATACAGTGGTACCTGTTGCATATTGCCTCTGTCATGGAAGGCCAAATAGGTTTTTGTGATAACACTTCCAAGTACATAGGATTCAATTTCTGTGTAGATTTACTTTCGGTTTTACTTTTGCTGTTTTGTGTCATCACTTTTTTTGCTCGACTGATAGATAATTTCAGTTTTTCACGGTGCTACCCACTATGAACATGATGAAGGCCATCTGCCATGATAGACCATTTGTCTTTTTGAGACCACTCTGAAAACCCCTTTTATTGTTGTTGTTGTTGTTGTTGTTGAGTGTAGAGTCATGTATCTACATTTTAAGCCCATCTGTTACATAGGACAGGTTTTTGATGGCAGCAGAAGTGGTATTAACAAGCATGTACCACAGCCTGTGCCCCGCTGAGTAACTGATATACCCTGCTGAGTGGCTGATAACTGGCAGGTACCACTGTGCCCCTCAGATTGACTAGGAATAACCATCGGGTATCACATACTGTAACCTTCAGAGTGACTGATAACTGGTACCATTGCGCCCCACTGATTGACTAGTAACCAGCAAGTAAAAACAGGACCCTCTCAGATTGCATGATAAGTAGCAGGTACCTCTCGGCTCCTCCAAGTGGCTGATAGCACATTGTTACTTGGTGTCTTTGAAGCCATTTAGTTGCCAGTCAAGGTGATTGATTCAGTTCTAACTTGCTGCAAGGGTATGACTGTGGTAAAAACAGCAATATGATGACCAGTGGATCATAAGCTCTTACTTCAAAGGTACCACTGTGGTAATGGACAGTTATATGGTGACCAGTAGCTCTTACTTCAGATTCATTTTGTTGCAGTTAAGTACTGATGGAGGAATCTTAAAAAAAAATTATCTTTCATGACCCTGTAGGGAAGGGCGTGTTTCACTTTTTTTCAGTATTTTTCAATTTTTGCTCCATCTGACCTTGTGGAATAATCAAGCATATGGTCAACATGCTCATAAAGGCTGTTAGCTTACAAGACACTGTTATTGTTGACAGAAGGAGTTGTTACATACAACAGGCATTAACCCCAGATTTATATGGAAATTTACAGCTGATGAGGAAAGTGATATGATAGAAATGTCTTTAAAGAACAGCATCGTTTAGGGAGGAACCAATTAATCTGAATATGTTGACATAAAATACCACCTTAATCTGTTTCAATGATGCACTTGCAATTTAAAAATTAGCAAAGCTTAAAGTAACATACTGTAGACAACCTGGTTGAAGAACCACAAGGGAGCTCATCTTGGTATGTGATGGTTATTTCCATAGGATTCCTATTTGACAGATATGTGACAATGCCTCCCTGACCTTCACAAAAAAGACAGCTACTTTCTGTTTGAAGCAAGAAGAAGGCCTCCAGCATCTGATTATATGGAGACAACTGGTGGATATCAAAGTCTACACGGTACTTTTAGTGTTTGAATATTCTGGGTATAAGAAAAAGAAAAGGTTGCAGGTTCAAGTCCCCCTCGTTCCGAACATGAAATATATAAACATATAGAAACTTTCATGCAGGAGATTGTACCAAGCACAATCTTGAATGAAGTCCAGCATTCATATTTTTAATGCTGCTCCACAGCTGTGAGAATTGCATGCACTCAGCAAAATGTTTAAAACATGTTCAGTATTTAGGTGCCAACATATTGTGCCTGCATGGTCAATAATACTTTATGTGCCAGCTGTCTCAATGGCAGCTCATTTTCAGGAGGACTTTGCCTTGAAACTAGAGATACATTGAAAGGGCTTCTCTAATTCAGTCTTTCTTGTCCTAATTCAGTTTAAACTGGAGGGAAATAACAGGAAGTTTATTTGATAGGAGCATATGACCATCTGCCATCTTTCAGATTTATTGAAAGCTAAGTGGAAAGTGCTGGTGTAGGCTTTCTAGCTTGACCATTCTGATAGCTTTTGAAAGCTCATTACCTTTTAAAAGCTAAGTGGTTAACTCTTGAAAGCTTTCACCACGTTTTGGTTACTAGCATATTATCATCTCTTTGAATGCTTGCGATTACTTATTTGAGAGAACATTAACTTTTGGAAAGCTTTCCAAATGCTTAAGTAAAGCTACATGTACCTTAGCTTTCAGGTTTGGTGAGGGAAACCAGTCCAGGTATAAACCTGTACAGTTACCAATAGCACCCAGGCAGCCTGAGAAACAGCACCATCAAGCCAAAAAAAGGAGCTAAAGAATCCTGAGTTGCAACATATTGACCATATAGCAGGATTTTGGGGAGATGTTTTTATAAGATCTAGAGAATTAAACTATAATTCTAAAATGAAAAACCTGACTGGGAGATCGCAAGAGGCATCTAAAATGAGGAGACTTCCACCAAAATCAGGAGAGTTGACACCTATTATATAAATATGTGTGTGTGTGTGTGTGTATACATGTATTGTATGTGTGCATGTTTATGTATATAAGTGTACAGATCACAAAAACCTTTTTGTGATCGTAGGTGACTTATTGCAGATAAGTTCTCTATCCCAAATAGCTTTATAGCATTTATATAGTCGATACATATCGCACATATCAGTTTTCTCACAGAACATTTCCTATAGACCACTCTCTTTGATCTTATGTCTGTTGTGGTGGTTGCCAACAGGAACATTTCTTAGAATCCCTGGGTTCAGTGCTGGCCAGTGGTTTGCTTCTCTTGTGTAGAGCACCCTCTGGTGGCCTACACAGTAAATACACAGACAGATTGCCTCCACATATCACTTACATTCTCTTAGCGGTCAAAACATTTTGGTGCTCATCAATGCAGATAATTTGTCAGTTGCAGCTGTTGTGCAGAAGTCAACATTGTTTACACACCCAAGATCTTATCAGCTTATGGAGCTTTTTTTCATTTTCATGGATTCCATAGTGCATATGGGCTTCTTGAGCGATGCATATGGGGAATTTGTCATGTGCCGATAATAGCTAGACTTCCATGGTGGCAAGTTTAGCTTACCTAGTCCTCTCAAGCCATTTACAGACAGCAAACTGTAGAGTTTGGAGGGAACTTTTCTTGGCTGGGTCTGACTAACATGTGGCCAGCCAATCTGGCATCAGGATATGGTACATGTCAATTTCATGCTCAGCTAGGGCCCAAAGTTCCAGGGACTGGAGGGAGGTGGGATGGATGGAAAGCACGGCATGCAGCCCCAAAATGGGTGGCTAGGGGGGCTTAGTCGCCTGCTCATCCCAGCAGTTCAGGGTAGCCAGCAAAGCTTTGATGACAATTGTATGACCGCAAAGTCAAATCACACAGATGTGCCAGTTATTGTGGAGAAAGGAGCCAGATTGACCCCTTAATTCTCAACAAGTTTTAGTGCTGATCGAATGTGGCCCTTTCTAGTTTTTTCAGCAGTTATATAAATACAACTGGTGCAAATTACAACTCCAAACTTCTGGGGGGTGATTGAGGCATGATGATGGCATACATGCCTAGCCACATAGTTACGCTGGCCTCTTGTTGCTGTGGTACTATACATACACTATCTTGCACTTCATGCAGACCTCTGCATGATGTGCCATTGCCAAGACGTCCGTGGTGTTGCCGGTAATTTCCAATTATTGTTGGGGAATAGCGTTGGCACAGGATATTCTAGTGTTGGACCTCTATCCCCAACAAAAAGCCTGGAACAGATTCTATCAAGCTTGGATGCCGCTTCCAATCCACAGGTCGCCTGATCTTGTATGTCCAACCATTTCTTCCTGTGTTGTTTGTCGTTCTTATGGGGGAAACTATGAAAATTTACCCCCGCCATCCGGAGTTGTTTTGTTTTGTTGGCGTGTTTCCTGGTGTCTGCAGAACAACGTGGTACATTGCAGTTGACACAGGCATTTTGATGATATGATGAGCAATAAATTATCCACATATTTCTACCCTCTTCCAGTCATCTATAAACTTCTATGTAGCGTAATGGCTGCCACAGCTGGGTGTCCTACTGCTCACAAAGTAATGGGGTCTTGCATTGCGCGATCACAGTGCTGAAAATGGATACTTAATATAGTGTACAAGTGATATTGGATAGGCAGCTTCAGAGATGATTTTTATAAAATTTGGTCCCAAAAAGTAAACAACACTCATAGTAAATTGCAAAGTAAGACTGATGCATGGCCTAGTGGTGGGGACCCATCCAAGGTGAATCCCCATTAAGCTTGAAATTCTGGCCACTGATGTCTTTTCTCTGTTCTTTGCTTTCACATTTTCAATTGATTGCAGATCTTCTCCCCAGGTGGCAGTGGTGGTCAGTGACAGCATGCTTAAAGGTAGCACAATGAAACAATCTTTCCCAGTGTTACTTTTTGAGAATCTTTGTTACTGATACTCGCGTTAACCCTCAGGAACCTTTGGGCTGACATATCAGCTCTGCATACACTGAGTTGCAAAATACTTAGGGTTCAAAGGGGTTAAGATTATTTGATTTATTAAATGTTTTAAAATATTTGAATAATAAAAAAATATGTGAACTTCAAGCTGTTTTAATTACTCATTTGAAAAAGATCACGGGAGTTCGGGGGGGGGGGGGGGGGTTATAAGGGGAAGAGCCCATTGGAATTACAATCTTTTATTAATTTTTTAAACCCACTTGTCCTATTTTCAGTTAACAAAGGCCAGGCAAAGCCACTTGTATTGTTTTTTATCAAAAAATCATATTAAAATTAACATTTGCTGAACGATCTGTTTCTCTTACCTTAGGCCAATGCCGCTTGAACACCTCTTTTGGGAGGATGTGGTGGCCTTGAAAAGGCCATGGGGGTAAATATCACAACAGAAATGAGCCCCTCAGAATCCATCAAATGCCTTTTCTGAAGAACCACCAAGATATCCATAAGCAAATCTCTGGTGGCACTTCGCTGGAGCAAATTGCCTGCATTCATCCTCAAAGGAGGTCTCTGCCTCAGAGTCACTGTCACTTGATTCCGATGTTGTTCCCTTGCCACAGTGCATCGTCTTTAGTGCTGTCCAATCTGTCACAAATGCCAGTCTTATTGAGCAACTTGACCACTGTCTGAGTGTTCACAGAGGTCCATGCCTTGACAATCCACTGGCAGACCAGTGCAACAGATTGCCTTTTGATGTTGCTGCTCAGTGTCGACTCCTTTGAGCCACTGAGCCCTTGGACCACAGCTCTCTCGTTGCGTCTTTGCACGGCCTGTTCAAAGACACATCAAGAGGCTGCAGCATGGAAGTCAAACCACCTGGGATCACTGTGATGTCTGTCCTGTCGCCCAGACTTCTTTGATCCCCTGTACCAGGTGGGTGGAGAGCTAGTTGTAGACCAACAGTGCCCTGATGCAAAGAAGTGCTCTCTTGCCTCAAACTTCTCACAACCAAAGCCACCTGCCCTCACTGTCCATCCATCCCTTGGGCTGAGCATGCACAACCAATCCAGAAGGTAGTTTTTCCTTTGGCATTATCTTCATCTTGAAGATAACCATTGGTCTCAGTTTTGTTCCATTGGCTGTTACAGCAAGTACCACTGTAAAGTGCTGCTTCTCACTCCCCATTGTGCAGACATTGATAGACTTGAATTGTACCAATGATGTCAACAATACATACCCCAAACATCAAATTTATGCACCCTGTCACAAAGGTAGGCCTAAACATGAATGTTAGGTGTAGTTTCATTATTTATATTTATGTAATGTGGGCTACATTTTTAAGTAGGCCTATTGACAAAGGAACATCATATTCGCTTTATTTCATAATATATCAGCTTGGGATGTTTGTATTGTAAATGCAAACATGGTGCCGCCAGTTAGCAGAATGAATTGTCCGGGGATTAATGGCACCGAAACAAGTCTTGCACTGGTTCCCCGCTGATGACCCGATTTTATAAAGGCTCATAATGCCTGAAAGTTTCTTCTAAATTTCAAATTTTATGAATATGATTTGTTCCTTTTATAAATTAATTTGCTATTATGATTTAGAACTACCCGGTATGCAGTTTTTCAGTGAATGGTACGGAATAGGACTTTGCTCTTAGAATGTTGGACTTGATAGTGTTCAAACGGGACGTGGACTTACAGAATTAGGTTTGTAAAGTTTCTCTTTGTATTAAATATGCACACACATCACAAAGCAAACTCAGGTTTGTAAGCGTCGAAAAGTTGTCACCCCCATAGGGTGACAGAATATTTAATAACAGATACCAAAAATATTGTAAATCTACATTTAAAGCAAATCCATGCAGAAAAATGTTTTCTTTTTGGGGGGAGGGGGGGGGGAACAGGCCCCATGTAGGCCTTGACATATGTTAATTGAAGTAACTTGGTCTTCCTTGGCTGGGACAGCAACAGCCACTGCACACAAAACCAGTCCAGGCTGGGACAGCAACAGCCTAAGCACAAAACACAAGGTGTAATTATTATGTCTGGGTGCCAACCCACACATTTTGTTTTTCCAAGAATTCTTTCTTTCTTTCTTTCTTTCTTTCTTTCTTTCTTTCTTTCTTTCTTTCTTTCTTTCTTTCTTTCTTTCTTTCTTTCTTTCTTTCTTTCTTTCTTTCTTTCTTTCTTTCTGAACAGTGAAGAAAAGCTCTAGAAGTGCAACTAAATGTGGCAAGCTTGAAGCTTTTTGCCATGTTAATTGTCTGAATATATTCTTGTGTAAGGGGGAAAAGGGAGCATAATGTGTTAAATATAAAATTATTTGTTACATTGACACAAAATAATTTAGACTGTAATCATGAATTATATATGATGTCAAGTCAGATTCACATGTTGAAGTATTTCATGGAACAACCATCACTCAATCCTTTTTGTGTATAAAAGCTCATAATCACCATGCAAACCCTTTTAAGGGAAATGCATGTTTGGATCCAGTGTGGCTACAAAATAGTTCTGCTCACTGCTGATTGGCTGGAGATCAGGTTTTAGACAGGGTCCACTGAATATGCAAGCCTGCCTTGATACAGTGCTCTTAACTGAGCCCCATGGGGTCTGCCTCAGCACTGGACATGCTTGTATGTTTGCACAGCTGTGTGTGTGTATAGGAAGATTGGAGACAGGTTGGTCACAGGCCATTTTTGTATGTGGCTGGTGGCTCAGGATCCCTGTCCAATTGTCAAGGGTCCTGGGTCTGCTAAACAGGCAACAATAGCATCACCTTAAACAGGGACCTACATGTGATGAATTATTCTGCTATAGAAATTTGAAAGAGGTGATGACTGGGCTCTCTGTCTCACTCTCCTTACCCCTCCCCCTCTTTATGTCTGGGCATGGACTTAATATCTGATAATAGGTCCGTGGTATGGGTGCCATCCCAGACATACTGTTTTCTCAAATTTTGTTCTGTCTTCTTATTTCCACCACATAATTTGTCCAGAGCTTTTCTCAGACACCATGGAAGCTACAATGTTTAAACTTTGCATGGTAACAGAGCTAGTAAGGAAGTTGACTAACTAATTTGGAATAATCGACATGTTTAAAATTATGCAAATTCGGGCCTTTCTAAAATTTTAAGTCTCCATATCTTCCAAACTACTGCAGATAGACACAGAATTTTAATGGGCACATATAGGTTTGTGCCACGTGCCAATATAATGGGCAGTAAATGAAAGTTGTAGAATTTCAACTTATGCTAATAAGGGGCTTTGAAAAATTTAAAAATTGAATATCTCCAAAACTATTATAGATAGAGATGAAATTCCAACTTCAATTTATCAGTTTGTGGCAAAGCTACATCCAATGAACCATGAACCAGACTTATAGGATTTTTAATTTATGCAAATTAGGTGATTACACATAATTTTGAATCTTGAATAGCTTCAAAACTACTTTAGATAGAGGTGCCATTCCGACTTCAATTTTGGGGTTTGTGTCATAGCTGCATCCCATGAACTATGATCCAAAATTGTACAATTTCGATTTATGCAAATAAAATGAATACAAGAAGTTTAAATCTTGTCATTCTGACCTCACTTTGTAGGTATGTGACAAAGCCGCATCCAATCTCTCTCTCTCTCTCTCTCTCTCTCTCTCTCTCTCTCTCTCTCTCTCTCTCTCTCTCTGTTGTGCAGCAATAACTTAAGGTGTGAAGACTACATGATACTTGTTCTTTCAACAGTGCCTAGGACTGGGCATCTCGGTAGAATCTCTAGTCTTTGTCTTTTTTATTTTTTTTTTTCACTGCAATCTGCAGGTCTTGTTGTCTAATTGCAGATGTGCTGACAGTGTGTTCATCTTGTGCCTCTCTTCTGTGATCCATGTGTACAGCTCATTCTCTAGGGCTGGCCACATCCCTTGCTTGGGCCCACAGTTGGCATGCTTGCTACTTTGCATGGCTTCCAGGCTGACCATTTACTTTCTCCAGTCATTGAGTGGCATCTCGTTTACTCCAAATTCTCTCTCTCTCTCTCTTTCTCTCCCTCCCTCCCTCCCCTCCCCTCTCCCTGACCCTCTCCCTCCCCATCCCTCCCCTCCCCCTCTGTCACTCTCCCCCTCCCCTCTCCCTCTACCTCCCCTCCCCTCCTCTCCCTCTCCCCCTCTCCCTCTGCCTCCCCCTACCCTCCCTCTCCCCCTACCCTCCCTCTCCCCTTCCCTCCCCCTCCCCCCTCTCCTTCTCTTTCCCTCTCCCCCTCACCCTTTCCCTCTCCCTCTCTCTCTCCCCCTCCCCCTCCCTCTCCCTCTCCCTAACCCTCTTGCTCTCCCCCTCCCCCTTTCCCTGTCCCTCTACCTCTCTCCCTCTCCCACTCCCCCTCTCCCTCCCTTCGCACTCCCTCCCTCCCCCTCCCTTCCCTCCCCCTCCCCTCCCTCCCCCTCCCCTCTCCCTCTCCCTCTCCCTCTACCTCCCCCTCTCTCCCCCTCCCCTCTGTATCTCTCTCTCTTTCTCTGTCTTTCCGTGTTGTGCAGCAATAACTTAAGGTGCGAAGACTGCATGATACTTGTTCTTTCAACAGTGCCTAGGACTTGGCATCTTGGTAGAATCTGTAGTCTTTGTCTTTTTTTTTTTTCACTGCAATCTGCAGGTCTTGTTGTCTAATTGCAGATGTGCTGACAATGTGTTCATCTTGTGCCTCTCTTCTGTGATCCATGTGTACAGCTCATTCTCTAGGGCTGGCCACATCCCTTGCTTGGGCCCACAGTTGGCATGCTTGCTACTTTGCATGGGTTCCAGGCTGACCATTTGCTTTCTCCAGTCATTGACTGGCATCTCGTTTGCTCCAAATTCTCTTTCTCTCTCTCTCTCTCTTTCTCTCCCTCCCTCCCCATCCCTCCCCTCCCCCTCTTTCCCTCTCCCCCTCCCCCTCTCCCTCTACCTCCCCTCTCTCCCTCTCCCTCTCCCCCCCTCCCTCTCTCTCTTCCCCTCTCCCTCCCCCTCCCTCTCCCTCTCCCTCTCCCCCTCCCCCTCCCCTTTCCCTCTCCCTCTCTCTCTCCTCCTCCCCGTCCCCCTCTCCCTCTCCCTAACCCTCTCGCTCTCCCTCCTCCTCCCCCTCTCCCTCCCCCTCCCTCTCCCTGTCCCTCTCCCTCCCCCTCTCCCTCTCCCTCCACCTCTCTCCCTCTCCCTCTCCCCCTCCCTAACCCTCTCGCTCTCCCTCCTCCTCCCCCTCTCCTTCCCCCTCCCTCTCCCTCTCCCCCTCCCTCCCCTTCCCCCTCTCCCTCTCCCTCCACCTCTCTCCCTCTCCCTCTCCCCCTCCCCCTTTCCCTCTCTCTCTCTCTCCTCCCCCCTCTCCCCTCCCCTTCTCCCTCCCCCTCCCCTCCCTCTGCCTCTCTCCCTCTCCCCCTCCCCTTCTCCCTCCCTTTGCACTCCCTCTCCCTCCCTCTCCCTCTCCTTCTACCTCCCCCTCTCTATCTCTCTCTTTTTCTCTGTCTTTACGTGTTGCGTAGCAATAACTTAAGGTGTGAAGACTGCATGATACTTGTTCTTTCAACGGTGCCTAGGACTGGGCATCTCGGTAGAATCTGTAGTCTTTCTCTTGTCTGGCATTAATTGTCATGGGTTGAGTTGAGTCCAGTCAATCTTGAACATGACAGGTACTTGTGATAGTAGTCTTGACTTATGATATACTGTATTTTACCTGACCTCATAATGCCCCACATCACATAAACCATATGCATTGGAATTGGCTAATTCAGTCAACCAGTGAAATTCAACCGTTTATTTTACTTGAGCCCACCACAGGAATGTTATTACAGTAAATATGAAAACATTAGAACCAAATAGGTCCTTAATTGGCTTCAGGCAGTTCCACCATGTTTAAACCTGATGAGTCTGGGATGCTGTGTGACGCTTAGCCTCAAGCTCAAGGACATCAGTTCCTCCATCAAACGTCCATACAGCATGAGAAAGATTTGGCGAATGATTTGAAAAGGTTAACCGAATCACATTTGACCAAAAGTGTGAAAACATACCTAAAACGAGTCTGCCGAAGGAAGTAACCTTAGCCTTCTGGGAACTGATGTATGACAGACTACGAGGGTGTTCCCAAATATCAACCGGTTGCAATTATGCATTTTGTGCAACAAAATGTGAAGTTGTTAACGTGACATGAGATGAAGACAGCAAAAGTAACCTTGAAAATAAAGGAAAAACAGCTGTTAGATTTAAGTTGATTGAACATATTGGTCAGTTTAGCTGCTTTATTGTTTTCCCTCATTTTTAGCACTCATCCTATTAAGTGTTACGGTCTGAATGAAAACTTGTGCCATTTTTGCACAGCTGCATGAACCTGGTGAGCATCTTTTTTTCTGAAAGAAGTAACATTGAAGCTTGCCACTGTGTTACTTCAAACGTTAATTTTGAAAACGAGTCACTGTCACTTTGATGAACATCTGCAGCCATTCCCTGTATCGCTTGAACATTTGCAGCCAGACATATTGTCTTATGAATGCCAGTTCCACCTCATTCCATGGTGAGAAAGTTTTCTATTGGAGCCTTGCATCATGGATCTTCAGTCGAAACATTTGTACCTACCCTTGGCATCGTGTCCCTCAGTACATGTCTGCATGACAGACAGCTAGGTCCTCACTTGTCTGTGTGTCGCCCAAGCTGCATTCTGCTGAGCTAGTCTCATGCTTCCAGGGTCAGGAATGATAAAGAGAAACTTAACAAACCGTAATCTGTAAGGCCATGTACCACGGTATGGTCAGTCTGTTCAGACTGGGCCTTTGCTGGTTGGAGTAAGACCTGAGTTAACAGCTTTCTTTGGGTCAGCCACAGTGCACTCAACATGTGCAAAGAAAGCTGTTGACCTGTAACATGTTATCGTGATGTAGGTCTTAGCTACATGTACAATTTTCACTAAAAATATTTTCTGTTCTGTAACAGGAAATGAATGTGAGTACAAGCATTGAAGCCGTTGACAATTTCCATGCTCTTTTGGGTGATTTGAGCAGGAATTAAGCAGATGTGAAAGACAAACCTGAAGAAATATGGATGTACAGGGGCTCAGACACCCATCTCTATAGTCTACCTGACATTGTAAGGAAGCTATACATGTTGTGTCATTGTCAGTGACACAACATATATAACTTCCCTCTAGTAGATATTTAGGGATCAAGTCATCATTGGTTTCATTATCAGCATGTGTTATTTAGGGATCAAGTCATCATTGGTTTCATTATCAGCATGTGTACACTCTGGCTTGATGTCATCAGTGTACATGCTTCAATACTCTTCATTTTTTGAGTGTAAGAAGGGGCCATAGTGCTTGATACCTCTAACACACTCTCATTAATCATAATAGGCTTAATCATGAAGCTAAACTTTTAACTTTAGAAGTTGTCTGTCCCTCCTCCTAATTGGAAACTGATCGCAAAATGTTACCATATCAAATGTTTATAGCTAAACCTTATATTTTAGGGGTGCTTTTTGATAATTTTCTTTCACTGTTAAGGCTGTTTTATTAACTAATTAACATTCATTAAATGCCTTAGATTTTCTTCAGGTCATTTCTTAGTACCTATTTCAACAATCCATCCAAACTATTTGTAGCAAATATTTTTTTTTCTCGTTTTCCCATAATAAGCCAGTATAATTTCCACATATCTTTGTGAAGTTAAAAATGGAACACTGCAAATACACTTTCTTAACCAAGAAATTGTTATCCATACATTTCTTAGTCCCTATTCAGGGCATCATCACAATTATTCAGTTGTTCTGATTCCACCCAGCCCAATAAAAAACTGCAGTAACTAACCCTAGTTAAGTCCCAGATCGGATTTCCTTATTTAGGAGATCCTGATTTTTAAATCAGACATAAGTCTGATTTGAAGATGATCATGACAACATAGTCAGTCAATTATGGCCAATCACGCTTAGAACGTAAACACAATACACATGTGTAACATAACAACAAGAGTAACTCCAAATAGGTATATAAGGGCTCAGGCAGTCTTCCTAACCGTCCCTGATGAGTTGAATAAATCAACGAAACCAGTCGGACATCAGCCTCTCAGACTTAACGGCCATTTGCCTTGTCTCAGCTCATATTTGTAGCAAATAGCCCTTGCATGCTAGGTATGCTGTTTCCAGTGAAGCCCATGGTAAGTTGGCCACTGAGGCTGGAAGGCACTTGCTGGACCATTTGCAGTGGAAGCAACAGTAGTACCTCTTTTGAGAGCCTGCCCCTACGGCGGGTCAAAATGCCGTCTCTCAAAACAGGTGGTGTTTCATTAGAGGTACAACAACATGGATAAGATAGCACAGTGTTCTGAGAGAGTGGTTTTAAAAAGATATGCGGTTTCCCATTAGAGGGGTCTCTCAAGAGAGGTACCACTGTACCTTTGAAGAACATGCATTTTTTTTTTCTTCTGGGCTGAGAAAGTCTTTGAAAGTAGGCCCCAAAATCCCCAAGAATCCAGTAACTGGATCAGCTTCATCTTCAGATCTTGGTGAATCCATAATGACTTCAGTAACCAGAAATGTGACACTGTTAAGTAAATGGCAGAGTGTGCATGCTCCACCTGTTGCAGGGTGCTCATCATCAGCTTATTCCTAGGGACATTTGTGTCCTGGTACAGAGGTACATGTTCTATGATAAGGGCAGAAGATCCACAGACATAAATTCTTGAACCAGGCAGTTCAGATTTCTCTACACTGTGCAGACAAAGTGCTCACAGTCTGTGTTGATCTGGCAGGCTGGTTAGTATGTTCTTGCATTATGCATGTTATGTCCACAGGTGAAGATGCACAGTACTTAAAATTTACAACAATCAGTCCTTTAATATACAGAGCTATCCAGAAAACTTATCTCTTGACCCCATTTACCCTCATAATCACATCTTGCCACAACTGTACCAAATTCAAATGGGATGCCAGCCTGTGCAGCTGTCCTGTGATGCTTGCCTGCATAGCTGTCCTGTAAAGCTGTACCCTGTGATGCTTGCTTGCCTGTGCTGTTGTCCTGTGATTGGCTGGAGGTCCACCCCCCTCCCACCCCCGACAATCCTCTGACCCACACTGCCCCTCTACTTTAATTGGGAACTACAGAGCAGGTTCTTCTCCTTCACCCACACTAACCACTGCTACTAACAGTGAGAATCAATATGAAATTAATTGATGATATTTTTTCCCCTTTCACAAAGTACATAAGGTTCTTGCAAGGAAGAGTGCATTTTGGTCGCACATTAATAAAGAAACATGTCCATGATTGTGACCTGTATTGTTTTGGTCAGATTTGTGACCGTAAACTATTTCCATTGACTGTTACCCTGATTAAAATGCTCTTCGGGCATCAACCAACACATTGGCTTTAGTAAAACATTCTTTCGTGCTGTACATGTACAGGCTCTACCATTAAGCTCTTACAAATATTTGACCAACAGTTAGGTGACATGTTAGGCAGGCTGTCATCAAAGAGTGCTCATTATGGTCCTTGTGCAAGTAAATCTGCAGTCAGATGTCCATGTGCCTTGTGCAGCTCTTGCATGCAGTGCCTGAGCTATAAATGGTTCTGCTGCCAGTTGCTGCATTTTAACCTCTGTCCTGTCCACTGCTGTACCATTCTGGTGAACTGAAGGCAGTTGTGCATGGGTGCTGCCATCTTGTGTAGGCCACTCATGTCTTATACCTGATGTTGGGCCATCCTTATTAACATTCAGAGCCCTCACTTGCAGTGAAGGGGCTGCCCGTGAGTTTTGCCAGTCCACTCAACTTGTGCAGAGCTTTAGCCTTGAATTTGCAGCCTGTAAATCTTGAACAACCCTATCAGGGTGGAGAAGGGTTAGGGTGCCACAATTGCAGAGCCATAGAAAGGAAAAAACATTGGTGAGGCCATTTAGTTCCACTGTTGTCAGTGCAAATGCCGAAGGCACGCAGCTATTCTAGGGGGGTACAGGGCCTCCCCACCACCCCGATAATTTTTCAATTACTGCATTCTGGGCACCAAGTTCAGTGCATTTTATTGCGCTTTTTTGCATGAAATTTGTATAATAATGTAAGTTAAATAAGCAGAATTCACATATTTTTTTGTTTTTCTGTTTCTTTTGCACACAATAGATTCTTTGTGTCAACTGATCCATGTATGACGGGATAACATTTCAGATTATATTTACATCTGACATAACTGCTGTATATTTAATTGGTACTTACACCTTTCTCAGCACTCTACACCTCACCACTAAAACATTTGTTTCCCTTGGCTTAGATTTTCAGTATGTATACAATTTTCAGCAATAAATTACCCATAAAATGACTTATACAACTTTTTTCAGTATAAACTAAAAAAAAATGACTCGACATAAACATACCATTTCTTACGGCCCAGAATTGTCCAGATCCTGCTGCCTCAAAAGTCCATTGTCTTGGAATTCAGCCCAGCTGCCTGGGCCCATGATCGAGTTACAATCCTGACTGGCACCATACTGCACCAGTTCCTGCACTTCCCATAACCATGCCACTGCTGGCACTTGGCTTGACAAAAGCCATACTGTTATTTGCATGGCTCATGTCCAATATAATGGCCACAGGGCTCAACAAACTACTGCCCTCTCCAGGGATGAAACCACCATTATATTTACTGTATATTCTCATATTAGCATAAAGGCGTATAGCTTTTGTTGCGTCACTTTTTAAAATAAAGTATGCAGTTGGTGTTGTGCAGACACCTTTCATTGAAAACATTCAAGATAAAAAAGGCGAGTCTATAGATAGAATCAAAAGTTATGCCAGTGTTTACCTGTCATAGCCAGGAAACACGTGCTCCAAGCATGGCTTGCCAGCATTACGTCACTGTGTATGAATATGTGATTTGCCCTCTGTTTATAAAACTCATCATGGAAAAAATATCTGTCAAACCATACAACACAAACAGGCTGACAAGTTCATGTAATAGTTTAGCTGAAACAGTGGGTTAATTACTGGTAAATGGCCCCCAAAGGTGTCAGCACAAGACAACCAAGAACTATTTAGTGCGGTAACCTGCACCTGATTGGCCGCAATGGTGTATTCATACCTCCAGGCATTTTACAATTTGTGATAAAAAACCAGGCAAGACCAGTGGTGAGGGATGCCTATAGCAGCGGAGTCCCGACCGGTTTCGTTCTCTGCGAAGTCATCAGGGGACATTTGAAAACACTTTTACGTCGCTCGCTTATATAGCAAGGGGGCAACGTTGCTACAGGCCGTGAGGCAACGTCACAAATATAGCGCCTAGGCGTCAACTGATCTACCGGTCTAACTGCCGTCTTGGTAGGTTAGAGTGACGTGCATTAGCTATGGCACGTCCTGCAAGCTTTGACGTATCCATTCTGAATGACGACTGGTTTGACCTTGGGGGTCAACCCATGCCTCAATATCAGCAGCACTGCTGTTAGATAGAGGATTATGTCCATCAATTGTGGCTATTAATAATTAATAGCAAGGAAAAGCTTCAAAGTGTTTACTGTGCAAACAGGTCAGTTGTGCACTATGTCATGTGTGGGTAGATAGGGGTAGAACTAAAAGTTTGGCATAAGACTCTGCAAGAGACCCTATCAACCCATGAGATTGAGGCCAAACGGTTCTGTGGTGCATAGTTGATGGGTCCAGTGATTTTCCCTCTCTAGTCTGACTGTCTCTGTTCGAGACATGCCAGGTGGTGTTCTAAAATGTTCCAGTATTTGGATCCTTACATGGATGCCACTGTGATCAGGTGGACTGAAGTGTCTGCCCAACGGTTAAGTTACATCTTTGTTCTTGATGTAATAAAAATGTTCTCTCAACCTGTCCATCAGGGGGCACTTCGTTTGCCCTACATACTGCTTGTTGCAATGCAAACAAGTGATGAGATAGACTAGGTTGTTGTGCTTGCAGGTACCTCCTGAAAAAAAAAATTACAATTTGTAACTGATTAGAATCAGAAATAATGTTCCAGTCTGTACATTAACACTGATGATGTAGTCTTATCCTAGAGAAATATCTCAACCCAAGTGGACTCAGTCCTCCTACTTTTATTTTTTGGCAAGGTGGTCTCTCTTAGCAGTACCTGTGGTGTTACCGTGACTAATCTTTTGGCACCAACGTTCACACTAGACCATTCTCGTCCCTGGGTCCATCACGGTCTGAAACACAGCTAGATGTGCACCTGATTTGCAACGTGGCCCATTCCTGCATGCGAACCTGCCAGGCATGGTGATCTCTAGGTTGTTTTCTGTGACTGATTTAACACTGCAAGCAGTTCAGGCCAGCGGCCGACTGCCTTATTACATCCAGGGAAGACAAAACAGGGCTAGAATTTGACTTTTTTACCAACATGCCCACCAAGCATGTTGGAGATGAACTCAACGTGCCCAACCCATGTACAACATGCTCAACTTTATATGTCTAGGTTCAACTGAAGTGTTTCTATTTTTCAACTCCTGCACTTTCTTCATCATCATTACCCCTTGAATGAGATAAACACATATTTCGAATGGTACATGCTTTATTACATGTATAATTAGTGGAAACTTACATAGCACCAATTTTTTTTTTTTTTTTTTTTTTGTGAATTACGGGAAGTTCTTTTGTCTGCTAAGACAGACTAAGTTATGCTATCGCTGCTGTGATCCACTTAGTCTGCCGAGCTGCTATTGGCCGGTTATCTTCCATCCTTCTGTGACAGAAAATTTTTGCAGCCTGTAATAGGTCATTGGCTTTTGACCCACACCGACCCCGGGGATAGTGACACTATTTACCTCTATTTTGTGACCCATCAATTATAGAATCACCGAGCAGCAGTTAAGATTGGAATGCAGATAGTTAATTGAGTCATTAGATTAGCGTAATTTTCAGAAGCGGTAGTGCCGGGTTCTCTCATTTGGCGTTGAAGTTGAACTGGCCGGCACCTTGTGCCTGAGGTGCTGTATACTACCGGGTTTTTGTTTTGTATGAAAAACGACTGAACAATCACAAAAATATTGTGACTACATTATTTACTATCTTGACCTTAATCTGCATGTTCAGTTATGTCAAGTTCACTGTTAATCATAAGAAATCAATTAAAATGTGCTCCTGGTATCTTGCAAGTGTGCTGTCACTTGAATCCGCGAAGTAATTTGCATTCGGGTACGAATTACTTCGCAGAACTTCAGTGAACTCCGGAGTGATCTGTGGTTTGACATTTGTCGAGTAGCAAAACACAGATATACAAGTGGTGCTGTGTTGCCGTATATTTTATATTCCATTACATTTAAATTATTAAAGGTCTTAAATTCAGCATTACTTCCATCATACTACGAATAATTATTGAACCAAGAGTAATATTTTCACTTAAATTCGGTGAACTCCGGACACGCACGTGCTCTGAGATTTGTTGATAAGCTCGACTTGAGCCAAGTCAGCCACTGGTGGATATGTATACACGTGGTGTTTTGTTTGCCGTTTATTTTATATTTGATTAAATCAGAATTATTACAGGTTTTTCAGCATTACTGCCATCATGCTATGATTAAATTGGACCAAGACTAGAAGAGTGAATTCGTCTGCGGCTAGACATTTAACTAGCCGCATTGTCAGGGTGGGTGGGATAAGGATATGACGATGTTCAGCACAACAACTTCAAAAATTTGAAAAGGATTTTTTTGTCGATAAACTGAGGAAAAGCAAGCATGGTACATATACTTGTTGTACAGTAAAAACAGTCAACCATATCACAAATTTATTTATTCCCGGACCTAGCCTTTAATTTTACCACTTGCTTTTTGTTTTGCCAACCGCTTGCGCAGATTATCATTATCATCAACTCTGACGCTCTATGGACTAATATAGTAAAGATAAGTGACGGAACTACTCATCTTAGTGAGAGCGAAATGTTGTATCCTCTCACGTGGTGATTCGGAGCAGATTTTACGTACTCAGCAGACTTGTGAAACTGCACAGGTTTGTCTTTGAACCTTGAACCTCAACATGCCAAGCACAATCTCAGGGTGTCTCAGGACGTGGGACACCCGCTAAATTCGAGCCCTGCAAAAGGATCAACAGTCCAGAATCAAACAGGCTGCTGCTGTCCATTGAATGAAAGCACCAGTCCAAAGTTAAGAGAATTATGGAACTGTAATATTCCTTGTAATCTGCTGTCACACAACACACTTAATCTGGCCTTTGCTATGATTTGATTTTGATGTGTTGCCTGCTGTTTGCATCTGCTAATTAATCACATCAGGCTGGATACTTCCAGCAGGATGCTGGCTGGAGGACTTAATTGTTCTGGGTCTGAAAAGAAAGTTTGCTTTTTTTGTCATGGTCAGGGAGGCAGCTCAACATACATGTATTGCTTGTGCAAGTCCCCAAATCCCCAAACTTGTTTGTGGCAAGTAAAAAAAGATGAAAAATAAAGTAATAAAGAGGCGAGAAGAGCAGCCTTGGATATTTTCACACAGTAAAACCAGATTTATTTCTAAAGTGCCATGGATAGGTCTGGGTCCAGGAGACCACTACTGGAAGTGGGACATTTGGGTGTAGATGGGCTTTAAGTGCAGGGTGTTCATGGTGTTCCTGAACAGTGTACAGCATACAAAAACTGTGCAAATATACCAGGTCAATAATTTATAAGGCTTATTATTATCATAAATAATGAATCATTGCCCCTTTACCAGGATTCAGCAATTCCAGTTTCAGTGACATTTAGCCTGGATTTCTGGCTTAAGATAACATGGAGAAAAAGCAAGTCTCATTGTTGCAGATATTTACGGGGCTTGTTCTTGGGCCTTTTCAATTTGGTCACCATCTTGAGTCAAGTAGTGGCTGTTGACATGCACAGTGGTACCTACCACCTAGAGTTGGGTCGTGGCTGTTGACACACATTGGTACTTACCAGCTTGAGTTGTGGCTGTTAGCATAAAGTGGTACTTATCACCTTGAGTTGTGGCTGTTATAAAGTGGTACTTATCACCTTCAGTTGTGGCAGTTATAAAGTGGTACTTATCACCTTGAGTAGTGGCTGTTATAAAGTGGTACTTGTCACCTTGAGTTGTGGCTGTTATCATAAAGTGGTACTTATCACCTTGAGTAGTGGCTGTTATAAAGTGGTACTTGTCACCTTGAGTTGTGGCTGTTATCATAAAGTGGTACTTATCACCTTGAGTTGTGGCTGTTATAAAGTGGTACTTATCACCTTGAGTAGTGGCTGTTATAAAGTGGTACTTATTACCTTGAGATGTGGCTGTTATCATAAAGTGGTACTTATCACCTTGAGTAGTGGCTGTTATAAAGTGGTACTTATCACCTTGAGTTGTGGCTGTTATAAAGTGGTACTCATCACCTTGAGTTGTGGCTGTTATCATAAAGTGGTACTTATCACCTTGAGTAGTGGCTGTTATAAAGTGGTACTTATTACCTTGAGATGTGGCTGTTATCATGAAGTGGTACTTATCACCTTGAGTAGTGGCTGTTATAAAGTGGTACTTATCACCTTGAGTTGTGGCTGTTATAAAGTGGTACTCATCACCTTGAGTTGTGGCTGTTATCATAAAGCGGTACTTATCACCTTGAGTAGTGGCTGTTATAAAGTGGTACTTATCACCTTGAGTTGTGGCTGTTATCATAAAGTGGTACTTATCACCTTGAGTAGTGGCTGTTATAAAGTGGTACATATCACCTTGAGTTGTGGCTGTTATCATACAGTGGTACTTATCACCTTGAGTTGTGGCTGTTATAAAGTGGTACTTATCACCTTGAGTAGTGGCTGTTATAAAGTGGTACTTATTACCTTGAGTTGTGGCTGTTATAAAGCGGTACTTATCACCTTCAGTTGTGGCAGTTATAAAGTGGTACTTATCACCTTGAGTAGTGGCTGTTATAAAGTGGTACTTATCACTTTGAGTTGTGGCTGTTATAAAGTGGTACTTATCACCTTGAGTAGTGGCTGTTATAAAGTGGTACTTATCACCTTGAGTTGTGGCTGTTATCATAAAGTGGTACTTATCACCTGGAGTTGTGGCTGTTATAAAGTGCTACTTGTCACCTTGAGTTGTGGCTGTTATAAAGTGGTACTTATCACCTTTAGTTGTGGCTGTTATCATAAAGTGGTACTTGTCACCTTGAGTTGTGGCTGTTATAAAGTGGTATTTATCACCTTGAGTAGTGGCTGTTATAAAGTGGCACTTATCACCTTGAGTTGTGGCTGTTATCATAAAATGGTACTTATCACCTTGAGTAGTGGCTGTTATAAAGTGGTACTTATCACCTTGAGTTGTGGCTGTTATAAAGTGGTACTTATCACCTTGAGTTGTGGCTGTTATAAAGTGGTATTTATCACCTTGAGTAGTGGCTGTTATAAAGTGGCACTTATCACCTTGAGTTGTGGCTGTTATCATAAAATGGTACTTATCACCTTGAGTAGTGGCTGTTATAAAGTGGTACTTATCACCTTGAGTTGTGGCTGTTATAAAGTGGTATTTATCACCTTGAGTAGTGGCTGTTATAAAGTGGCACTTATCACCTTGAGTTCTGGCTGTTATCATAAAATGGTACTTATCACCTTGAGTAGTGGCTGTTATAAAGTGGTACTTATCACCTTGAGTTGTGGCTGTTATAAAGTGGTACTTATTACCTTGAGTTGTGGCTGTTATAAAGCGGTACTTATCACCTTCAGTTGTGGCAGTTATAAAGTGGTACTTATCACCTTGAGTAGTGGCTGTTATAAAGTGGTACTTATCACCTTCAGTTGTGGCAGTTATAAAGTGGTACTTATCACCTTGAGTTGTGGCTGTTATAAAGTGGTACTTGTCACCTTGAGTTGTGGCTGTTATCATAAAGTGGTACTTATCACCTTGAGTTGTGGCTGTTATAAAGTGGTATTTATCACCTTGAGTAGTGGCTGTTATAAAGTGGCACTTATCACCTTGAGTTGTGGCTGTTATCATAAAATGGTACTTATCACCTTGAGTAGTGGCTGTTATAAAGTGGTACTTATCACCTTGAGTTGTGGCTGTTATAAAGTGGTACTTATCACCTTGAGTTGTGGCTGTTATAAAGTGGTACTTATCACCTTGAGTTGTGGCTGTTATAAAGTGGTACTTATCACCTTTAGTGGCTGTTATAAAGTGGTACTTATCACCTTGAGTTGTGGCTGTTATAAAGTGGTACTTATCACCTTGAGTTGTGGCTGTTATAAAGTGGTACTTATCACCTTGAGTTGTGGCAGTTATAAAGTGGTACTTATCACCTTGAGTAGTGGCTGTTATAAAGTGGTACTTATCACCTTGAGTTGTGGCTGTTATAAAGTGGTACTTATCACCTTGAGTTGTGGCTGTTATCATAAAATGGTACTTATCACCTTGAGTAGTGGCTGTTATAAAGTGGTACTTATCACCTTGAGTTGTGGCTGTTATAAAGTGGTACTTATCACCTTGAGTTGTGGCTGTTATAAAGTGGTACTTATCACCTTGAGTTGTGGCTGTTATAAAGTGGTACTTATCACCTTTAGTGGCTGTTATAAAGTGGTACTTATCACCTTGAGTTGTGGCTGTTATAAAGTGGTACTTATCACCTTGAGTTGTGGCTGTTATAAAGTGGTACTTATCACCTTGAGTTGTGGCAGTTATAAAGTGGTACTTATCACCTTGAGTAGTGGCTGTTATAAAGTGGTACTTATCACCTTGAGTTGTGGCTGTTATAAAGTGGTACTTATCACCTTTAGTTGTGGCTGTTATCATAAAATGGTACTTGTCACCTTGAGTTGCGGCTGTTATAAAGTGGTACTTATCACCTTGAGTTGTGGCTGTTATAAAGTGGTACTTATCACCTTGAGTTGTGGCTGTTATAAAGTGGTACTTATCACCTTGAGTTGTGGCTGTTATAAAGTGGTACTTATCACCTTTAGTGGCTGTTATAAAGTGGTACTTATCACCTTGAGTTGTGGCTGTTATAAAGTGGTACTTATCACCTTGAGTTGTGGCTGTTATAAAGTGGTACTTATCACCTTGAGTTGTGGCAGTTATAAAGTGGTACTTATCACCTTGAGTAGTGGCTGTTATAAAATGGTACTTGTCACCTTGAGTTGCGGCTGTTATAAAGTGGTACTTATCACCTTGAGTAGTGGCTGTTAGCATACATTGGTACTTACAACAATGAGGTTAGTGGCTGTTGACATACAGTGTTACATACTACCTTGAGTTGAGTAGTGGCTGTTAATATAGAGTAGTACTCTCCACTCTGAGTTTGAGTGGTAGTTGTTAACATATATAGTGCTACCTGTTATGTAAGACCACCTTAGTGACAGCAAAAATAATTCATGGCAGATGCATGGTCTTAAAATAAAGTTGAACTTATTAGAGAAAGTGATGTATTGCACCATGATTGGGCAATGTTCAAAACACACAGGCTGTCCCAAGAGCTGGTCATTAGAGTGGGTACTAGTCTATTGTATTCTTGTGCTTCAATGCCATATATTATATTTAATTATAATTAGATGTTTTGTCAGGTTATGGAATTGTAAATGTTATATATATATAATGGGATTCTGCCCATTATTTAATTGCAAGTGAAATTGATGTTTCCGGGATGGTTATCGTGTAAGTTATGAAACCCATGATCTTACTGCTTGACTCCTTGATCATAAAATTTTCATAATTTGGCTTTTCTACAGTTGATGTTTCAACATCAGTCTTGTACATGTCTGTTGATCTTATACATAATGTATTGCTAAAAACTTGAGTCAAGTTCTTGTACGTGAAGTGTATTAATTGCACACAGCAAATGTGAATGGAATTTGTGGTAGAGAAAGTTATGAAATTAAACGAAGTTGGTCACTTACATTTTTCCTGATAAAGTACATGGGAAAATGAGTGGATTTGAACATTTAAATGTCTGTAAATTGGTTAGATGAAAGACTGTATAAACACTGCATGTACCACAAATAAGTAACAATGTTATGTATTTTTAATTTTCAAGATTTTATGCTAGGAGGTCAAATGCAGGATATCTGACTGTGGATTGATTCATTTCTGATTTGTTTCATTTAGCATCATTATGATTGCTTGGAGATTTAGACGCCAGATAATTTCCCTGAGTATGCTCCCCCCCCCCCAAAAAAAAGGTTATAATTTCATTTAATGTGGCAAGCATGGGAAAAGATCATGACAGTTGTCAGTCTCAGGTTAGGGGAAGGGGGTATAAATTAAATAAGTTTATCTGGGGAAGCGCTTGCTCTTATTTTGTTTTGTTTTTAGGTCTGGATTTCTTTCAAGGTCAAGGGCTGGATTTTACACGTATAAGTGATTGAAAGGTCAAGGTGATACATTGGCTTAAATCATAGTAATGGTGGTTCTGCGGCACATAATTACTGTTAAACACTAACCGGAAAGTACTGTGTGGGGTTTCTTTTGGTCTTGTTAATTTGGACTTTAAGTCACCTGTTATTTTTAAGGGTCCACCCCATGGGGGACCCTTTCTGTTTTTGGGTTGTCCATCCGTCCGGATGTGCACATTCTCATTATCATATCTACAGAATGCCTCCATGTATTTTGCTCAAATTTGGCAATATGCTTATCTTACCATGCAAGATGAACTTGATTAGATTTTGGTGTCACCATGACCTAATTTGAGCAAATGGCATCTGAATTACATGCTCATTAGGGCTCGTTACCAGAATATCTCCAGAATGGTCCAGTGTATTTTGCTCAAATTTGGCAGTATGCTTTATTTAGCATGCCAAGATGAACTGATTAGATTTTGGTGTCACCATGACCTAAATTGAACAAATGGCAGCATAAAATTATTTGTTCATTAGGGCTCGTTACTGCAGTATCTTCAGAATGCTTCCATGTATCTTGCTGAAATTTTATAGTATGATTATCTTGTATTCCAGGATGATCTGATTAGATTTTAGTGTCTTCATGACCTAATTTGAGTAAATGGCAGCCAAATTACATGTTCATTAGGGCTTGTTACCACAATATCTCCAGAATGCTTCCATGTACTTTGTTCACATGTTGCAGTATAATTATCTTACATGACAACATGAACTGATTAGATCTTGGTGTCACCATGACCTAATTTGAGCAAATAGCAGCTTAATTAGATGTTTGTTAGGGCTAGTTACCATGATATCTCCAGAATGCCTGAATGCTCTTATTAAATAAAGTCTGATAAGAATAATTAAGGGTCCTACCCATGGGGGGGGCCTTTGTGTTTTCGGGTTGTCCATCCATCCAGATATCCATCTGGATGTCCATCCGGACGTGCATATTCTCATTACCACGATAGCTATCGAATGCCTCCATGTATTTTGCTCAAATTTAGCAATACGCTTGTCTTGCCTGGCAAGATGAACTGATTAGATTTTGCTGTCATCATGGCTTAATTTGAGCAAATAGTGGACCCTTCAGTCAATGCTTTGCGTTGAAGGTATGTCTAGTTTCATTTAAAATTGATGACTCCAGAAGTGTGTGAGTGAAGACTTGATTGAGTCTCTGCCAAGTTTGTTCAAATGGTTGTGTTCCAGAGATTTTTGGATTTTTATGAATTTTTGCTTTCATTACATTTTGAGGTGGCAAAGTCTTAAAAAATCTCCATCTCAAAAGGTAAGTGTAGAGATATTAAAAGATCTCCATCTCAAGAGGTAAGTGTAGGGATACTAGTGTACATGCCTGTATATGAAATTATGTCTGTGTGCCAGCACAGACATATTCTCTCTCTCTCTCTCTCTCTCTCTCTCTCTCTCTCTCTCTCTCTCTCTCTCTCTCTCTCTCTCTCTCTCTCTCTCTCTCTCTCTCTCTCTCTCTCTCTCTCTCTCTCTCTCTCTCTCTCTCTCTCTCTCTCTCTCTCTCTCTCTCTCTCTCTCTCTCTCTCTCTCTCCCTCCCTCCCTCCCTCTCCCCAAATTTGTCTGACATTTCACTTGAAAACAATGTATGGGCTGCCAATGCCCTGGAGCACTGGCAAACTATTGTGTCTATTATGGTAGACATTTCTGGACTCCTGTGCTCATGCAAATCAGTTAGATCCAGCTTTGGGAGTCCAAAGTGACTCTGAAATTGCTGTTTCTTCTGGCTATGTTTTTTCAGTGGAGGCTATTGTCTTGGACGCTGCCAACTACCACAGTGACTGGTAACTACCCAGGCTAACCTGGCCTAGTTTCCAGAGCCAGGCTCTCCAACCCACACATGTAGTCCTGCCTTAAAACCAAAGTGTGTGGGTTGCTGCCTTATAACTATGCCCTGGCCTGGCTTGCACAAGAGAGCAGTTCAGTAGAGCTTAATATTCACAAATGTCTTGAGGATAATGAATCCTGTGTGATAGTGTGGCCTCACAAACTTATGCAGATGGCACTTCTCACTGAATCGTGGGATACAGAATTATACCCATGTATGTTTGTGGAATCCTGTGGGAATGTGCAGTTCAGTCTACTCTGTCAACACAGCTGTTTAAACTCCATATAAAGACAGGTGACCATTCTTACTCTGCAGCACATTCACCTGTAGCTAGCTGCTTAAACCTGAACATTTCATCACATATACTTGAACTTTTTTCCTTGTATTTGTCCAGAAAAACTTCTGTTGCCATTATACATGTACATGTATATCCTGCTATAGTAATTTTTCATTGGAGATGAGATTTGAGGTCTTGACATGGAGCATCTCTCAGATATAATTTTGGATTTCAGCCACTCTTGTTAGTGGGGTGTTTCAATTAATATTATTCCATCATCATGACTATGTCTCCTGTAATTTTGAGTTGAAGATCCTGATAAAGTGGCCCACAAAGGAACAATTAAGTTTGAAGTAATCTTCCAAAGTCATCTGGTATATTCCACAAATAATTTGAGGGCCATAATAGACATGATAGATGTACTGAATTTTTTATTCAGTGACCCATGCAGTGTCTCCCACAGAAATCAAGCCACCTTGACCTTTGACCTGGTCACAGAGAAGCTTGCCCAGGCCATATTTACTACACTGTAAAGAATAACAGGGACAGGTACCATTGACCACCAGCAGAGAACTCACTGTGTATTGTCACATAATATGACTGCCCTTGTGTTGTTGTTAGCTATCCTTATTTTAATACCTGTATGTGTAAGTACATTCTATTCTGCACCAACTGTGTTTATCTTTAGTCAATTTCTGTCCAGTGGTGCAGCTAGTTTACTAAAGGATTAAAACACACACAGCCAGCTTTATAGAGAGGATTGTATGGGCAGATGTAAGACCAAGGACCTGTTAGGGCCTGAGGAGTGGAGTGCAACAGCAGAGACCAGAAGTACTGCATTTGTGGCTATGTACATGTAAATGTACATGTACAAGCTTAGCTTGAAGCATTTGCATGTTTCTTGTTGCTGTCACAGAATTATAATCAACAGCAGAACTGAAGTGGATCCTGGCTGGTCACAAATGTTGATTTCATATTCATGTTGACTCTTTTATATCCCCTTTTCTTTCAGATATGGCCAAATGAAGACTGAGAAGGTTCTCTTCTTTCTTGTAGAGACTTTTAATGATAGAAGATAAAGGAGCACATGGAAAGTGCACAAACATTGTGTGTACCCTTGGTGTCATATTTGACCTCCACAGTCAAGGTTTTGTGTAATGTGCTTCACATTTCTCATATAGATGGCAGCACCATACATAATATACATTGTATTGTCAAACTGGAAGCAGTGCACAGTGTACATAAGAAATTACATTAAATTGGTTTACAGCATGTGGAGTTTAACAACTAGGACAACAGAATTGAAGAGTGACTGCTAAACAGGTGGAAACTGAAAATAAGTTTCCTCAGTGGCATCAATTGTAAGTTTTATTGAAAATATGGTTTTGTTTTGGTGGCAATTCTTGTATTTGTACATAACCAGCCTATCAATCATTGAATTCAGTCATAACTTAATTATGTCTTGTAAGTTAGAAAAGACATATAAGTGCCTTATTTGTCACACTTACATAATATCAAACTGGAAGTATTCTGTTCAAAGTGTGCTGGCAAACTGAAGTTCCATTCAAACCATCCTTGTAAGGTTGTCTAAAATTAATTAAATGGTTCTCAGGCACCGCCACATCAAGCAAAACAGTGCCGCTGAAATATTTTTATTGCCCTTTTCAAAACAAAAAACAAAAGTACATGCCTCTTCACACACATTTGATTACTTTGTAGCGCGCTTTTCATGACTAATCTGGAGTATGGTCAGACTGGCTGATCAGTGACTTGTACCAGAAATGTTTCCTCTAATCGTGAGTTTCTGTAAGGGAAGTAGATGGCACAGCAGTCGGCTTTGTCAATTTGCTGCACATTACATTTGGGCCATGTTGATGGGGAAGCCACACCGTTGACAGGCAAGGAAGGTTTACGTGGTCACAAGCGTCCAGTTTGACTGAAAATTATAATGCTTTGCCAGACAGCATTTGTAAGACAGTCCGCTTATCAGAGCCTATATTTTTTGCTTCATTTCTGCTGTGTGTCAAGCAAAACGGGTAAAAATGAGTGACCTCATTTCTGTTGCAATCCTGGAGGGGGCAAGATTTGTACGCCCATGGGTATAATTGGAAACTACCCACAACAGGCCACATTTACTGATTTGTACAATAGTATAATCGATGGAAAATTTGATGATGTCAGATTTCCTGAGTACAAAGATTGGAATGTGACCTGTCATATAGGCATATACAGATGCACCCATACCATCTGATCAATGGCTTAGATTTCAATTTTCACCAAAGGTGCCGACATCTTATGCCTCACTACAGTATACAGGAAAATTTATGGTGCAAAGTCGCCAATTTTTAAATAATGTAGTTCTAGAAATTTTCCTTAAATTACAGAATTTTGGCCTATTTTAATTTTGTGCAATCCAATGCCATACAATGTAGTGAAATACAATGCAACTTATTTTTGTACATTTTAATATCGCGCTTTGAGTTGTAGCACAAAAAGCATGAAATTAAATCGGCCGCGAAAATTTGTGAAACTACAGTACATGAAAGATTTTTTTGTTGCATTCAGAGAATACTGTAGTTTCATTTGTATGTATGATAAACAGCACTGCAAAGTGGGCGAACCTAGTACACCAGTTGCTGCTGTGGAAAGGGGTGAAAGGGTCCTAGTCAGTGCAAATCAAATCTTTGTAGTAGCCGACCATGAGTTTACAAAAATTTAGTATTGTCCCAAGTGTAACATTCATGTTAGACATTCCAGTGTCCACAGATGGTTCTTTGTATGAGGGCCAAGTAAATGTTGGAGTGAAAGATCTTATGCATGAGCCATCATCCCCATTAAGACTCACAGCAGAAATGCAGCAGATTCTAGACATGGAAAACCTAAACAAGCCAGTGCTCAGGGCTGTTCAACTGGAGCATTATAGCAAAATTTGTCTACAAAGCTTTTCAAAATTGCTACCAATTTTCTCCAAAATAAGTGTCTCTTATGTACAGAAGAGGAAAAAATACTGCAAGGAAAAAAAAATTTGCTACAGAGATTTTCAGCTGGACAGCACTGGTGCTGTTACTGTTCACAGATGGGGAGTCCTGAATGTATTACATATCTGTCATTCAAGTTGTCACTGATCTGTCTTGTGTTTAGACCAGAATTTAGATATGCTTCTGGCTGCACAAACCGCTCCACTGGCTTCCTGGACAAATCTGCCTGAATAGCTGCAGGGGTAGGCTATTTTTTTGAAAGGGATTTTGATACATGCTGATTTTTAGCTCAGCTGACTTGTCAGTCAGCTGAGCTTATCTCATGGTCCTCCATCCGTCGTCCGTCATCTGTCAACAATTCACATTTTCAACTTCTCCGAAACCGTCAGCCAGGTCCACTTCAAACTTGGTGGGGATGTGCCTTGGGTAGGTCTCTACCAAGTTTGTTCAAATGGTCTTGGTCCAGTGATTTTTGGATTTTTAATGAATTTTTTTTGTTCTTTTGGGGGCAAATCTTAAAAAATCTTCTTCTCTGAAACCGCTCACCCAATTACTTTGATATCACACAGAAACACTTCCTAGGACACTTAGTTCTTAATTTGTTCACCAGGTGGCGCTGCAATTTTTTCCTCATTTTTTATGAATTTTTGTGTGTTATAGCTATTTTCGACTTCTTCTCCAGAACCATCACTCAGATTAAGCTGAAACATGGTGGATATGTTCCTTGTAGAAGGATCAAACAAAGTTGTTCACTATATGGGAATGCTGCAGATTCCTGATTTTTAACGATTTTTTCAATTCGGGTACTTATCGGTCAATGCAGCTTTCCTATTGATTACTATGTAAGTCAATGGGCATTCTAATGCTAATTCACAGGACAACTGACTCGAAATTTACTGTTCACTTGAGATCTGTTTTGAGTTAATACTGTGATACTGCACATGTTAATGTGTTTGTATGAACATCATGCTCAGACAGTACATGAAGACTTTGACCTCGTTTCTGGGGTCACAGTGCAACATAGATGAATTTTACTCTTCATTATAACTTGAGAACTACTTAAACCTTGATGTTGCACATGTTAGTGTTCTTTTATAATGGTCAGACTTATTCAGAACATGGGTGACCTTGATCCTTTCCCAAGTTCAGAGAGCTGAAAGTGTGATGAATGTCAAGATCAGCTGAGCACGGGCTGTTCACACAGCCCTCTTGTTTGCTACTTTTTCTAGGTACTATTGAACCAGATATTAGAAAGGCTGCATTGGAAGGGGAGAAAGGTTAAACATTTCACTGCAGCATCAGGCACTGAAATAAAAAACTCGTGGCATATGCTTTTCAGCACCAGTGACCCACATCTTCATCACACAGGCTTGATATAAATTTTATGGATTTTCTGTTGATCACAGGTGCCAATTTGGACGAAGGGATTGACTATATATTTCATGAGGTGTTCAATTTTGTAGTAAATGGTGGTTGATAGTATGAATGTGTGTACCAAATTTGAGGGTGGTGGTCCTCTGCTTGTAAACAAAGAGAAAATAGTAGATGTACATATTTTAAAAGACATTTGTTTTTCAGTGTCTGTGAATCTGTATTCAGTTTTAAATGTGATCATTTTGTCATAGAGACCAGAATTGAAGAACTCCATGGAGCGCTGCTGTGTGGACAGAAACTATTTTTTCTCCATCAACACTTTCAGGATTATTTTCTAAAGATCACAGAGACTTCTTTTTTTATTAACCCTTCCTTTTTAGGATTCTTAAAGCAAGATTAAAGTATCCCTGTTTTCAATTTAGTATCTGGTAAAAATAAATACGTTGTTCACAGTATTAGTGCTTCTGGAAGGTCATTAGTGCAGATTGGAATTATGTCTCCATTGTATAAAGGGCCTGGAGGATAGGATTTCTTCAGTAAGTTGAAGTGTGTTAAAATTTTATGGATGAAGCACATGCCCTGATCATGATCAGTGTGCTTGCATGTGAAACAACTGGTGACAAAACTGCTCATTTTAAGTGCATTGTTCAGCATCAGGAACAAAATAACCAGTAAGTTCCATTACAGATATCCAGTATGTGTTCAATTAGCACAACACTGCGTCTAATACCAGCATTCTGAACAACATCTTGGCTGTTTCGCAGGGTACTGACTGAGACATAGCAGATAACAATATAGCAATAATTTGGCCTTTGCTAAAGTTACCAGTTTATGACTAGGAAAACCACACAACACAACAAAATAGAAGGGCCTGTGGTCAAAACCTAAAGACTTGTTAGGCTCATCTTCAAACATCAAGTCATCTTTGCTATATAGCTGGTCACCGTCGTCTTCATTCAACTTTGGGGAGAAGGAACATGGGAGCTCAGTTTCCTCCTGCCATGTGATGTCATCCTGTGAAGCACCCAGGCCATTGCTGTTGCAGCACTTCAGGAAGGACTTTACAACAAGGGCAGGGATGATCTCTTCCTATGTATCTTTTATCCATTGGCACACGAGTGCCAGATCAAGCTTTCTTTTGCTGCCACTGGGTGTATACATGTAGTTGCCAGACGTCAGCCACTTGTCCCACTTGTGCCACCTTTTGGACTTGAATGGCTTGTTCAGGCTAAAGCTTGCGAGCTGCAACATACCAGTCATGCCTCCTGGTATGATAGCCAACTTGCTCGGTGAGACGCGCCTTGACTGCATGACTCCAAGCGGTGACACCTAAAGGCATCCAACCCAAGCAGACTCTGTTGGTGCCTGAGGCCTCCCTTCCTCTTCATCGACACGGTCTTGATCCAATTATTGGTTAGGTTCTCATCCATCCAGCCCTTTGGGTGAGTCCCTAGGATGACACCTGTGGAGGGAACCTCTTCAGAAAAGTCTTGCACCAAAAAATGATGTCGGGTAGCAACTTCCCTGCATCTGCAATTTATGCAAGCACGACTGTGAAGCAGGACTTCTCATTAACTTAAACTTAAATAGTTGCATTGGTTTCAGGATCCTTTCTCGCTGCCTCTGATGCCGTGATGGGATGCATATCATTCGCGTATCACTCCGAGTGCTTGCACAAGGAGTGATCCGCCGAGGGAACGAGGCCAGTCTGCTGACGAGTCTCCTCTACGCTGCTGGTTTTACTTTTATCCAGCATGCACGCAGTGCTCCGACTTCAAACACTGTTATCACAATGGATTATCGTCACCTTCTGCCACCCCCTTGCCAGCCTTGGAAACAAACGCAACTTGTAACTGTGTCATGAAAATTTGAGCAATGGAGCTCCCAGCGGAAAAAAAATTGTAAACATGCATGGCTTGAGGGCATACCACTTTCACGGCAGGTGATTAAATCTTCTGCACGTCAAAATTTTAGGTTGTCCCCCAGGACAAGTGCTGAAGAAAAGGTACTTGTCCGACGGTAAAATCAACTTGTCCTGGACAATCAAAGATAATTTTCGCGCCCTGCGAGTCTTGTTACTTGGCATTGCCAGCAGTCCTGTCTGCCTTGCAGAACCCATGAATCAATGATTCGCTAAAGGCGAACTTCTTCCCAGATTCTCTGTTCCCATGGGCTTCAGCACACTCAATGATGGCGAGCTGGTCTCTTGCTGTGTATGAAACATATCCAGAATGACTTGACTTATGCAACAATGGATACCAAGAGAGCAAAAATCAAAACAAAATGTCAGCCGTTTTGATACTTGTCTGGCCTTTCAACCATACCTCTTGCTGTTTTGCACAGTTTGTACATTCACAGCTATGTAAATGGATGAAATCAAATTTACGAATATTTTGCATGTCCTATGGAACAAATTCATAGTTATAGACCCTTTAATTTATTTGGGCTGATACAGCCTATGTCAAAATTTTACAGAGGAACGTGTGCAAAATAGACAATAGTAATTCCATATATATATACAGGTTAGACAGGGACAGGTTAGCTTATGGAGAGTAAAGAGTTCGAACTGCGGAATAGGATATTGACTACTAGGAAGTGGTTCTGGGCAAAAAGACACAAATACAAATAGATGAACGTACTTGAAGGTGCATGTGTTGTACATAAAATAAATGGAAGTGAATAAGGATGCATGTTGATTGTCACACTAGTTTGACCGTCTGTTTTCTAACTCTCAGTAGATAAGATCAAATGTGACGCACATAAATGGCTTATATTTGTCAAATAAACACAGTTAAAAACCAATTCATGGGTTTGTTACATGTAGGTGGACACCACGTTTGTGAAACAGTGACTGCTTGACCCACAGTTTGCTTTCTTTGTTTTTTTTTTTGTTTTTGTTTTTGTTTTTGTTTTTTTGTTTTTTTTTTTATTTTCCTTGCGTGCTGTACACAGGTACATACAATGCTATTAAGGACACAATATTTAATACAAAGAGAAAATTAACAAACCTAAAACTGTAAGCCTATGTACCGTTTGAGCTCTATCAAGGCTGATATTCTAAGAGCAAAGTCCTATTCCATACCATTGGCTGAAAAAGTGCATAGTTCTAAATCATTATAGCTAATAAATTTGCGAAGGAACAAATCATATTCATAAACTATTTAAAAATGTGGCCCACATTACATAAATATAATGAAACTACTTTACAAAGCATAAGTCTACAACTACATGTAACATTCATGATTAGGCGTACCAAATTGAATCAATTAAGTATAATAAACCCCACACTTACGTACAAGGCTTGGTCTTAGAACAGACCCAACTAGGCCTACCTGACTGAGTGATCAGATAAAATAAAAACGAGTGTTTCAACTTCAAGTAAAATGTGAATATAACGATGTGACATAGAAGAGTCACGTAATTAATTGCATCACTCCTGAAAACTGATCACATCAACACCAAGGTTACTTAAGTTGGTTTCCATGCACTTTAGGTGCTTTGTTAGAGCCCCCATAAAAATTCCCTGGATCAAGTGCCATCACTGTGCTGCTGCATTGAACCCATCCAGGCCCTGTGGCACTATGCAAAAGCATGCATCGATAACAATTTGAACCAGGTGCTTGAAATCCATGCACATTGAGTGGAAAGTTTCAAAGAATAGGGTATTTGTGTGCTATATCTGGTGGGAGTACAGTTGTCATCCTCTTGAATGCATAATAAAGGCAACGAAGCCCAATTCATTAAAGTGTGTGTGTCAAGACACACTTTTCTGTTTTTCCTCGAGTTCTTTATTATGTCTGTGTGCCAACACAGACATATTGTTTTTCTAGGATTTCCTTTCTTTCTTTCTTTCTTTCTTTCTTTCTTTCTTTCTTTCTTTCTTTCTTTCTTTCTTTCTTTCTTTCTTTCTTTCTGTCTTTCTTTCTTTCTGTCTTTCTGTCTTTCTTTCTTTCTTTCTTTACAGGCAAATTTGTCTGACATTTCATTTGAAAAGTATAACATGTAGGAACTACAAACTTGGTACAATTATACTTCTATAGATGAAGTCTGGCCTTTTTATAATGAGAGGTCAGGCTTTTCCAAATTAATCAAATGAGGGCTAATTAAAGTTTTAAATCTTCAATATACTATAGTAGATGTGGTTACAAGTGTATAGGAGTTCCATCATAGCAAGATAAAGGTCATCTCAAAGGTCATGTCAAGGTCAAAGGTCAATTTTAAGCCAAAATGTATTTTTGAAGTCCAGGGTCACTTCAGGTAGAGGTCATTTCAAGGTCAAAGGCCATTTTGGATGGTGGCTTTCTTCTAGGTATAACTTGGTCAATTTTTTTCAATTTTGATTATGTTGGACTCAAATTGTAGCTATTGTAACACTGCACATTTTTTAACTACATGTGACCTTCAAAGGTCAAAGTCATTTGGACTTTTGAAAGTTTCATCCAGTCATTACTTGTAGGTATTGCAACACTGCACATTTTATAAGAACATGTAACCTCAAAAGGGCAAAGGTCAAGGTCATTTGGCCCTTTGAAAGTTTCATCTTGCCATAACTTTTGTCAATTTTCATCCGATTTGGTTCATGGTGGGCTTAAATTGTGGGTATTAAATTGCGCAATTTACATGTGACTTGTAAAGGTCAAAGGTCAAGGTCATTTGGACTTTGAAATTTGCATCCAACCATAAGCTTTATGTAATGTGAAGTACCAAAGGGTAAAAGTGGTAGCATTTAATATTCACAACTTTTGAGGGCACACAGACGGATTTTGCTTTGAAGCAAATCTTCTTTTCTAGTTTCTTTCTTTCTTTCTTTCTCTCTTTCTTTCTTTCTCTCTGTCCTTCTTCTTTACCAGCAAATTTGTCCCAAACTTTGCTCAGACACTATTATACATAGAAACTCCAAAAGTGGCATGTTTGTACCTCCATACAAGGAGTTCGACCATTTTATGCAGAGGAATGAAGATGTTTAAAATTATGCAAATTAGGGGCATTTGAAAAATATTAAATGTTGAATATCTTCAAAACTATTATAGATATAGATGTCATTCCAACTTCTACTAGGGGGTTCTTGACCATTGCACATCTAATGAATTCAAAACAAAAGTTGTAGCAATTTAAATTATGCTAATTAGCAGCATTGGAAATGTTAAAAACTTGAATATCTTCAAAACTATTATAGGTAGAGATGTCATTTTACCTTCTACTAGGGGGTTATTGACCATTGCACGTGTAATAAATCTAAAGCAAAAGTTGTGGCCATTTAAATTATGCTAATTAGCAGCTTTTGAAATTTTAAAACTTGAATATCTTCAAAACCATGATAGAGATGTCATTCTAACTTCTACTGGGGGGTTGTTGATCATTGCACACTTAATGAATTAAAAATGAAAGCTGTAGGAATTCTAATTATGCTAAATAGCACCATTAGAAATTTTAAATCTTTAATAATTCCAAAGCTATAATAGATAGCGATGCCATTCCAACTTCTACTCCTGTGTTATGGAATAGTTGGACATTGCCATACCAATATGCTTTGAAGACACACACACTGATTTGCTGTGCAGCAAATCATCTTTCCTAGTTTCTTCTTTTATCTTTGTCCATGTAGGAACCAGTATAAATGATGTGTAAAAGGTCGTACAGAAAACCGCAACAACATTGAATGTATAGTAAAGGCAACAAAGCTCAATTTCTTTTTTTCACAAAATCATTAATGCGAGAGTATGCGCGATATTAATAGCCCAAAGCAGCCACACCGCGTAATACACATGCATGGGTAAATTGTTCCCCTGCTGTCTGCAATTTATCGGATCACTATCGGCTAATCCTATTACCGTAAAGATGATTGACCTGGGGGAAAAGGCAGAGTGGACTCTCCTTTCATGTAGCTGCCTTGGTTTCACCAAATGTACAACAAATGTGTAACATGTGGAAGCTGGAATACAGTAAAACCTCCCTATACTGAAGACCATTTCTCTGTCCCAAATGTACCAGTATATTTCCTATGTTAGCAAACTTCCCTTACTGAACACCTTATACGGAACACTTTTTTTCTGGTCCGGAGGGTGTTCAGTACAGGAAGGTGTACTGTATCTCATATGGGTGACTTTGACTTACTTTCTCAAGGTCACAGGGGGAATATGTCACTGGAAATGAGATATGGAATCATGGTGGTGCCACTGATGGTTATTATGGGAACTAATGTCATTGGCATCAAAAAACATTTAATTAATTAATTATTATGATAGGTAGAGACAGAAGTACAAAATTTAGACTAAATATGCATTAGACCAATGGTCAAGTGCTGTCCAATTGTTACCTTGACCCATTTTCAAGGTGACTAAGGACTTTGTAAAAACTTGGTGTTTCAGAAAAAGTAAGGCTAATGATGCCAAATATGCTACAAATGCATATCATCTGTAGAAGGTTGCTTAATTTGGATGACCTAGACCTACTTTCTCAACATCAAGGAGGAAATGCATTTCCATAAAAGAATTTTTGTGGTGGTCATTACATGTAAACTTGTGGACATGTATCAATGTACCATTACAAGAACATTTACATGTAACTGGCAAGATTCTTATTTCCTGTGAAGTCATGGTGGTGTCACTGGTGGGAGACATTGGAACAACTATTGTAGGTATCAAAAACGCGTTAAACTAAACACAGTAAACACATTAAATTCATTTTTAGCTCTGCTGACCTAGGGTTGCGGAGCTTATGTGGCCTCTTATGTCTGTCCATCCGTCCATGAACTTTTGCTTGTTAGAGCCATACCATCCCCAATTTTCAAGTTAATCCAGTATAACTTTGAGTATATGAAAGGCCTATGAGCCTCTTGTATTACATAATCTGGGTATCCTTGATCATCTGTCCCAAGGTCACTGAGGACATAAAGTTAAGGACTCGCCAACTGTTGTCTTGGCACATGCAACAGACGTATTCATCACAGGAGTTGCACAAATAAGCTATGATTACATGTGGAGGGAAGTGCCATCTGGTGGACAATATTACATTAAATGTAATATGTTCAGAAGCCACTTGAGAACTCACAGCTTTAAAATGAACAGGTGCAATATAGCCACGATGCCAGCAGAGCTTTAGGCCCATGGGCCTCGTGTTAATGTTTCATACTGGTCATCTCTCTTTTTAATGGACGTCAAGATTGCTTGTGTTATCCAAGGGGACTTTTTATGCTTGTATTTCTCGTAGTTTACCTTTTTGATATGATGGTGTTTATTTAAGCATCATTATGTCTGGGTGCCAACCCAGACATTTTGTTTTTCCAAGAATTCATTCTTTCTTTCTTTCTTTCTTTTTTTATGACCAGATTTGTCCGGAGTTTTATTTGGATCCTACTATTCCGAAAACCACCAAACTTGCCATGGTGACTCACCTACCAGTGAAGTTAGTACCTGACTTGGAATAGTTGTGATGTTTAAAATTATGCAATTTAGGGGCAGTTCAAATTTTAAAAGCTCCATATCTTCCAAACTATTGGACATAGACACAAAGTTCTAACTTACACATGTTGGTTTGAGACATCTATCAATAGGCAGTGAACAAAAGTTCTAGAAGTGCAACTAAATGTGGCAAGTTTGAAGCTTTTCATCATGTTAATTGTCTGAATATATGCTTGTGGAAGGGGGGAAAGGGGCCACATCGTGTTGAATATAAAATGATGCGTTATATTGACACAAAATAATTTACATTGTAATCATGAATTATATATGATGTCAAGTCAGATTCACATGTTGAAGTGTTTAATGGAACAACCATCACTCAATACTTTTTGTGTAAAAAAGCTCACAATCACCATGCAAACCCTGTTAAGAGAACCCCATGTTTTGGTGCAGTGTGGCTACAGAACAGTTCTGCTCACTGCCGATTGGCTGAAGGTCAGGTTTTAGATAGGGTCCACTGAATATGCAAGCCTGCCAACAGTGCTCTTAATTGAGCCCCATGGGATCTGCTTTATCACTGGGCATGCATGTTTGGGCAGCTGTGTGTGTGTGTGTGGGGGGGGGGGGGGGGAGATGGGAGGCAGGTTGGTCACAGCATTTTCCTGCTTGGATAACAGTCAGGCCATTTTTTTATGTGGCTGGTGCCTGTCCAGTTGTCACGGACCCTGGGTCTGCTGAAAAGGCAACACCTTGAACAGGGACCTTCATGTGTAAATTATTCTGCTATAAAAATTTGAAAGAGGTGATGACTGGGCTCTCTCTCTCTCTCTCTCTCTCTCTCTCCCTCTTCCCTATCCCTCCTACCTCTTTATGTCTGGGTGTCAACTAAGACATAATGTTTTCATTCTCTCTCTCTCTCTCTCTCTCTCTCTCTCTCTCTCTCTCTCTCTCTCTCTCTCTCTCTCTCTCTCTCTCTCTCTCTCTCTCTCTCTCTCTCATTCTTTCTTTCCACTACATAATTTGTCCAGAGCTTTTCTCAGACACATGCAAGCTAAAATGTTTAAATTTGGCACGGTAACAGAGCTAGTAATGAAGTTCACTATCCGACTTTAGACACAAAATTATAATGGGCACATAAAGGTTTGTAAAACCCACCAATATAATGGACAGTGTATAAAAGTTGTAGAATTTGACATTATGCTAATAAGGGGCATTCAAAAATTTAAAAGTTGAATATCTCCAAACTATTATGGATAGAGATGCCATTCCAACAATTCAATTCAACTCATCAATTTGTGGGTTTGTGGCAAAGACGCATCCAATGAACTATGAACCAAAGTTAAAGGATTTTAATTTATGCAAAAATTGGGTCAATATGGAAAATTTAAATCTTGAATAGCTTCAAAACTATTATAGATACAGGTGCCATTCCAACTTTAATTTATGGGTTTGAACCATGATCCACAATTGTACAATTTCAATTTATGCAAATAAGATAAATGCAAGAAATTTAAATCTTTGAATATCTTCAAAACTATTATACATAGAGGTGCCATTCCAACTTATATTTGTAGGTATGTGGCATAACTGCATCCAATGAACCATAAACCAAAGTTGCAGGCCTGTAACTAATGCAAATGCACAAAATTAAAGTCTTAAATCACTTCAAAAACTATTAGATAGTAGTGTCATTCAGACTTCACTTTATAAGTTTGTGACATAGCTACATCCAATAAACCAAGGACCAAAGTTGTAGCATTCTAATATGTGGAAATTAGGATAATACACAAAATATAGTTTATGTTGAACAATGGCAAAGTGTAGCATTTCAAACTTCTCATTTTGAAGGCACGCAGACAGATTTGCTGTCAAGCAAATCTCCTTTTCTAGGTAGTTGTCTGTATTATTATACATGACTCATTTGGATCCGTGTTTAGGTCTGGATTTATTTGAGAATATAGACTTGCATTTTCTATCCGTTTCCTAAAAATTTCTAAAGAATATTTGTCTGGGACGAGATTCAATATATTTAGGTACCTCATTATATTTGAGATGTAATATATCTTAACAAATAAAATATGGGAAGTGGTCTGAGATTCTGGCTGTTATGATTCTAGAGTTTGAAATATTATCACTTGTATTTCAAAATTTTATATAGAAAAAACTGCTTTGTTGTGTATTCTTAACATGTCAATATTAAAATCTCCACCCACTATAATTTCATGTTTGCCCTTTGTAGCTTACACAACACTTTAGAAAATTCATCAATAAAAAGCTTGTAATTTGTAATTAAGTCTCTTGGGGGTTTGTAGATGTTGCCAAAAATAATCTTTTTGTTCAACGTTCTATCCCTGACTTCTCACATATATATCTAATATTTGTATATCATAACTCTCTTTTATATATATTGCAAGGCCTCCACGTGCAGTACAGAGCTTACCCTGTCATATCAAATTATAATGCTCTAGTTCTAACAGTGATAAGTCTGAATCATTCTGTAACCAAGTCTCTTGTAAACAGATCGCACTTGGAAGGTAACCATCAGAATCTAAATTATAAAGGAAAATGTCAAGTGCATCCATTTTTGCATTCAAAGACTCGCATGGAGACTGCTTAATAAGTATAGGTTCATTTAAATTTTCATTTTGATTTGTACCCAACACATTTAGTAATGAGTTCATGTTTGTACCTCCACGACTGTCTAATATGTTCTCACCCAGCATGTTATAACAACTTGGTCAATATTTTTACGCGTAAAAACTGGTTTTAGTATCATTCTTGGTAACGGTTGATTCATGGGCCTATAACAAATAAGGTCTATTTTAATAGGCTTACTTGGTAGGCCTGTCAGATCGAGAACAGGCCAGGGTGGTTTGCCTTCAGACATTTTCATGTCAATTATCAGCATGCCATTGAATATCAGCCACAAAATAAGATTGAACCCCCCCCAAAAAAAAAAAAAAAAAAAAAGGTCATAGTGAAGTCGAATTATCGGGAACTCGACACATACCTGGGTAAGACTTTAAAAACTAAACTTACGTTTTCAGCTATAACTTATTATGCAATGTTTAAAAGCAGTGAACCGATGTTCAGGTTAGGCCTAGGCTTCCGCCTACACTTCATGTCAGTCCAATATGGAGACCTACGGCCCCTGACTTGCCAGCCTAGGCCTGCTGTCAGATTCCGTTCCAGAAGTGGACGGCTGGGCAGTGTTGTCGCTGATCTGCTTGTGTCATTTTAAGACCAGTCTGTCATCGATGTAGGCCTATAGGCACTCTTTTGACTATTCAACTTTTTTTCCAGCAAGTTTTGCAGATTTAATGTACCGGTACTTGACATAAGCTGCCTGTCGCGCATCAGCTATTTCCTTTGGGAAGTCTGTTTTACTCCCCCTCACTTCTTTTGGTTCTTTTATACACAGCCAACTTAACATTCATGGCCTGATTAGGGGTATCAAATGTCGCTATGATTGGGCAGGGTCTTTTCTTCTGTGACTTGGTTGCTTGTTGACCCAACTGACCTATTCTGTAGGCTGAAGACAGAAAATTTTTCAAAATAAAAATATTCTAGTAAATTTTATATCAACGGATCAAGCAAGTCCTGCAGATTTCATAACTGGTCATTTTGTCTTTCTATGTTAATATCTGAAAAAGGTATGCAATTTTAACACTGCAGAGTAGAGTGTGGGGTTTTGCCACCACTCAGCTGCACAGAGGTGTTGGGTCCAGATCTGTGATCCAGCTTCCCACTGCTCACTGTGTCATGGTCCAGTAAACATCATCGCAGCATGCAGGGCCGCCTTGTTTCTTCGGGACCAATTTCACTTCATTGGGCAAATAAAGCATATAAACAACAATAAGCTCATGCAAATCATTTCTAGGGTTCCTTCATAACTTATTTGTAAATACTTTATAGTATTGCAAAGTTAAATTTCAACATTTTACACATCAACGTCCGTTGAACATAATATCAAGATGATGATTGAATTCATATTTTTAGATAATTTTTTCTTTTTTGTAAAATTCTGCATGTAAAACAGAATAAGCTAAATACAAATCCTTTTGGGTTTGCTCTTTCACTTCGAATTTCTACACAAAGTTATTTAAATTTTAATGCAAATTTTAGTCTTGGTTAGCTGGATAGTATACTTTTGTAGGGAGTAAAACTCAAATTTGGCAAGAGACTTGTGGACATTTCCTTACTAGCCTATTACAATGAGAATTCATTATAATGACACCATCTGTCCCCTAAAAATGAGTCAGATAAATGAATAACATCAGATGGATGGATTGTCGCCATGACGACCATCCATGGGCTCATGGGAGCCCTCTTGTTTATGGATATTTGTGTTTTGGCTATGTTCAAATTCTCCAAAAATGTCGCTCAGATGCTTCTGCAACTCGACAGAAATGTAGCGTGTGGAAAGGTCAAACTAAATTGCTCAGTACTGTAGGTGAAGATATTCCTCATCTCAATTACCTCAGCTGACTTGAGTGTCAGGAGAGGTTAGGCCTATGTGGTGGTAGGCACTGTCGTCTGTCTGTCCAGCGTCATCCATAATTCACATTTTCTACCTCTTCTCTAAAGGCGTCTGCCAGATTTACTGTAAATTTGGTGGATATGTACCTTGGGTAGATCTCGACGAAGTTCATTCAAAGTCGTCGTGCGCAATGGATTAAAAAGATTTTGAAATGAATTTTCCTTCGTTTTTGGGGGGCGAAATCTTAAATAAAAAACAAAAATCAAAACTAGTCTTTCAACTGCTTCGTACTTGCATTAGGGGTACTTCTGGTGACTCTTATACCTTAATTTGTTCAACAGCTTGTGATACCATTTTTAAAGTAGATATTTTTACAATTATATTTATGTTTTTGCTATTGTTGTGAAACTTGACAGCAATGTAGCTTGCATGAGGATAAAACAAAAAAGTTCACTAGGTGATGATACTCTGGATCCCATATTTTCAACAGTTTTTTTTTTTTTTTTTTTTTTTAATCCGGGTGCCTGTTAGTGAATGTATGTATTCCTGTGCAAGTCAATAAACCTTGCAATAGAATTTTGCATTTTTTATTTTTCCTCCAAACTACCAACCAGACTGGTTTCAAATTTTTCGGTAATGTACCTTGTACCTGGCAAGATTGTTCAAATTAACAATTGACTTTGCACTTTATGATGTTTTGTTTGTTTGTTTGTTTGTTTGTTCAATTCTTGGCCAAATTGTCAAAAATCTTCTCCAGAACTGCTAAACTAAATGTTTTGAAACCCATAGGGGAATTTCTTGGGACCTTCAGACCTTAATTTGTTAAACAGGTGGCACTTCCAAATTTTTTTTTTTTTTTTTTTTTTTTTTTTTGTGAATGGGGACGAGTAATTTTTTTTTATTATTTTCCACAAATTTTTTTAGCTCTGCTTTTTATTTTTATTTATTTATTTTTTTTTATTTTATTATTATTATTATTATTTTTTTTTTTTTTGACTTCTTACAAACTGAACATTCTCTTCAAACATGGTGGGAATATACCTGGACTCCACCCGCAGAAAATTTATTTGTTACATAGTGCTGTTGTCATTTTTTTGAGTTTTTGACAAGTTATCAAAATAAAGGATTATGCTCGTGGCCTTGAAAGGTCAAACTGACACATTGGCTAATATCTGGGTAATAGTAGATTGTGCAACTTTTCACATAAAAAATGATGACTGCCTGAACTCAATGAGTGAAGACTGATATCATGGACATTGCAAACAGTCATCATGGTCTTAGACAAAGGTGACCTTGATAATATTCTAAGTTTACATGACCACTCCAATCTGTGAATCCATCGTCAGCAGAGCATAGGACTGTCACGGTCATTTTGGTTCTTTTTAGGCATTCATTCTTTCATGCTTTTTGGTTTGATTTGAATTATGAAGGGGATCAGCCATATGTATTACAATGAGTGAAACCGTGAGGTATGGATCGAATCTTTGTTGGGCTGGACTTCACTCAGAACCTTCGTAATCAAATTTTCCATACAAACAACAATAAAGTCCATCTAAATATACAATGTGTAATGATGTCACTGACCTGCACAGTAATAGTTATCTGGTAAGTAAATTTTGGTATCCATGGGAACAGGAATGTGTAATATACAAGTATATGACAAGTCCCCATAGTGCCAGTTTCATGTCAATATCTTTTTGATGAAGTGTTAATATTATGACAATAAAAAAACAAACAAACAAAAAAACACCCCCCCCCCCCACCACCACCACCGCCCCCCAAAAAGCCCAAACAAATTCAAAATAAGAACAAAAATAGGTAAATAAATAAATCAAAGTAATATACAGCTGACAACTCTCTGGTTTGTTACAAGCCTTTAACCAATGCTTTTTTTTTTTTTTTTTTTTTTTTTTTTTTTAATAAAATTTGACTGTGCAAATGCAAATAATAATGTATGCGCAAATTAGTCCAAAATATAGGAAATGCATAGATTTAGATGTGTTATCTTTTTATATTTTATTAAAATGAGGCACATTTAAAATATATGATCATGTGGAATGTACAAAATATCAAAGAACATGATTATTTTTTAATTAATTTCAAGTATTTTTTAAAGATTCAGAGGAGCGGATTAAGGAAGCCGGCTTTTATTTTCTGTAGGATTGCTTAAAATCAAAATGCAATTGAACTTTAGTATGAATGTCACAAATGTCGCAGTAAATATTATTGGCTATATCTGTCAGAGTAAAAAATATATGCAGCGTTGTTTTCAATCTAAAATGTAAATATGTTTTGCTTTGAATGTAGTAAGTTCTATGATATAAATGTCATTATTAGTGACCTTGTCAGGTTTTCATTATCTATGCACCGACATAATATCTCCTACATAAATCAGAGTTGATGATGATTTCTCAAAACTAGTGACTTATTCTAGAATCAAAATTTTATTGTTATCCCCTCTCAAAACTAGCGTTTAACCTACTGTTCCAATCGTTCCAATTCCCAGTGAGGATAATTCTGCTATGCATGGAGGAAATCAGTTGTTTATTTGCCTGTGATATCATATCAATTCATCCATCATCCAACAAGCACAATTCAACATATTAGGTAATAGCTTGGTCAGCTCTGAAAAAGAAATAATAAATAAATAGAAAAAAATTAAAACAAAAAAAATGGAACATCAAGTAGATGAGGAAATAACTTTCAGAATCCCCACAGAAGGAAATCATCTCCTTGAAGGGAGTGGTATGTCAGAGCAGGCAGCCACAGCAGAAGTTGCATCTAGTGGTGCCACCAATCAGCTGAATTTAAATGCTGGCAATACCATGGATATTGCACCACGGGAGAATGTGAACCTGGCAGCCGATATGCCAACCCAACAAGCCGTTGTTCCTGAGGTTCAAATACCCCTAGGAGAGGGAATAACTAGCACCAGAAATAGCCACTTGACGATCAGGCCGGACAAATTTGATGGGACAACAGATTGGGAGGAATATCAAGTACACTTTCTGACCTGTGCACAGCTGGGCAAGTGGAATGATGCTACCAAAGCCTGCATGCTTGCTGTGAGTCTACAGGGTACGGCCCGGCATTTTTATGCTGGTTTGCCAGCTGCTGACAGACAGAGCTATGCCAGAATTCAGGCAGCATTTACAAACAGATTTGGATCACATAGACAACAGGAACAGTTTAAGGCAAAGCTATCTATGTACAGAAGGAGAGCAGGGGAGTCTGCTTCAACACTTGGTGATGAAATTTGGCGTTTGACTCTGAGAGCTTATCCTGATTTTGACTTGCGTATGCAAGAACAGTTGGCTTTGGACGCTTTCAAAAATGCCTTGTCCTTGGACATGAAAGTTAGATGCATCGACAAAGGTTGTAAAACTATAGAAGAAGCTGTCCATGCTGTGGAATATTATGAATCTCTATTCAATGCAGAGAAAGATAAGAAAGGACAGGTGAGAGTTACCGATAGGACAGATAAATCTAGAAATGGTGAAGGGTGTGTGGCCTTGGAGAGAGCGGTTCAAGAATTAACAGCTGCTGTCAATAATATGATATCTCATCAGGGTTAGAATCCCACACACCCACGTCGACAGAAAGAGTCAGGACATGTGCCAAACCCCCAAACTAGAAGCAAGGTTGTTGTTTGTTATCTGTGCAATCAGGAAGGGCATTATAAGAGAAATTGTCCCAATATGGAAGCTGGGCAACCTTCCAGGAAGCCAAAAAACGTCAATCTGTCAGCTCAATAGGCCCGGAGCTGACAGATGTGCTGGAAATGATGCCAATGGAGACTCAATTACAGAACGATGAAAAGATAAATAGAGATTTTACAATGGAGCATTCAACAGGGGGTTCCATCTACCATTTGCAATCCCCATCTTCAAAAATAAGTGGCAGAGTCGGAAACGAAGATCAGGATTGGGATAATGGGGTTTATATTTTGGGTAAAATTGGCAACAAACCTATTCAGTTTTTATTGGATACAGGGTCTACTGTTACATTGATATCAAGCTCCATATACAATAGTATCCCTATGCAGTACAGGCCACCACTTCAACCAACTAACGTAAGAGTATGCAATGTGGATGGAAATGGGATGAAAGTGAAAGGCACTATATCAGCAGATGTAACAATAGGAGAAAGAATATATGAACAGAACATGGTGATAGCAAAGATGAAATATGATGGAATTTTGGGTGCAGATTTCTTCCTAAGAAATAAATGCCAGTTGAACATGGGAAGACTCTCGTTGAAGATCCGAGATGAGGAAATACCATGTTGGATTGGAGGTGAAAATGCCACCTGCTGTAGGGTAAAATTGGAACATTCTATAGATTTGCCAGCAGGACATGAAGTGTTTGTTCCTGTGAATATTCAAAATAGTGGACAGTTGACAACATTGGGTCTGATAGAGGGCAATCCTGAGGTTCTCGAGAAACATGGGTTGCTAATGGCTGCTGGTATTATAGAAACCCATAAGGAAAACTTAGTGGTCAAAGTTATCAATGGTGCTGAAGACAGTCTTTCTTTGGTGAAAGGGATGACACTTGGACAAAGCACCCCTTTGACACCAACACAAATCTTAAATGCAGAAAAACAGGTCAAGACAGTGAGAACCATCACCACAGAGGAAGCAAATGAAGACTTAAATGAAATCATAATACCAGAACATCTCACTGACTTGTGGAATAGGAGTTCACAAAATTTAAATGACCAGGAGAAAAAGCAACTTGAAAAAATATTGGTGGAATACCAAGATGTATTTGCAAAGAGTAAGGATGATATAGGGCGAACCAATTTGGTAAAACACAAAATTCACACAGGAAATGCACCACCCATACGGCAACCTCCTAGACGGCAGCCTATTCACAAGAGACAAGCGGAAAAAGAAGAAGTGGAAAAACTTCTCAATAAAGGTATAATTGAGCCATCAACTAGTGCATGGTCATCACCACCAGTGCTGGTAACAAAGAAGGATGGATCTATTAGATTCTGTGTTGACTACAGGAAGCTTAATTCTGTGACAGTCAAAGATGCATCTCCTCTGCCAAGAATTGACGAATGCCTTGACACCTTAGCAGATTCCAAGTGGTACTGTGTGATGGACTTGTCCAGCGGTTATTACCAAGTGGAAATGGATGAGAAAGATAAGGAGAAAACTGCCTTCAGCACAAGACATGGACTATATCATTTCAACCTCATGCCTTTTGGATTATCCAACGCTCCGGCTACATTTGAAAGATTGATGGACAGAGTGCTGAGTGGTTTACAATGGGATGAATGCCTGATATATCTGGATGATATAATTGCCTTTGGATCATCTGTGGGTGTCTGTCTGGAAAGACTTCATCATGTTTTGCAGCGTTTGAGGGAAGCTGGGTTGAAATTGAAAAGCCAAAAGTGTTCCTTCTTTCAGAAGGAGGTTCTGTTCCTTGGACATATAGCATCTGGCGATGGAGTAAAAACAGACCCATCTAAAATTGCTGCAGTGCAGGACTGGCCAAGGCCTACTTCCGAGAAACAAGTTAGAAGTTTTCTTGGACTTTGTTCGTATTACCGTCGTTTTGTAAAAGGCTTTGCTGATATTGCAAGACCACTCCATCAATTAACAGAAAAGAATGCCCATTTCAAATGGTTGGAGGATCACGAAAATGCATTCACTACTCTGAAAGGAGCTTTGACATCAACACCTGTTTTGTCCTATCCAAGACCTGAAGGACAGTATGTCCTGGACACAGATTCTAGTGATTGTGCTCTTGGAGCTGTCTTGTCACAGATCCAAGAAGGGCAAGAAAAAGTCACAGCTTACATGAGCAAAGCCCTGACCAAAGAAGAAAGACATTATTGTATTACAAGGAAAGAACTCCTAGCAGTGGTCAAGGCAGTGAAGCACTTTAGACATTACGTATATGGAAGACCAGTGTTGGTTCGCACTGACAATTCGGCTGTGAGTTGGATTTATAGATTGAAAGATCCTGAAGGACAGATGGCGAGATGGTTGCAAATTCTTGGACAGTATGACCTCCAATTACTGCACAGATCTGGAAAGAAACATGGAAACGCAGATGCTTTGTCTAGGATTCCTTGCAAACAGTGTGGAAGGGATGAGGAAATAGGACACTGTACTTTACAGCAGAGCATTGACGTGTGTGTCATAACAAGGCAAACTAAGACAGATCAAAGGGATCAATTTAAGGAAAACCAAGGCTGGCTACCTGGCTGGTTGCCAAAGGAAATAAGGGTGGCTCAATTGGCAGATGAATATATAGGACCGATATTCATTGCCAAGGAAGGAAGTTCCGTTCGACCGGAATGGCAAGACATATCCCATCTCTCAGGAAGATCAAAGATATTATGGAGACAGTGGGAACGCTTGCATGTTAGAGGTGGCATGTTGTATAGGTCCTGGCATCATGATGATGGAAGCCAGCATTTTCAGTTGATAGTGCCAAAAATGAAACAGAAGGAACTTTTGTGGCACTGCCATGATACCCGAACAGCTGGGCACTTAGGGGTAGAAAGAACCAGAGATAAGGTCTCTCAGCAGTATTACTGGCCAGGCTGGAAAGAAGATGTCCATAAACACTGTAAGCAATGTGACCTCTGTGCAGCTAGGAAGCCACCTCTAAGAAATCAAAAAGCACCTCTGAGACAATACCTTGTAGGAGAGCCAATGGAGAGAATGGCTGTGGATATTCATGGCCCATTGCCCTTGACTTATCGTGGCAACAGATTCATCATGGTAGTGTGGGATTATTTCACCAAATACACCGAAGCACTAGCATTGCCTGATCAAAAAGCAAGTACAGTTGCCCGTGGTTTTGTGGAAGAAATAGTCTGTAGACTGGGTACGCCAAGAATTCTGCATTCAGATCAGGGGAGGAATTTTGAGTCTAATTTATTCCAAGAAATGTGTAGACTGCTGGGAATTGAAAAGACCAGAACTACAAGTCTCCATCCTCAGAGTGATGGAATGGTGGAAAGATACATGAGAACCTTGAAAACCATGTTGACTATGTATGCGGAGCAGGACCAGCGCACTTGGGACGAACATATCCCATATGTTATGATGGCGTACCGGGCCTCGCCACATGACAGCACTGGTCATACTCCCAATGAGATGCTTTATGGAAGGCAGGTCACTCTACCTATTCATGCAGTGACGGGCACATGGAAGGACATCAGAAACCACGAGGGAGATGCAGATGACTGGGTGCACTCATTGAAGTCAAAATTACAGGATGTACATCACAAGGCCAGACAACAGCTAAAACAGAGTGCAGAATATCAGCGACAACAATACAACCACAAAGCAGATAAGGGAGGATTCAATGAGGGACAAATGGTGTGGTTGTACCATCCTATCAGGAAGCTTGGCAAATACCCAGGTCTAACATCTGCAAGATGTGGCCCATATATTGTGGTTGAGAGGTTGGATGACCTCTTGTATAGAATCCAGCGAGGTCCGAGGTCTAGGACCAAGATAGTTCACTTGAACCGACTGTCTCCTTATGAAGGTCCCAAAAAGTTTAAGTGGTGGAAGAAGAGGCCACCAGAAGCTCAGAAGCCAATGAATAGACAGTAGTTACCAGGCTAGGGCCCATTCTGTTGGGAAGGGGAAGGGCCCTCCCTGACCCTTGATGGGAGACCTATTTTCTGGGCTGGCGAGACTGAGAGTAGAAAAAGGAACTTTATAGGTTGGGATTAATTTGGTGGATGGTTCGGGCTGGAGGATGATATCCGGGTTCATGGACACATCAGCTGGAGGCTGATGTATTCTGCTTGTGGACTGGGATATTCTGAGCAGGACACCGAAATGGTTTTGGTGAAAAGCTATTGAACTGGAAAGGACACTGCAGTTCAGAAAGGGATTTGTGACAATAGCATTGTGCCTGGAGGTCAATAGGGAAATTTTGATTACTATTGTGCATAATGGCCAATAGGGACACTTTGAGTGAGAGACAGGGCTTGCTCAAAGGGTACGGGATCCCAGAGTACAGGATCCTCTGGAAGTGGCGCCAACCAGCATAGAAGATTCTGGGTTTATGATCTAGGGATAGGATCATAGTTGCATGAACTCAAGGTGCTATTATGGAACCTAAGATGACCCCACACCCCTATCTGCATGAATGGAGGAGTGGAAGAATCTGAATCCTTTATAAGCATTGGGGCAGGAGTTTATTGTAAAATATGTTTTTTGTTCTTATCTTATTGCAGGTGTGACCCATCATGTCTTCTGACCCACTGCTTCAGGCTGCAGTATCTGCCGGTGTGAGACCACCACAGATGGACAAAGAGGTCGCATGTGACAAGTGCGGGGAGATCTTCATGGGAGAGAGCCTGAGGGTCCAGCTGCGACAGCACCATATGAGGGAGCACAATGGGGTCCAGGTTTTCTGCCCATGGTGTGACAGGAGGAACCTCTTTTCCTGCCCCAGTAACCTGCGGAAACACGCAAAAGTTGCCCATTCCAATGAGGACCAGGGTTTGCTGTCCACAGCCGTTGTAGCCCTGTATGCCGCCAACATCAGTTGCTGGGAGGGTCCAACAGTCAAGATGGAGGACGACTTCTACCCTGAGGCCTTCATGCTGGCAGAGGAGTGGCGGGCAAAGCCTCGTGTCAGGAACAACAAGAGGATGAAGAAGACAAAGTGTATTGTCATCAACTCTGATTCAGAGACAGAGACAGCCCCTGCAGAGCAGAGACAGCCCCCTCAAAAGGAAGCACCTGGAGCAGGAAGCATCATGCCCATCTGTCCGAAGAGGGTGGACAACAAAAGAAAAGCATCAAAGGGGACAGTGAAAGACAAGAGGATTCTGGAGTCACTTGCTGTCACACCAAAGAAAGAGAACATCACATCCAGAGAGGAGCCTGGACTACAAGAAGGGAAGACTCCGGAGGCAGCAACACTGCCTCTTCAGTCCAGTGTGGCCAAGATGACACCAGGGGCAGCATCATCATCTGCTCCACCCAATGTCACCAAGAAGGCATCGGCGAAGGGAAAGGAGCCCAGACCACAGGGAAATATAGAGGAGGAAAGAAAGAATTTAGAGATAGCTGGAAGTCATAGCCAAGAAGGGAATCACTTGAAAGAAACAGAAAAGGCACCAGAAGCAGAGACCGGCAGTTCTGATGGAGGAGAGGAAGGTGGAACTAGCGTGGCCATTAGCGAGCACCAGGAGAAGCAGGCTGTTCCCCTAGAGGACTACCTCAGCCATGAACTGGATGTGATGGTCAGCCATGATGACCTGGATGAAGACCTGCTGCAAAGCTCGAAGGGTGAAAAGAACCCCTCAGGCACACATAGGCCACCTCTCAGATCAGTTGTTTGTGTGAAGGAGGATGAGAGGCAACTACAGAGGAGAGAAAGAGAGGAGAAGATTCATGCCAGGGCACAATACCTTCGCCAACATGGTAGATGGGAAGATGTGCAGCATAGAGGTGGGTCTGAGTGGTGCGTCATATTCAAAATCCAGGATGACCATCAGTATTACTGGGAGAAGGCACGAGTGGAAGTGGGGCAAGACTATGTGCGCCGACTGCTGGTTAGACGGCAGGGTCTGCTGAGAAGTGGTGCCAGGCTTCCTCCTCGATTCGAATGGGAGAGGCTCACTTTGGACAACTTTGAAGAGGAAAGAGCATCGTTGGCTGCAGCTTTCCAGGTGCAACCCAGTACCTCCATCAAGGAACTGTCCCGGGGCACCAAGGTCCAGAAGTACTCTCCCCAAGGTTGGGAGTCCTACAAGAGGAACAGGGACACCTCTTTGGTAGCACCAAGCCCTATTCTGACCCCACTACCGTTGGATCTCCCACCAAGACCCGCGCCATCATCTCCAAGCAGTTTTATACCAGAGGCAGCAGTGGCTCCGACTGTAGCACAGAGTGGACAGCAGACAAGTAACATCGGGTGTGGTGAAGGAGCTGAGGCCCCAATCCCTGATCCAGATCTACCTGAGTCAACACAGACTGGATCCAGTATGACTTCTCTTACGGAGAACATCCGCAGAGTTATACAGGTCAAGCGGAGGGCAGCCAGCCTGGAAACTGAGCCCAGTTCGAAAAGGAGGAGAGAGCCAGTGATCAGGGTACAGGAGGGTTCATCCTGGACTCTGAAGACCCAGCCAGTCCATTTATGTCAGTCTGCCCACAAGATCCTCCGAGATGGGGCTTGGCCTGAGGTGCCTCCAGGTCGGCGAGATTGGAGAAGAGCTACAACAGTATCACTGCCGAAGGTGGATCTGGTGTGGCCACCCCCCAACTGGAGAGAGCTGTCCCCGGACAATCTGTTGTGGGCGTGGGAAGTGGCCACTGCCATGTGCTTGATGGCCTCCAACCCTGACGGACATTTTCCAGCTAGTGACCGGAGGCAGAGCCTGGATCGCTACAATTTTCTAGCTCTGCCTGGCACATATGACCGGGCCGCCACCAGTGCAGCAGAGGAGGTTGCTGCAGAGGCCAGGAAACACAATCACCTGACAGCTCTGCAAGACCCGGAGGCCCTCCCAAAGCACTCAACTATCCCGCTCTTGACTAGGAGGTGGAGCACCATGGACCAGAAGGATTGCTGGGCCGCCATCGATCCCAAGCTGGCCACACATCTTCAAGGGGTGCCTCTAGATTTGGAGCAGCTAAGCCCAAAGAAGGATGATGCCAGGGTGCCAGACAAGAGGGTGGTGGAGCCGATGGAGGAAGGGGATTGGGATCGCCTCCGCAATTCCTATCAGTAGAAGTTGGGTAGAGTGAAAGGTTCTCTCCAGTTTCATTGTTCAGCGACTCAAGTACGGTGCATCTGACTAAAGGGACCAGCAGCACTGCAGGCCCTGGTTTCCATTTTCTGTTATTGTAAACTGTCCAAGTTCATGGACAGTAAGGGTAGAGTCTGGGGTGAGACCCTGTGGCTCCTGCAATGTACTCGATGGTTTTTGTAGCAAATGCTATGTTGGAATCTGCCCATGTACTGTTAAATGAATCAGACCCATATGCTGTCATGTATTGGAGTATGTTATTTTACACTTGAAATGTACCTAATTTGACATTCTGAATACCGGTCTTGATCTGTACTGATGGTAGACTGAGGAATCTGGCCATGTACAGTCATGAGACATCACAGGGTGTCATTTCATACTGGAAATGTACCAAAATTGTATAGAAAAAAATGTGTAAAGTGTTCAAGTGTAAGCAATACTTGGACCGGTTAGAATGGCTACATCTGTGTATGTGCAGGTGCAAATATGTATTGGATTGTAATTGTATAGAAAAAATGTGTAAAGTGTTCAAGTGTAAGCAATACTTGGACCTGTTCGAATGGTTACATCTGCGTATGTGCAGGTGCAAATATGAATTGGATTGTAATTGTATAGAAAAAAAATGTGTAAAGTGTTCAAGTGTAAGCAATACTTGGACCTGTTCGAATGGTTACATCTGTGTAGGTCCAGGTGTAAATATGTATTGGATTGTAACTGCATAGAAGAAATGTGTAAAGTGTTCAAGTGTAAGCAATACTTGGACCTGTTCGAATGGTTACATCTGTGTAGGTCCAGGTGTAAATATGTATTGGATTGTAACTGCATAGAAGAAATGTGTAAAGTGTTCAAGTGTAAGCAATACTTAGACCTGTTCGAATGGTTACATCTGTGTAGGTGCAGGTGCAAATATGTATTGGATTGTAATTGTATAGAAAAAAATGTGTAAAGTGTTCAAGTGTAAACAATACTTGGACCTGTTCGAATGGTTACATCTGTGTATGACCAGGTGCGAATATGAATTAGATTGTAATTTTGTAGAAGAAATGTGTTAAGTGTTCAAGTGTAAGCAGTACTTGAACAAGTTAGAATGGTGACATCTGTGTAAGTGCAGGTGCGTATATATATTTCATTGCAATTGTATGGAAGGAAGGTTTAAAGTGTTCAAATGCAAGCAGTACTTGGTCAGGTAAAGCTATAACGACTGTGTAAGGGTAGTTACAAATATATGTGTATTCCCTGATTGCGTTGTATGGAAGAAAATTGTGAATTGTTTAAGTTAGACCAGTAACATCAGTGTAAGCACAGTTGAAAACATCTATTTGAGGGCAATGGTATTGGAGATAGGTGTATATTGTTCAAGTGTAAACTTTATTTGAACAAACCAGTGGCATCTATGTACTTGATTGTGATTATATCAAAGATTGATCATTATTGAAGGGTAAACGCTATTTAGATAAGACAAGTCAATGGTGTCTGGTAACAAGTTACATGTAAGTTGTAAATTACAAATGTATTGACTGGAAATGTAAATTGTTTCAGTATAACCAATACTTAAGAAGAATAGCTTGTGTATTCTTGCTGAACATTGAAGGCAGTAATTGAACAACAGTTGGAAAGTTGAGGTGTAACCTTATGTACACGAATACAAAGTGTATATATGAGATCTCCATCCAAGTGCAAGTGATGTTATGACAAACATCAGTTGGGAAGTTGTACCAAATTTATATGTAAAGGTAAAGACTGCAAATAGGACCTCTAGATGAGTAAGAACAGGTAAAATGTTTAAGCACACTGGGCACTGAGTGTAAATGATGTTTGGAAGCTGACTTTGAAGTTGTAACAGAATGGATACATAGATACACTAAGTACACTGAGCAATATAAATATTGGTAGTAATGAATTGTAATCCTGCGGAAGTTGAATGCTTCCAACATTGTCAGTGTTATGAAAATTTGATTATTAACGATTCAATGTGTAAAAGGGTGACTGATTATACAAATGGATTAATGCAGGGTGGCCATGCTATGGCATGTTATTACAGCTGTACTTTCAAACTGTTCATGGCTGTTGATTAAGTTGATATTCAAAGTGTCCTGTATATAATTTAACATTGGATAGATGGAGTTATCTGTTTCAGTCTGAGGCCATGTTTGGGCACATGAAAGTAATTAATAGTAGAGGGTGTGATGGTGAGATTACACAGTATGTTGGTCAAGTGTCCTAGCTTACAGAGTAAACTGATCTGTGTGAACACAATAACTTTTGGTATGAACCTTTGATCAGCAGTAAACCATACAATGCTTTAAATGCAGGAGCATTTAATTTCTTAAGTTGGGGGTATTGTAACAGCCATGCTGTTATATTAATTGTGATACAAGTACTAAGGGCAGCTCTGCTGCTAAGTGTCACCATTTATTGAGTGGAAATCTTTGCCGAGTCAAGTTGACAGGGTTAGGCCTAACAATATCATGGGTGCACCTGCTATGCTCAGGATGCTTACCTTTAAGTTAAACTTCAGAAATTCAAAGCTATTGTAGAATAACATATAAAATGTTGTAGCCAGTAGCATATTTGTAAGATTTGGTAGTTTATAAGGTTAAACTAAGGCCAACAAGCTTCATTCATGATCTTCTCCGTGAATGTTTCGGTGCTGCGCAGCCATTTTGTTGGCTTGTCGGCTCCGGTGCACTGTCACTTCAGAACGAGGTTTGGGGAGTTAGCGTCTGGAAAAGGTTACTAAGGCAACACTTGTATTAACAATGTTATGAAAAGCTATTGAGATGGAGGAACTTGGGATGTTTCACACTTTTGAGAAGTTTCGTTGCGAAACTTTTTGTAGTTTTAAAGTTATTTGGGTTTCAAGTCATTTGCTGGAATGCTTGGAACACTTGGAACGAAATTATGGGATGGCTCACTTCTATATAAGGCCGCGCGATTTGCGTTTTGGTCATTCTGACTCTGGTGGGTCAAGTCAAAGGTACTTGCACTTGCCTCTTGAGCCCTCTCTTCAACCTTCCATCTTCTTCTATCTCATCAGTTACATTTTTTTGGAACGATTAATGAAACTGGAACAATTTCGACAAGAATAATTTAACTAATTTTGTAGAAGACAACACTGGAACGATCTGATTATTTATGGAGCGTTTAGGCCTACTAAGTCTAAGATTAGGATCATTAGCACGAAATGATGATTTGGAATACCAGCATTGTTGTATTGATTAGATCAACAGGCAACTTGACTTGACTCGGCACCCATCATTTGTACACCATGTTTTCGGCCATCCATAATAAACAGTTTTCCTTGGAATTTAGAAACGTCTCGGTGGTCTATGGCAAACGACAAGGACAATTGCAGTAATTTCGATCTCTTTTATTTCAGTAATGTTGATCAGTGAAAGTTCAGCTTGTTTTCCACACTACCTGCTGTCATTCTGTTGAACTGGAACTGTATGAGATTGAATATTGAGATTGAAAGGGGGTGATCTGATAATATTTTTGAATGAATATTTGAGAGAATGGATTCCCGACTGACCGTGTGAGTGGTGCCCGTCTGCGTGAGTTCCCCGGCCCACGGTAAATCCGAAATAATGTTTGACATGAAAGCGCTCGGCGGGAGTGATGGTTACAATATATATATGTTGTATTACACTAAATGCATCGTGTAAGTTTCACCATATATTTTCTCATACCTTGTCTGCAGGTTTGAGTTGCTAATTCCGGGGAAGTTGCCCATATCCCTGCTATTTCTAAAAAAAAATCACAGACCAATATGACAGTCTGCCACGGATAAATGCATATACTGGTCAGAAAAACAATGCATCACCATGATGATAAGAAAATAAGTTTACTTGTGACTTAATTTTATTACATGATTAAAAGCATGCACCTGCAGTGCACCCCTCCCCCTGGCGTACTTTGGTCCTTTCATGATGAAAATGATTCGGTGAAAATGCTGAATGTTTCCAAATTAGCTCTTCTATTCTCTGTAGATTGTCTTTATCACATTGGTGATTGGATATTTGTAAGGGGCCATCTCACTCCGATTAATATGTCCTTGCGTGATATTTGTGCACATCGTAATCCTGACCATGTAATGATCTATAGAGTGTACATTTCCCGTGAAATGAACAGGGTGCAGGCTGTTGTCACGTCTTTTCCTTGTGTCAGAACTCAAGGCGATGTTATAGGGCCTACCTACTTGCCCACTAACAGACGTATTTTCAATCTTTTCTCACATGCACTCAGTAACAGACTACAGATCACAGAGATTGTTACTACCTTGTTGTCAAGATGACAATGTTAATTTTGAGTGATAGATGCACACCCTCTTTTATTCAGACAGAAATATTTAGAAAGGGAGCCTATGCTTTTAAGCATTGTTGTGATAGAAACATTTTGTGATAAGATAATGGTGTTAAAAATGAAGTTTTTCAACGTAAAACTATTATTAAGAAACATTGCTCACCATAGTTCACTTAAGTTGGTCTCCACGCACTTTCGGTGCTTTGCCAGAGCTCCCGAAAAATTTCCGTGGGTCCAGTGCCGTACCATGCTGCTGCAATGACTGTCCCAGGTGCCCTGTGGCGTGTCACAGCACCCGTAGTGTCAGTAATGTGAACTAGCGAGCATGCGCAACCAGTTTCCTACATTGTGAAGGAGGGACCGAAAGCGGGGATGGTTGGGTGGGAATATTAGTGACCTATGGTGAGTAATGTTTCTTAATAATAGTTTTACGTTGAAAAACTTCATATTCAGGACACATTACAACACCATAGGTCACTTAAGCTGATATAAAATCAGACTGGAGGAGGGAGGTACCTCCCAAAGTATCTAGCCCAAAAAACTCCCCACTAGAGAGCCACGGACCAGAAAAAACCATCCTGGACCCCCGGTGCCTCTGCACCAGCTCCGTTGAGCTGGAGAGAGTGGGGGAGGCACCCCCTAAGACCGGTTGGATGCGGCTGTCGGGAAGCACTTCAGCGCCAACAGCCGCTCCTCCTGTTCTACCAAGTCCCACAGGTAGAAGGACGTAAAGGTATGAGAACGCCACCGTAAGGCAGCCATAATATCCCTTACTGACACGTTTTTTAACGCGCCCCAGGAGGCAGAGAACGCCCTGGTCTCATGAGCCCCGAGAGAATGCAGACGGCTGAGCTCTTCATCCTCGCCGGCCACCTGGTAGGCTAAGGAAATCGTTTTCCTTATCCACCCCGAGATGGTGCTAGGAGACAAGGTCCCAGACTCAGTCTGCTTAAGGGGAAGAAACAGAGGTTTCCACCCAGCTCGATGAGGTTCAGTCCTACTTAAATAGAACTGGAGCCCTCTCACGGGACAAAGGGCCCGATCTGGTTCGGACCTCGACATTGTCGCCGAAAGGGACTTAACCCAAAACCCCGTCAAAACAGTCGACCGGTCACGGGCTACTTGTGTCTTGGAAACAAATCCCACTCGGGGCCTTAGAAAAACATCCTTCCCATCAGAAGACCACCTGCTGAGGGACCTATCTAAGACGTGTATCTCCCCGCTCCTAGCACCTGTGGCCAGAGCTAACAGGAAGACCGTCTTGAAGGTCAAGATCTTAAGATCGATCAAGCCCATATCCTTAGGCTCGAAAGGGGACTTGGTCAATGCCCCCAGCACCATGGAGAGGTCCCAGTGGGCACCACATTGCGCTCTACTGGCCTATCAGTATAAAAACTGTTGACAAGCCCGCAAAGAAAGGGGTCTGTCCCCAGACTCTGCCCCCTGGTCTTAAGGGTAGCAGCAATGGCCGACTTGTACCCCTCAATGGTGCAAACCTTCAAGTGCCCTTCCTCAAACAGACTTAACAAGAAATATGTGACCTGCTGCATCGTCATCTCCCAGGGCGATAGTCCTTTAGCAGAGCACCAGACAGCAAACTTGTTCCAACGCGAGGCATAGATCTTCAAAGAACACTTACGAAGTTTCCCGCGGGCAACCTGTTCAGCCACTCCCTTTGAGAAGCCTGCTGAAGCAATGCCAGAGGCGATAGTTTCCAGACCTGAGAAACTGCAGGTTGTGGTGGAACTTCTTTGAGCCTGGTTGACCGAGCAGACGAAGAAGAGGAAGAGCCGGCGGGGGTTCCAAGCTCAATTCCAGGAGGTCCAAGGACCATTCCCTCTTGGGCCACCCAGGGCCCACAAGAAGGACTTCGCACTGCTCCTCCCGAATCTTGCGCAACACTTTCGGCAAGAGTGGAGTTGGAGGAGAAGCATACGCCCACATTCCCTGCCATGAAATTGACATGGCACCTGTGGCCCACGCCAATTCGTCGGGGAATGGGGACACAAAGGTGTTGATCTTGTGATTGTCCCTGGTGGCGAGGAGATCGATATGCCGTCGGCCCCAAAGGGCCCAGATCGCTTCCACCACCCTGGGAATCAGAGACCACTCGGTCTGAATCACTTGCAATCGGTGCGAAAGCAGGTCCGCCTTGACATTTAGGCAACCCGAAATGTGCCGACATTGGATCCTGACACCGTTCTGACGGCACCAAAGCAAGATCGACTTGGCCAGGGAGAACAGCCTTTTCGACCTGGTACCTCCCTATTTGGTGATGTACGCAACCGCCGTAGGGTTGCCGCACATCACCAGGATGTGCTTGTTCTCCACCTGTGACTTGAACTGGAGAAGGGCGCGACTAATCGCCTCCAGTTAGAGCCAACTGATGGCAAACTGCCTCCACAGAAGAGGCCATTCGCCTGAGGCTGTCACAGAGTCTAAATGGGCTCCCCAGCCCTGAAGAGAGGCGTAGGTAAACAGAGTTACCTCAGCGCTGAACGGCACCAGGGACTGTCCCGGCATCACGTTTGCCCGATGAGACCACCAACTCAGAATTAGCCGATCGTGAGGCTGAATCGAGATACGTTGGGACAAGAGCCTGCTCTGTCGATCCCATTGATCCCGGAAACTGAGCTGGACAGACCGACGATAAAGCCTCCCCAGGGGAACTTGAGAACCCATGGACGTTAGGGTCCCTACCAGACGCATCCATTGACGTGCCAATGGGGCCGACGCCCTCCTGAAGATTTTCAAGAGGGAGACAAGTCGCCTCCATCTGTCCTCTGACAGGAGACAGATGAAAGGGACCGTCAAAAATTGAATCCCCAGAAAAACAAACTCCCTCGCGGGTGTTAGACTGGACCTCAGGAGATTCACAATGAGACCTAACTTCGCACACAGATTCAACACAAACTGCGTGTTCCGAAGAAGTTGGCAGTGGTCCTGAGACCTCAGGAGCCAATCGTCCACATAGATGTGCAGCCAGATCCCTTGCCGGTGCACAAAAGCTGCTACCTCCCTCATGACCCGAGTGAAGACGAGTGGTGCCGGCGCCAGGCCGAACAGGAGAGCACGGCACTGAAACACTCTTCCGTTGACCATGAAACGCAAAAATTTCCGAGAGCACGGAGCTATGGAAATGTGAAAATAAGCGTCTTCCAGGTCTATCGAGGTTGCCCAATCGCCCTGTCGCATCGCCGCCATGATGGTAGTGGGGGTCTCCATCTTGAAGTGCTGCACAACTAGATACTCGTTGAGACATGACAGGTCGATCACCGGTCATTGACCGCCATCCTTTTTTGGCACCAAAAAGAGACGGCTGTAAAAGCATGGAGACGCAACATCGAGTACTGGTTCCCTAGGGATGAGTCGCCGGTTTCCGGTTGCCCTTAGCACCGGAAAAAACCAACCTCCAAGACTGGCCTCCCTTCTAAGTCGGCTTCGGCCTCCGCCTCTGCGGCTTCTGCTGTGGCCTAGGGCCACGCCCAGCTGCGGCAGGCTGAAGGGGAAGGGCCGTCCCTTTGGAAGACCTCGCATCCCGCACCAAAGCCTCATCCAGAGACTTTTGCCGCTTCTGCTTGACCATCTGATCCGCCCTGTCAAGGAGTGGGACCAACCCCTGACCGAACAGCCCCGGACCAACAGGATCCAGGGGCAGGCGGTAAGCGGCCTTGCTTACCTACGCCGGTAGGTTGGCCGCAGACAGGAGCGCATTACGTCACAGCAACTTAACATTTGCATCAAGCGTAATGGCCCCGCTAAGAATGTGACCCACATGGCGGCCCCAAGACTGCTCGAGACCCAGCAGGGTCTCCACCAAACGCTTGGTGGAGGCTGGCGCCGAGGGGTCGTCATGCGCCTCCTCCAAAAGGCGCATGGCAGAACACCCGGAATAGTCCAGGAAGGAGCCCACAATAGTCATAACCCATGCATCCTGCTCAAACCGCCAGAGGGATGAGAGAGGCAGGGTTACAATCTCAGACTCCTTGACGGCGCGGTCCCTTAAGGGAGCGTCCACTGTCGCAGGGGAGAAGTTATACACAGATCGACTCGTCCGGTACAACTCCATTCTGGACTTCAGATTTGCCAGCAACTTACCCGGGGCTAGGCCGTCCCCGGAGCATCCCGTTTCTGGCGCATCACTAGACCCAAAGAGTTCTGTTGACAATTCAACAAACTTCCCAGCCACTAAAGTGGAGAAAGGCACCTCTAACTTGGGTGCCGCCTCCACTCTGTCGACTGACATCTGGCTGTACCGATGTGGGGTGTGGGACAGCCTCCCCGGGAAGGGTATCCCGCATAAAAGCAATGTTTGCCTGAAACACAGACCGCGGCCTGTCCGTCTTAGAGGGAGACTGGTCTGCCTGGTCTACCACCTCCTCCGCTGAAGCTGTACACTGGAGAGCTTTCGCCCGCTCTGCAGCCGCAAGAAGTGGCCGAGACTCGGCTTCCTTCCGCTCAGCCGCAAGGCGGGAGAAACGAGCACTCCCTTCCTCATATTCGGAATCCTCACTTGGGAAATCCGAGCAGTCGAGGTCAAGAATGTCTTCGGACGTGGGACCATCCTCCAGATCGTCCCCCGACGCAAGGAGAACATCCTCGAGGCGCTCCTCCTCAGTCCTTGCCTTGGCGTCTGGGAGAGGTCCCGACACTGTGGGAGCCTCTGCAGCTAGTGCAGAAGTCCCAAAACTGTACTGAGACTGCAGTTCCTCCCACACACGAAGAGTCTCCTCGGGCAAGATGCCCAACAGAAGCTCCCCAGTGGGAAGAGGTGACACCGGCCTGCCGGCACGCACTAGACAAATAGGCCTAGGGGCCGGGGGAGCGACACTTGCCGCAACCTCTTGCACCGGCCCAGTTGTCTCCAAAGCCATTCCTTTAGCCTCTGCAGATGAAGACTCAAGCGCCAAAGTGCCCCGGCCCGCCGTCACATCGGCATAGGTCACAGCAGAGGAAACCTCCCCAACAGAAGAAACATCGACCGCCTGATCAATCTCCATTGGGGTGGGAGAAGATGGCCGAGCCTCCAACCCAGACCGATCGACTCCCCCCGGTGGGACCAGGAACCCAGTCATCCGATCCGCGCACCACTGTACCACCGTCCGGAGTGGGAATTGCCAAGGGAGAGACCTGCCTCCCTTCGGCAGGCGAAACGCCAGAGCGACAGCTCTGGCAACGTACCTTCCCATCTGGTGATGGAGAGGAGAGGTGCCGATGACCCCTCTTCCTCTTCTTCCTTTTCTTCTTTTCCCTCCCGTGGCAGGAGCGCAAACGCTCGCGGCCAGGGGAGGGAGGTAGGGGAGAAACCGGCCGAGAAGCTGATCCCTCACCCCCCCAAAAGTGACAGTAATAGCCGAGCCCTCACCACCGAGGACTATTTTCCGGTCTGTCACCTTGTCCCCAAGAGACCCGGAAACCCCCGCGGACACCACGGAGGACGCAGTGGGGGCCATCGCCTTGACCGCACTAGCCACCTTAGGCTTAGGTGCAGTGAACTCGGGGGAAGACTGGGCCCCACTTTCACACAGGTGGCCAGGCAACACCGAGTGGGCGGGGGAAGGAGGAGCGATCCCAGGTCCCCCGGAGGAAACCTTACGCTCCAACTTGTCCAGCCGTTGGGCGGTCACCTCCGCCTGCACAGCCAAAGCTTGACCCGGCGGGGCACAGGGAGGAAAGCCTGGAGGAGTAGTACCAACAGGTAGTGATGACAACGTCACCCTATCTCTACCTGAATAGACTACTGACTTCCCCCCCACCTTGGTATTCACTGCCTTAGTGACTACCAAGGTTCCGTCCTTTCGCCGAAGTACCGATGAATGGGCAGACAGGAAGGGATGGACACTTGCCTACAGACCTGCTCACTGTAGCAGAAGGGGCTGTGGGGGAAACCCGCAAACGGGACCTCTCTACCACAGTCCACTTAATGTCCGTAGACGGCACCTTTACCATAGGGGCCTCGATTCGAGGACCAGCATGAACAAGCTTGTTCATACTGGCATGCCCACCAATGGAAGCCTCGAATCGAGGACATGCCTCGATTCAAGGACCAGCTGGCACACGACGTGCCGCAAAGCAAGCCACCGATCCCTCGAGAGGCACACTGTCCTCTCGTTGACGTGACTCTGCCCGTTGCAGCCTTTGTCTGGCCGACCTCACGTCAGCCTGACGGACTTTCTGCCACTGATAGGGAGTCCATCGTCGACAAACGTCGCATGGACTCTCTTCAGTGCAGAACACACCACTCCTACGCATGCAGCAACGGCATGCAGGATGGTCATCCCAAAATGCCATCCTGTGATGGTTGGCGTCCCAACGGACGTCCAAATCTGCATCCAAGTTCATGGATGCACCTCAACTGCCCGTACCCTGAACGAACTGACCGGAGATAGGACCAGTTCCCGGGAGCCTATCGACTATCTCACGACACAAGAAGAAGCCACAAAAGTACCGATAACGGTAAGAAAAAAGCGGGAGCTTCCAACAATACGCGTCCACCATAGATGGACGCCAGAGTAGGAAACTGATTGCGCATGCTCGCTAGTTCGCATTACTGACACTACGGGTGCTGTGACACGCCACAGGGCACCTGGGACAGTCATTGCAGCAGCATGGTACAGCACTGAACCCACGGAAATTTTTTGGGAGCTCTGGCAAAGCACCGAAAGTGCGTGGAGACCAGCTCAAGTGACCTATGGTGTTGTAATGTGTCTTAATCATAATATTTCAGTTTTGCAACATTTTAGGTTCCTCCCAACTAAAACTTGCATGCAAGTGTGACAGTGTGGCATGTACAATGCTGGTGGCCAATTTGCAACTTCACAAAAACATCATGTAAGAAAACACTTCTGCATGTTCTGTGCACGTACAAAACACTTCTGCATGTTCTACGCATGTACATTGTATATGCATAAGATAGTTTAATGCAAACTGAAAACATTCAAACACATATACAGTGGTACCTGCTGTATGCAACCACTCCTGTGAGCAGCCGAATTGCTTTTTGTGGTCACTGGGCTCGGACATAGGAGTCAATTTCTTTGTAAAATTTACCTGTGTTGACAGGCCACTTTTTCTTGGCAGAAGGGGTGGCCACATATAGCAAGTACAACTCTATATTATCCCATCATTCAGCATTTGCCATCTCATATCAACTTTTCCAGCTTGACAGACTCCAGTGGTGTGCCTAAGACTACCTTGCCCCTCCACAATCTGTTTGTACACTGCCAGTTGAAAAATGACTCGCGGTCCTACTAGATGAAATGCAGTGAAGGGCATCTTTTGAGTCCTGTAACATTGAAGTCCACCAGCTATGGGTGCACCAATCCGTTGTCTAGTCAGCTGTTAACTGCATCATTTTCTAAAATGCCCTCTACAACATTTGCATTCATGTACAAAGCTGCATTTGATGTTGAGCCCCACAGCTAATTTGTGAAATTTGTACCTGGTCGTGGATATATGTTGATACACTGCATAGGGATCTCAATTTTTTATTCATCATGAGTGATAATTTGAAACAATTTTCAGTTTCACCGACATCTCTTTTCCCTTGCAATTAAAACTGGTGTCATCAAACGAAAATAAAAATACAATGAAAAAAAAGTAAATTTACGGTGCTGCCCAGTGTAACCAAGTGCTTGCCATGGCAAGATATTTTTGCTTGTGTTTAAGAATCATGGACATTTAGTTTTTCTTTCTTTTGCTGACAGCCATTTAGGCTACTAGTTCAGTGATAAGTCTTCCTTTGGTTTGCTCATAGCCATTTATGCTATTTATTAAGTATTCCTGCTCTTTGTTCTTTGTTCATTTACTCTGGTAAACCTCACAAAATTTCCTCTATTTTCAGATCATAAAATCCAGTTGGAACAAGCAACAAGACTGCAAAATAACTGCTATCTTTACTTCTTCACATCATTTTTATTCCTTGTTCTCTTTTTCCTTTTTTTTTCTTTGATATTTCTCATCAAGATGATAGTAAATGTGGGGCACATGTGATTTTGAACTAATAAAACTGTTCTGCATTTCCGCTAGAGTAGGGTATTCCAGAGACAGCAAAATACACAGGTGGTGTATTCTTTCCTGCACAACATCTGACTGTAAACAGATCTTTGGAAACAGTGTATTCCACCTAAAACACAACAAGAAGTTTCATCATTTACTGACCATTTATTCATCATTTAGTGGCAACCACCTTATACCAGGACAATGATATATTCCACCTTGGCATGAGAATTTCAAATCGCTTGCCTTTGGGGCAGGTAACCGGGAATTCTGCTTTTACAACCAGACTTTAGATATGGGGGCAAGTTAAATACAGTATCATACTTGCCTTGATGAGGAAATCGAAAAAAAAGTGGCTGAGCCTTGGGCTTGCATGACACACTCAACTCAGCTGGTAACTTCAGTCTTGATACTTATCGGCCATATTCATGTTCTATGCTTGCACAGTGTTAACATCATTATGGTCAAAATGATATTGTTCTTTGTAGGTAAACACTTAAAATTGTTAACTTCCTCCATCTGATGTAAGCAGGCTGGATTACATAATGCCACATGGCAAGAGCAGGACACAATCTTTCCACAGTTGACTATAACAAAGCTCACTGACAAATTCCACAACTTTAACATGCCGCAGTTTCATTAAAAGTTAATGTACCGTCATCATATTGTCAAATCTACACGTACTTATGCTAAAGAAAATCTAGCAAAATTTCAAAGAGTTCTGTGCATATTTTTAGACAAGAAGCTGAAAAAGCCTTAACACACAAAACTTCATTAAATAGTAGCAAAAAAAAGTATGACCACCTGCTAGCCAAAATGAGAACTAAGTGACCCCTGAAGACCCTACATGCAATATCAAACAAATTGGGCACGTGGTTCTTAATAAAATAAACTTCTGATTTTTTTGTCCCAAAAATTATTCAACAATCCGTGAAAAATAGAAACAAGAGGATCATGATGATCCTGTGCTCTGCTGACTGGGATCTGCTTTTACAGTATTGGAACACATGGACTGCTGTCTAGATTTGTACAGCTATATACATGTATGTAGAGTGGTAGCAAAGTTTGTCCTTAAAATAAATTTTGCGGAAGGACAGACGACGGACGCAAACGGATTCTATAAGCTCTTCTGATGGTAGTACATGTATTATCATATTGACATACCTTGCTGTTTCAATGGCTGCCGGTGTACAGTGGCAACACTCAATTACAGTCACAAAGTCTGATATCGCATAACTTTGTCAAAAATTAACATATCCACATTATTTTCGCAAACTTTCATTGTCTAGTGTCCAACTTTATTTTGATAAAATTTTAAGCAATTCTATCATGCTGTTCTGGAGATGAAGTCGAAAATAGCCTTAACTGGCAATAATTCATAAAAAAAATAGTAAAAAATCACAATCAATATGAAAGCAATTGGCTTCGTAGTTCTTAAGATGAAGAATTTTTTTTTTTTTTTCAAAAAATAAATTAAAAAATTCATTAAAAATAGGAAAATTATTGCATCATCATCTCCTTCGCAAACTTGGTAGAGGTCTACCTGCGAATCATCCATGTGCAAAATCAAAACATTCTATGTAGCGGTTTTTGAGAAGTCGAAAATATAAAAAGTCTAACGACAGACGGACGGACAGATGGACGACGGACGCAAACGGATTCTATAAGCTCTGCTGACTGACAAGTCAGCAGAGCTAAAAATGTTGGCTCCTCATCTTGTTTGTACACTTGGTAGAGGCCGACCTGGTGAGCCTTCATGTCTAAAATGAAAGCATTCCACAAAAGCGTTTTTGAGAAGTGAAAAATGTAAACGGTTAACATAGATACAAATGGACGGCATATTTCTGCATACTGACAAGTCAGCAGAGCTAAAAACCATAAATGGCAAAAACTAACATGAAATGTATGTATAAGGCAAAGTATGCTGAATGGATGGTTTCTGGTTGGAAACACAAATTACATGCAATGAATTGGGCTGAAAAGGTGACCTTTCAGGACAGGTGGTCTCTCAATGGAGTGGTCCTGAAGACAGGGACAACTGTGTACTTGCAATCTATAATCCCTGTTAAAAAATTGTGCAAGGCAGTGTATGCCTCACATATAGCGGTACATTAAGTGTACATGCATCAGGTGCTTTGCTACAATATACATATAGTACCGTCTTCACTGTCAGCATTAAGTGACCACTGATGATCTAATCATTGAAGGTTGTCCCTATACTGGTTGCTTGCATGTATTGCACATTGAACAAGAAACAGGGGGGGGGGAAGCAAATTTGACGGGGCTAGTGCCACGGTGACTCGAGGTTTCTGGTGGATAGTCCGACCGGTTTCCTTCGTAGTGGAACTCCTCAGGGACTGGTGAATAACCGTCAGGAAGCCACTTATATATGTACGGGTAACGTTGCCACGTATGTAAAGTGTTTGCAGTTACGTCACAATGTTGACTTGTTGACTTTGGACATAAAAGGGTTCCAAGAAAGTTTTTGAAAATGGAGACCCTTCCAAATGAGGAAGGATGAGTCCCTTGGACTGTAAGCTTAGTCTGTGCACACTGTGGGCCTGTATGAAACAACAATGGGATGTGGTTACAAGAAACTGCTACAAGTTTCATGCCCATCTTGGTATATCAGACTATCTTGGGGCATAGAACTTGTCCCCCAGTAGACTCAGCTGGTGATATTTCTAATGTGTCCTTTGGCTGATTATTGTCCCATGATCCAGTTCTAACGCTGCAAAAAAGAAAAAAAATGATTAGCTGTAGTTACCAGGGTAACAGATTACAATACACCAGGATTCCTATGCTGCTACTGACAAATACGATTCCTGATTGTTGTGTAACTTGTGATTCAACTTTGGTGAAAATTGAAAAATGGAACTGGAGCTATCTACATTTATATCTGAAAGTGTTGGTTTAATTATACTGCATTATGCTATATTCAGTTTGTGTATCAAGATCTAATTCCATGCCCGTCTGTAATGTATGACTAGCCCTGTTCAAACTGTAAGAAAAGACCACTCTGTCTCTAACATTATGTAGTGTGAATAAAACACTGTGTACAGCGAGTCCGCAAATGTAATTACCTTCAGCCAAAGACAGCTAAATCAGTGTTAAACTTTGAAGTCAAACAATGGCTTCCAATCCCATCGTCAAATTTTGAAGCATAATTTTGTCTTTCAGCCAGTGAGTGGTTGTTGGATACAGCACCAATCCACTTTGAACTTTTAGGCCTATCAAAGAGCTCACGGTGACAATTGTAACAGTTGCATGTATAGATCTGTGTATTCAGTCTTTTCAGATGAATATACAACGCAGTGTCACTGTCAGCAGTGACAAAATTCTGCCCTGGCCCGGGTGATGGTCAAGCTTTCTATTGATAATTATTTACAATTGTACATACATCTTATTCTTAACTACCAAAGCCTCAAAGGCACCAGAAAAGATGAACGCTACATATAGTTTCAACTATACATGATTCATATTCTAACCTGTGAATGTTCGAACTTAGTAAGTTAGTTATAGTAAATGATATTAGGCCTAAGCCTATGGGACTTGTGACAAAGACGGCGAAGTTGCCTCGCGGCCGCAGCCGCTCGAGATTTCAATTAATGGGTTTCCAGCAACAGTGCTGTTCAATGCAACAGTTGACACTGACATTTATCCTCGACTGGGCCACCCTGCACTCTCCTCAGTCCGTGATTAACTAAGTATCAAAACTTACGCTTCATCAGTTGTTCATGGCATTACTGAACACGCTGAAAGTTTCAAAATCAAAACAAATAATAATAATACGGTGGCTCTCCGCTTGTCTGCCGCGGTCCTGTGTCACTCTGTGACACAGGTGGCCTAGGAAAAAAAAAATTCATCCCTCTCACACCCTATCCCCGCCTCTAAGGCTCAGGCTTTTCCCATGGGAGCCCTTATATGGACTACCACCATTCCCATTCCTTCCCCTCCCTGTACTCTGGGATTCTAATTTAACCTGTTGCCTTCTAACTCTATTATTTCATTCCTTCTCTCCCCGCATCCTACCAGGTAGTCCTGTACATTTTTATTACCTTTCCTGCCTCCCAGAAAGCCACCTTTCATACCTAAAATCCATGCTATACGTTCCTCTTCCTCTAAACCCTGAACCTCTTCTAAACCCTTGTAATTGTAATCTTCTCTGTGCAACTTTCTGAAAAAATCTTCCCTTATCTCTCTATATGCATCACACCACAACAGCCAATGGTCCACTGTCTCATCTGCCTCTAGTCTACACGACTTACACTTTCCATTACTCCCTGTTGTCCACTTTTGACTTCTCTTTTCGAGATTGATTACTCCTGCCCTACATTGAAACAGAAGTTTGGATCCCTTCCCTCCATCCCAACACACACTTTTCTAATACCTTGTATGCCTTCAAGGTACTTTTTTCCCTGACTCCTCTTTTCCAGTCTTCTTTCCAACCCTCTGTAACAGTCTTACCTATATATACTTTCCAATCATCCACCTCATCATATCCTTTTAGTTCATATTTCTCTGCTAACCCGTCTATGTCTTTGACCCATCTTGTTTTTTCCTTGGCTACCTGATTGTAAACTTTCCTGCACCACCTGTCTTCACTTATTCCTTGTAAATAACCCCAGTACTTTAACTTAGCTTTGGCAATTCTATCTGTGATTTTATTCCATCCTAACTCTCCCAGGACTGCTTCTGTTGCTGTACATGGTGGTGCTCCTAGTATCCATTTCCCCATCTCATTCCGTGCTTTCTCCATTCCCTGGATATCTCCCTCACTCACTGAAATCACATCTAAGCCATATATCATTCCTGGTATTGCAACTCTATCCCATAATACTCTTGCTGTGTATGCTCTGTTGAAACTGTTCAGTGCAGTAGCTTTAATCATTCCTTTTGTGCGATTCACTTTCTGTTTAATCTTCTCCACCTGATACCTGAACATGCCTTTACCCGTTGCTTTAATCTTAACACCTAGGTATTCATACTCACCAACCTCCCCAATTTCAATTAACTGTTCCCTACCTTCTGGAATTTGGAACTGCCCAATTCTCCATTTTTTATTTCCATCTGGTTTCTTCCCAAGAGTCATCACTCTACTCTTATCCTTACTAAATTCTAATCTCCATTTATTCCCGTATTCCCCTGCTATGTTCAGCATCGCTTACAGTTCTTTCTGTTCCCAGTAGTGATAAAAAATTAAAGAGGTTTTTTAACTTAATACATGGAATTGCGCCTGACCAAAAGGTCACTTGATATGGGACATAAAGGTATATTCTGCGCTTGCATATAACACCCTCATGTGACTTCGGTTACCGAAAAATGACCGAAAAATAGTGACTGTCGATATATTTGAGTGTTGTTTTGAAGCACTGAAAATCAACTGTACCATTAACATTTTATCTAGTGGCGAGACCTAATACACCCCAGCAATTTCAGATAGGCCGAGTCCACGAGAGCCACAATCTTCACTTTACACAGTATTGTAAATGTGAGATCATTGTGCAAAATATTTCTGTACTGGTTCACAAACCTTGAACACGCCTGTTTGATTACAACCCAAAAGATTCTATTACATATAGTAGTGGGTCGGCATCTTAAGTTTTAAGTCATTTTACCCAAATGAAAACACTGTAAATAAGTGTGAACGGTAATCTTCTCCAGAAGGTTCCTTTCGGAAGACGACAAAATTCAATACTTAGTACTCCCCAAAAAGATAAAAATACAAGTTCTGTTCTGTGTGACGGGTGTATAGTGGATCGTTTAAGCTTTCAGGTGGTAATATTTGCAAAGTACTGAAGACGCTAAAACCCAAAGAGAAAACGGTTTAACTCCTAATATATTGAGTAAAGCTGTTGAAGTAAACAATGACAGAGGGAGCTGTTTCCTCATTGCCATTTACTGAGTTACCTTGGATTGGTCAAAGTGCACAAGCAGCTGAGTCATACAGGTGTATGCTTTTATCACAAGGTATGCAGTTTACTGTTGGACATCTTGAAACTGTGGTCGAACAAATTTACAGGGCTATGCTGACATCGAAAGGTTGTAATATCTAACCTCGTTAAATGTTAACCACGAACTTTGACATTCATGTAAGTTCCGCATTTCGCGGAACATCAACAATCAAGTGAACTTCCAACTTCACTGAGTCATCTTTCAGAAAACCCTTCTCTGGATCCATCAGCTCCTGCCAAAAACAAAGAGACAAAGTATGTAAGTAAGACAAATGATGTGCTCTCCAATTCTCTCTGAATACGAAAACTTAACGATCATAGCAAAATATATGTACAATAGCATCCCACTGTTAAACATGCTAACATTCATTCCTATTTATCAAAATGTAACTTCCACAGTTTGGTAGTGATTGAGTGAAGTTACATTTCTAACACGTTTGAAGGGAATACAGCATGTACAGTAGCCTGGGAGAAGTCGAAAATTTCAATAACATGCACAAATTTATTCAACAATTTCAAAATTTAGCACTGCTTCCCAAACACTTTACGATCCAAGGGTATTCAGAAGTTTTTATCTAAACTTTAAAGCAGTCGAAGTGTTTGGTGCTATGTTTTATACTAATTAACAGCTTTCCTCGGCGCAGCTTGGGCACAATTCGACCAAAGCTACTATCTTTCATGTCACATCAGTCATGCTGGTACTTGAATGAAATGTATTTTTGCAAGGAACATGATTCTTGCACCCTTATCCTATTTCAGAGCAGTTAGTTTCAACTATTTTGAATTTTGTCGCAGTTGGCACTGAAGGAGTCAAAAGATTTTTTTTTTTTTTTGAGATTTTCCAACAAATGTAGACAAAATAGATTCATGATGATGATGAATCAAAGTGTAACTTATTTGTGAATACTAAAATAAATTTAATAAAGGAGCATCCCAGCTGAATCACAACCAAGGATGAAGTGAATCTGGTAATTTACCGTTTTGATGACAACTGGAAAAAAAAGAACAATGTACACTAGTATGACTATTGCCAGCCTGCGTGCCGGTACTTACCGATCATAAGCTACTTTAAAATATCTTTAAACAAAGTGACTAGCGCCTTTAAACACCTCGGCTGCCCACTCCATTTCTTGCAATATGGCAGCAAAATATACAAAGAGGATGACCATACAATTAATTCAAGGTGCTTGTTCTTCATGCTCGAACGGTACTCTTAAAAGGCTGATATAGCAATAAAGGTTTGTCAGTCAAGGTTAAATGGTACTTGAGTTTTTGCATGCCATAACTAAGTGTTATAAACCTAATCTGACTCATAAGACACATTTTCATGAACTTCAGCTCAGCCGGTTTCTTCAGATATCGCGCGCAAGAAATGAAAGATTGACCCCAAGGACATTCTAACAGCGTTAAGGTCATTCATTATCCTTTAAGTACATGCTAGACGTGGACCTTTACACCTGTAAATATTTGATAATCCTATCTTATGTGGTTCTTCAGATATTGCTCACCTCCACTGCCCACCCCCACCCCCACCGCTCAAAGTTAGAGCGATGCTGATGACTTTGAAAGCAGATCAAATCATCGCCTTCCAAGTCGACGTAGACTTTCGGGAAGAGCAATCAACTGTAAAAGTGTTCTGACCTTACAGATAAAGTAAAGCATAATAGTGCCAATTCAGTTTGCTAGACTAGCCACTTGGGGACGCTTCAGGCAGCACTTTGTGCAAGTGTACATTCCAGCAAAGCGGGACTGGACATGGTTAATCAGGCCGTCGTGCTGTGCATTGTGATTGACTGAAATGTACTAAACTTTCAAAGCTGTGATCTGTTCTACTACATACCACAGTTTTTTTTTTTTTTCTTTTTCTTTCTTATTGTTACTTGTCGTGATTTCCAAAGCAACAATGACTGTGCCATAGACTTTCCGTCTTTCTTTTGAACTGGGTTAGGCTTCAGGTGAATTCTTGCTGTGGAGACTCTACTGAGGACCTACATGTGTAGATTTCCAAAATTGTTAAAAAGTGCTTTTCACAGTATCAATCTGTCTGGTAATTTTGGAGCTGTTAGTTCTACACACAGGCAAATGCAAAATGTGCGCTATTATATCAAATTTAAATCAGGCAGAGTGAAAACTAAAGCTCAACCTCTTGTGCTCCCAAGTATTTATTTCCAACTTTTACATAACAAAAACCTTTGTCTTCGCCACTTTTGTCTGAATTCAAAGTGACATGACGTTGATTAATACTTACTTCCCATGATATAAACCGAGGAAAACTCAAGCCACAGTCTTTTGTGCACAACACGTGCTTTATACCTGTAAAAGACAGGAAAGCTGATATCGTGTATACATATCGTTCCATATAGTGCAAGGTCACATTGTTTGTGGCTAGATAAAGGGAGCCAGCTACAACAAAAAAATATACATGTCATTAATCGTTGCAATTTGCTGGATGGCAATATTTTCAAACAAATTGCCTCACCATAGGTCACTGTATTAAAAGAACAAATATATATTTTTAACATGTCCTCAAATAAAAAAGGATGCTTATGCACAGCATTAATGGAAGATAAGTATTCACGTACGCTTGCTTAGGAATCCTCTATCCTGTTCATTCTGCTTCATGAGTCGCAGTTCAGCTGACGCTATGCAGCACCACCCCCTGAAACAATTCACATCATCCATAAGACAACTTGTTTGTTTGTTTGTTTGTTTGTTTGTTTGTTTGTTTGTTTGTTTGTTTGTCCATTTACCTATAAATTTATTTATTTAAAATCACGTATAATGTTTGCAACCGTTTTCCTAAGCATATTCATTTTCTAAGCTCTCTCAGCAGGCACATGAATAAGCATACACAAGGTTTTCAGTGACACCAGGCATGGCTCAGTATTTATGGTGTTACCACACAGGCAAGTGACATGGCAGAAGGGCACACGTAAAGTGACTTTATGGCCACAGACCCTTCCATTCTTCTGCTTGATCGCAATAAGTACACGACTGAATTATTTTCATCCAGGAAGGATGCACACTGCACTCCTTCTTCGCATTATTGTTCCATCTTTGCTCACTCTTTAGGCATTCCTGGTCGAGGCAGTTTGAGAAACTAAAGTAACATCAGCATTTCTTTTTCACCTAGGTTTTCATAAAGTTTCACACTTTCCTGAAAGTCCATGGACCCCACGTCTTATGTCACCAAAAATGTGCTGGTACTTTATCAACATCGACTACCTGTAAAAGCCGAGTCTGGAGGCGATCGTTTGTTGCTCTTGACATTTTTCAAACAATTAATCCAAGCTGTCTGGACTTGATATTTTGAAATATTTCATTGTGTAATTACACAAAAACCACAATCATAGCCCACCATTGTTTTATTACCCCCCCCCCTCCTCATGCCAAGAAACGTATTAACCAACAGGAACGTTTGTTGATAAGTCATTGTGTTCGAAGCCGATTGTAATCAATTTTTTCACATAAAAGATCGTGTGTCCAAGTTTGACGTTAAGTCCAAAGAAATACCTTCTTCAGTCAAAATGCACCAGCACTCTATAGAATTCTATCTATCTATCTATCAATCTATCTATCTATCTATCTATCTATCTATCTATCTATCTATCTATCTATCTATCTATCTATCTATCTTTCCACCCACCCATCCATCCATTCGTGTGTTTGTCTGTCCGTCTGTCTGTCTGTCTCTATCTATCTATCTATCTATCTATCTATCTATCTATCTATCTATCTATCTATCTATACATATATATATATTTGTCTTTGTTTTGACAATCTCTAAGTCTGTTTGTTCGTTCGTTCGTTTGTTTGTTTGTTCGTTCATTTGTTTGTCTATCTATCCAACAAACAATTCATTTAAAATCATATTCATTTTCTTGCAACCTTATGCAGACTTATTACCCACCAGGAACGTTTTGTTCATAATTCATTATGTTAGTGGTCGAACTTTATCACCATTTTTTTTTTGCATAATTAATCATGTCTTCATGTTTGACGTGGACCCCAAAGACCTGCCTTCTTCACAGTCAAAATGTACTAGCACTCTATGGAATCCGCTGTACTCTTTCTTTCTTTCTGTCTGTCTTTCTTTCTTTCTTTGTTTGTTTGTTTGTTTGTTTCTCTATTTCTTTTTTTCTTTCTTTCCATTCATCTGTCGTTCTTCCATTCATCTATCTGTCTATACTATATCATGCACATTTCCTTTCTTTCTTTCTTTCTTTCTTTCTTTCTTTCTTTCTTTCTTTCTTTCTTTCTTTCTTTCGCTTTCCCTCTCTCTTTCTTTCTTTCCTTCCTTCCTTCCTTCTTTCTTTCTTTCTTTCTTCTTTATTCATCTGTTCATCATTCTTCCATTCATCTATTTGTCTGTATTATAGCATGTACATTTTCTTTCTTTCTTTCTTATTTCTTTCTTTCGCTCTCCCTCTCTCTTTCTTTCTTTCGTTCTTTCCTTCTTCACTTCCTTCTTTCTTTCTTTCTTTCTTGCTTTATTCATCTGTTCATTGTTGTTCCATTCATCCATCCGTCTGTCTTATATCATGCACATTTCCTTGCACGATTTATCGTAACCACATCCTTTCCTCGGGCGTCGTATAAATCTTCCCCCTTCGAAAGACTTTATAGCATTTATCTAGAAAAGAGGGTTCGGTTTCAGGCAAATCTGTGTGCCTTCAAAAGTAGTAAATATTAAATGCTGCAACTTTTGTCCTTTCGTACTTCACATTCCATTAAGCTTATGCCTGGGTGAAAATGTCAAAGTCCAAATGACCTTGACATTTGACCTTTAGAGGTCACATGTAAATCACAAAAATGTACAGTGTTATAATAACTGTAATTGAAGCCCAACATGAATCGAATCTGTTGAAAAAAGTTATAACCAGATGAAACTTTAAAAGGACCAAATAACTTTGACCTTTGACCTCTAGAGATTACATGTCACCTACAAAAATATGCAGTTTTGCAATACTAACTATTGAAGTCCAACATGATTAGAATTGGATGGAAATTGGCTCAGTTATGGCTGGATGAAATTTTTAAAGGTCCAAATGACCTTGCCCTTCGACATTTAGAAAACACGGGTAAATTACAAAAATGTGCAGCGTTGCAAACATATTAATAGCAGGTGAAACGGTTACCGGTACCTATTATAGTTTTTAGAGATATTCAAGATTTAAATTTTCAAAGAAGAAAAAGAAAGAAAAAGAATTCCTACAAAAACAATATGTCTGTGATGACATACAAACATAACAACGGTTACACCAATGTAAGACCATACAGATCGGAGCCCTGACGGTTGCATAAATATGAGACACTAATTCTGGTGTTTTGCAATGTGTCGTTACTGTCCTGCCTTAAGATTTATTATACATGCATGTCAATCTTTTTAACAGAAGTTTCAAAGTAAGCCGTAATCGTTGCTGTGTGTATCATTTCCGCACATAATGGCTCTTTGATTGAAAGTACCGGTGTCAGTATCACCAGAAAATAAATATGATCGCGCAGTACAGGAAATAGTTGTAGGCGGCATAATTTTTCCATGTGTCCTATTTATTTTAAGTAGTAATAACATTGAGCCAATAACAGACCCCCCACCCCCACCCCCAAGACATTATTGATAACTTTCTAGTAGTGGGGACCAGCATGGAATTAATTCACTGCCATGAGCTTTGTTTGTTATACTTACGGTAAATCGGACGCAGTATTGACTCCCACAAAGAAACCTAGAGTTTTCTCATTTATTTGCATCAGGGGCAGTACCAGAATTTGCCTGAAACACAGAGCACATGTGAATTTGGATAGCATATCTACACATTTGGAGGATTAACGAACATTTGGTTTAAACTTATTTTATTTTCTTTCAAAGAAACATGGATTAGGACACAAGCTGTAAAACATTTGAGCAGACATTTATTGCACTCACTGGGGAGAATACCATACCGCTCATACTATGGCAACTTATACATTATTAAAATAAACCATCAACCCATGACATGGCGGTGTTCCACTTTACATCCACTGCTTGCAACACTTTTATGTAGAGACCAACATCCAGTGTTGAAAATTACAATTGCGCAACATGAATATGGAGCTACTGAAAATTGAACTATATTGCCAGGCATACAGGCCATTACGCTGAAGCGTTCTAATATTGAATACCACGCAACAAATTATGCAAGTACACCTCGTGTGTCGTATCAAAACAGCAATATATACATATGTCGCTCTCTCCCAGGAAGTGTATTTGCTTTCTGGTTATATGTTACCTCACAAGAAGGTAACAGTTAACATCCATTTGCTCTTTCAAATTCTTTCATTTTTCTATATCACAGTTGATATTATATTTAAGGTAAAAGTCACCGAATAAGTATAGGCATGAGCCGAAATCAAGACCAAGCCATTCATCCCAAATCTAATAAATACCAGAAAAAAATGCTCAACACACACTCATATATACACATACACACACACACACATATATATATATAAAACGTGCAATGTAGGGTGGCATGCCTGCCTACCTTATTTTGAGGATAGATCTAAATTACCAAATATTACTAATGAGCGTGGTTGAAATTGATCAGACTTAAGCATAAAAACCATGAGCTGCACAATGATCAATATCATTTTAGTACAGATTGAAATGACGTCCTTACTTTTTTTGACCTGGAAAATGTTTTCCTTCAAATGCCCCATATTTATATATATTGAAAATCATTACTTCTCTACAGTCATGGAACAAGACTATATAAAAAGTATAACGGTACTAAATTTGGACTTTGTATGTATTATAGTGTCCAAGAAAAGCGAAACAAAATTTACATTTTGCGGCACAGAAAAGCAGAATAAGACAGAATACTAAGTTCAGGGCAGAATCGATCATCATTTAACAGAATAACAGATTCTCTGCACGCAAGGGTCCCTGATGTCCAGTGCCCCAATCGGAGCTTATCACATTTCACTTATCAACCGTGCCCCAGAAGCAACCACGTATTTGATGGATCCATCAGTCAGGGAAACAGCTTAAAGATGGTACTCTCATTTAGTTACTGATATATTAAACAAGGAAGGACAGTGCTCTTTGTCTTCTGTTAGTGTGGTTTGTGTACACTGGGAACAATTCAACAGCGCACGAACAATATGTTACAAGGGCTCAAAAATAAACGTCGTCTCTCCCACCTGAACTGCCATGATGCTGTTTTGGCATCAAGATTTTTGATAAAAAAACAGAATCAGACTGGATGATACAGAATCCGCTTCAGCAGGTGCGCGATACAACACCATGTGACAATTCCCCCAAAGTATAGTTAAATATAGTATCTGTAAGGTACCCAGTTTCCCTGAGATATATCATGTATGTAAAAATTTAAATTTGTCAACACATATGGAGAGCTATGACCATGAATTGACAACAAGTCGGCAGGAGTCATCGACTTTGTTTCAGATTTATGGTATAGATATTAATAAACGCTATAGTTAGTATTCGAGATATTAAAAAAAATATCACAGCACTCGCTTTGAAAAGATGGCTGGTATGTTATTACATCTTCAAGCAGCCAAATATAACATGAATGTCACTTGCTGAATAATCACATGTAAAGCTACTTCCGGCACCGCGGAAACTATACTTTTTAAGTTTACCATGTATACAACATTCATCCCAAACTGGATATTTAAATTTAACTGTTCCTCGAAAATTTCACTATTTAATGGCTGGAAGACACAAGGTATTGTCATCTGACTTTTGATACCTTGACAATCGAAATTGACTATACTATCTTTTTTCCCCATTTTTGCGTATGTAAAGAAATAGATTTTGCGTGCATGTTCAGTTGCAAAACTGTACCATATGGTCTAATGAATATGTATGTAAACTTGCATGCAATACATAATAAGACCTGCGTGTCAATCCATTCCCAACAGTTTCCAGTCGCGAGACCTAGGGCCACCGGAATGCAAAACACAACAATGGTGTTAAGTGTTTGGGCAATTGCAAAGATATTGAATCTTTCAAATGAATATAAACAGTACTTTTGTTACCGAAACGGAACCTACCATGGCAAATTGGGCACTATAACTCCAGGACTACATTCTCCTTCAATCAGTTTGCTTATGTTTTCAACCGTGCACTGAAAAGTTGCTTCTTGTCTGTAGTCCTCTGCAATATAAAGCACGCGTCCCTTGTTACCAGGTAATCATAGGCTGAACATGAATTACTTTTTGTGAAACATCAGTTGACCAGTTTTGTGTATTGCATATGCTAAATAGTAAAAGAAATATATAAAACAATATCCGGTGGCTGCATAAAAACCACTTGAAATACTCCCATTGAGAAAGTACCACACACTTTCTTTTCAAAACGTTGCTCATAATATATCGCAAGCAAAATATGGCTGTCATTGGTATATTATATTCATTTGGGCAGTTTAATTTTATGTATCCAATAATTAGAAACCTCGCAAGAAATGGCATCATGATGGACCTGTTAAAAAACAAAAACATATATGAACTCTGAGATCCGCATTCAGTTTTTCAAGAAGGTGCAGAGAATGATTCGTTTCTCTCATTATCATTTTGTCCCTTCCTTAGAATTAAAGGTGCTGGTATTAATCAAATGGCGAAAGCACGGCACAAATTCCAGGTAATTGGTTTTTTGTTTTCCTGAAAAAGCACTCTACCTGACGTTTAGACCTTTACCTTTTCACATTTGGTAAATGATAGGAACATTCGTTGGTAAGTTGCGATGGGCTTGCTAGGAAAGGTCTGCCCTTTTAAAAGGTATATTGGATGATGAATTTATGACGGTATCATGCATTTTCCCATGGCATGCATATATGCACAAAGTTATCAGCATATCATTATATACTTGATTCGCTTATTGTGCACTTTGGCCATGTGATGAATCAGAAACAAAGGGTTTAAGTAGCACTCATCAAACAAATCAGCAAAAAGAACTTGTGATTATCTCACCATGAATCCACACAGTGTACAGTCGGTCCTTTCTCCCAATGGCTAACTTTGCCCTCAAGTCAGTTGCGGGTAAAGGCTTAGGAAGTTCCACCCAGATTAGTTTTGCTCGTGCTCGAGAAGCAAGAGCAACTTTTCTCTTCCAATGTGCATGCTGTCCCAGGATTGCAAATACTACTGGTTTCTCAATGCCAACAAAATCCTGAAGAAGATGCCACTCTGGATCCCGGGATTTGTTTCCTGAGCACAGTCTCTCCGAATCACGATCCTTTGGCATATAACTGACATATTCCTGTGCTTCATCTTGTGCCAGTGAGCTTTCACCCTTTTCATAATCAGCTGGAATACAGGTTTCCCCGAAATGATCAATTTGTATAGCACTCTCGTCTATTACAACACATATGTCCTCTTCTTTGAAACCGTCCCGCTGCATATGTATGTCTATTGATGTTGAGAGATTAGCCTTTGTGACAGTTTCCCAGTTCGGCTTGTCTGGCTCATATCCTTGGTACCTATGAGCCATAGGCATGTGCTTGTCAATTCCACACTCGGGAGGAATCAACTCCTGATAAATAAAGCGAGCTATTTCAATACAATTTCGACTTATTTGTTTCAACTCTGCCTTAATTCCTTCAGGCCCAATGAACTGTTCAATTTGCCCAATTGCATCATTGCCTAAGCTTTGACTTGAATCATAAACAAATATAATATGCTGGCTGGAAAAATTTTCAAATTTATCTTGCATGTGTTCCAACCAGTTATCACGTTGACGCTCGTCTTGGGATTTTAAGGACACTAAATTGTAATTTTCGCCAGACGTTTTAGTGATCAATTTCTCTTGTGTCTGTGACGGGTGTAGTTTATCGGCCTGTGGATTTCCATCAGTGCAAACCATACTAGTGGTCAGTGATTCTATTCCTTTACGTATCGTTTTCATCGTTTTTGGCTCTGTGATGAATATTTTCAATTGACCCACAGAGACAAGCCTGGGAGAGCGCAGCGGCTGCAAAATTGCATCAACGCTGTCGCTGCTTACATTATCATCTGGATGATTAATTTCCAGCCCCAAGAAATCATTTTCGTTCCACTTAGGTGTAATTGGCACGGCAGATTGGGGATTTGTAGCCGTTTCAGGTGGGGACAATGCATCAAAGCTGTCAGGGCTGCCCGCGTCAGCATCATTCTGTGCATGATTAACCAGTGGCGCAGCTTTGGATACCACAGAACTGGAGTATTCTTTAATCAAGGAATGGAAGTTCTGCGCATCATCAAATATCCAATATTTTATATTGTGATATATGCCTTCGACGCCTGTTGATGAAAGAACTTCAGATATACTGGTACTCTGGCAAATGGGCTCACCCGCTTTCCTGTGCGGTTCTTGCAGCTTCATATTCCTACAATAAATAAGTACATTTTGCCGGTAAAAGCATCATGCTGGTTCTGGACATTATCACATTGGTGATTGAAATATAAAATATTGAACAGCATATCTTTGCTAATACTGCGATATCCTTTTGCAGGTTCATTCACATTGCAAAGTGAATATGGACATAATTCAGCCTGATATAAGCACAGCTTTTCAACATTTACGTTTGTTTCAACACTCATGACCTCTCAACATTAGGTGTGCTTCGAAATAAACGAGCTTTAATCAAGTTTGATTCTTCATGATTTATAAATTGACACTGATAAAGAATATACCCGATACGTTTCAGCCAAATCTTTTCTTATTGTACTTCCAGATCTAGGTGAAATCTGACAAGGAAAAATATTTCCAAATCTGCACGGGTATGGTGAATTTAACCATTTGCTGATAAATGCGTATGTTCACACATTAATTGGGTGTCAAACAATGGCAGTCACATACACACACACACACACACACACACACACACACACACACACACACACACACACACACACACACAGTATTTAATTTGCGCTGTTTCTAAAGCCGATTTGCTTTATCAGGTGAGTGCTTGCACGATTACTGTTTAGTCAGCGAGTCTCTATATTAGTATCCAGAAAACATAATTGGTCTAGTTTTTTCCTTTGATGACAATTGACGTATGTCAATTGGAAGTTCCGTAAATGTGTTAATGAGATAATGTGGCTTTACTCCTGGAACTTGTGTCCACTTACAACCAAGTAATTTTCCGCCTAGCTCATCATATTGTTAGGTGATTGATCAAATGTCTCTCATGAAGTACATCTGCATTTTCAGTGGAATATAATATCCAATTTGCAGTACCGGTAACCAACCATGTTTGTGAGTGTATATTGTCCAGAATTGTCTTTGCTGAGGAGTAAAGACTTTGGGTGACTTGTGGGCGAGGGTTTGAAATTAGTTGTGATAGGTCTTACTGAAGACGTGATTTTAGCTAGCTTTACTCTTTACATGCTCTGCAATATATGTTAAAATTTATGTTCATAAAAAATCTACACTTATTTGATACGGAGGGAAAGGAATCAGCATGGAGTGTACAGAGTTTGATTTGTATTTCACCCTTTCACAGGCATAGATGCAATGGTAGTGTTGCCGTCCATTTGGCTTTGTAAGACTAATGAGATTATTCAAATTATAATATTTTACATATAAGCATAAACATTACATGGAATGAAACAAAGAGAGTCTTGAAAGAGTTAATGTATTTATCCTGAAATTATAGTTTAAACTTGAATATGCCCAATGTTTTGACTGAATCTTTAGTCTTAGAACCATGGACACGAGGAAACAGTATCAATGCAAGAAAAATGTTTTAAAAGAATTTCTGTGACAAATGTTACAGACAACATCAAAAGGTTCAGGTTTTTCTTTACAATTGATGTTGCAATAACTCTGACGGCAGGACGTTTTGCTGTAAACAGGATAGAACTATTTAGGAGTTACCGAAGGGAATACTATCAAAAGCAAAAGTTACCGCTCACCACGGTGTTCCGAAATGCACTCTTTGGACAAATTTCTATTCTTGTCTTTTTTCTGACAAAGTTTGTGCGAAACCTGTGGTATAAACTTTGGGTTCAAAGCTATGGTGTGATGGTACTACGAGATTATTCCTGTTAAAAGCTGAGTTACAGTGTTTGTGAGGGTGGCGCACACATGGGAGAGCATCCGATATTTATTTTGTGTTCGGTTTTAACAAAACACCACACACATAAAATCTCAGAACATTGGTAAAATGTAATGAGCTGATATTGTCTAGGTGCGGGACACTTGCTGTTGTTGTTGTTGTCGTCGTCGTCGTCTTCATCATGATTATAACCGTGTGGTTACTGTGCTATTAAATGAGGTTATGCGAACTAAAAGCAATGTGTCCATTGCAGTGTGCATTTTGTTGGTGACAAGAAAACAAAATTTGATCACAATGGTGTCTGTGCAACGTTCGACAACTTGCTAAGAGGAGACCAGTCAAATAAATATGATTATATAAAAATACCTAATATCTGCTGCAAGTTTACGACTAAAGGCCACAAACAAGATTTCATCTTCACGAACATTGCCTCGACGTAGTGCCTTTGCATATTCCAAGGCAACAACCGTTTTTCCAGTTCCCGGCCTCCCAGTTAAAAGAACTTGATTTGCACCAAGGCATTTCTGCAAAACCTGAATCTGTTCGTAGGTCATAAGATTCATTATGCCAATATTTGCCGCATCTTTCACATAGCTCTGTGGACAGAACGTTGCAAGGGTAAGTATAAGGGCATATGTGATTGACTCCAACTTTTTAGAATCCATATGCATGTAACTTTCAGGCAATATTTTATCATCAGGTTGGTTTGCCGGGATGTGTATTTTCTTTTCTTGAATCTCAGCAAAGGTAATAATGACTGATCTTATATGAAATGCGGATTCTCCATAAACGCTGAGTCCTTGATCAAGGAGTTTTATGCATTCTGTGGCATACCAGTCTACGTTTTTGTTTTCCCAAGCCAGTGTTACCAGCAGTGGCTGTTCATCGGCAGTAAGAATTAAAATATCACAAATGACATTTCTAGGCTTCTCAATGCCATTTAACTGCGTTGAGATACAGTTGGAAACATAAAGTAGTCCTTCCTTGTCTCTATATATATTCTTGAATGTCTCAATCACAGGGTTCATGATATCTTGTAAATGTTTTGGCAGGTCATGTGTATTTTCTGGCCAAAGGCGCAACCCTTTGTCTGCTGCAAAAGAATAAGTATTATTACGTCAAAACAATGAGCGCAAAAGTCAGTTGGTCAAGCAATATTTATGTTCCAGTGAACACTCCATACACGCTTTCTCAATTTGTCTGTTGAACACAAGACAAATAGCAGATCTGCATTTAGGGCTTCTTTGATAGTGCAGCATGTTCCCGATTTGATATAAAAATGACCTCAGGTATTCTTCGATCAAGCCATTTCAAGTTAATTTGTGCTCATCTTATTACAGTTAACCAAACGGCTTTTGCGTGTTTTCTACAAAATAATAACGAGCAACAACACTATGGTACAGATTTGTGGCTTCCTCAATCCAGAGAGCAGCTTCTCCCTTATTTGAAACTCTCGAATTTTATTCATATTAATAAGGTGTAAATGATTTCATATTACTGAAGTAAAAACAAAATTTTCTTCACAATATTCTGGTTGCGGCATACGAGGCCTTAGCAGATACTGTTGAACATTTATCACAATTCAGTTTTCCAGAAAGGTAAAAACTTTTGTTTGCTTGGCACGAACTCAATAAATCAACAGATTCTGAATTTGTCTGTACTTATATAGATATTTGATTGGCTACTTAGCAATGTGGCTGTTAATTATCAATTATACTCTATGTCATTTTATGAGCTATGAGGCTCTAAATGATCTTATATGTGTATTTGGATTTTCCCCAGCATTGGGGATCAATAAAAATTTTTAATTATTATAAAGCCATTAAGACAATGAAATGACCATTGTGCACATACATTAATAATTCTGCACACAAGTGGCATATTTTTCTTCGCTTATCACTGGGTTATTGAAGGAAATTTGACTTTCAATAAATACTATGAACTACTTAATGCTTCAACAATGAACCAATGTGTGGAATAGAAAGATATATCTAATGACAATCAACAAATTAGAATTTCAAAATAAGTACTTGTCCTTGAATGTCATTTACACAAAACAAGAACAAGCTGTGGTACCCTGAAACTATGATACAATGAAAACTATAACCGTAACTATTGCTCTCAGCTCATTACCTTTAAATTTTTTTTGGATATGCCCCATTTCTTCAATGCCGTATAAATCGCAGTCTTGTAATGTGTGCACTATGTGAAACTTCTGCATTTCATGGTCAAGAAATTCTGGAATGGAAGGCCCTACAAAACAATACAGAGGTCTTTATTCCTCGGGTTTGAAAACACTATGACTGGCCTGTTTCATGCATTACATTTACGCTGATCAAACCCTTGCCACTCTAGAGGTAATTGACCACATATCCTTTACCTGAAATGAATCAAAATTAATTTCGATTCCAAATACATGTTTATTGATCCTTGGCACAGCAAAAAAATAAAATTGTCATATAAACATAGGGCTAGATGAAAGGTTAATTGTTTTCATTATCAGTTCTCCAACGTTTTAGTATTACCCCCAGAAACAACTTTCAGCGAGCTTGGCGATTTCCGTATTCATGTCTAAAAACTTTTCTTGCATACAACAGAAATAAAACATTATTGCGCAACCTTGTGCTCAGCGGAGTGTCAAAGTATTGTTACTTCATGCACGGTTGACATATGATTTGAAAAGGACCACTGTAATATTGCACCATTTTTAAGTTACTTACGTTGAGGCAAATTACCACTTTGTAGTATGATTCTCTGTGTTTCTTCTTGCGTTAATTCAAAACTTTGCCCTTTTTCATTCAACACAAAATAAGCATATCTGGCGCGTAATTTCTCATTTGCAATATGTTGCAAGGTTTGTCTCGTCCTAAAACACTTGTTGTCTAAAGGCAAACGCAGAAGCATAGCTCTCCTTCTTGTCCGTTTGATGTGCAAATAAAGCTCCTGGTCAAATTCTGTGTGTCTGCTAAATTCAAACAAGTCACAACTGCTTTCGTCTTCATCCTCGTAATGGAAATCTTCTACTATCTTTGCAATTATGCTTTTCCACTTAAGTAGATGGCCACTGTTGACCCCGTCCTTGTTGTGATCTACATTGTTTAACTTCACACGCCCTTTGCACCCAGAGTTGGCTATGGCATTGACTTCAATTGCTAGTTTTGTAAGTTCCTCTCTCAACTCTTCACCTGTGGCCGTGATATGGATATCTATCGGTCCTGCTTCAACAGATCTCTTTGCTATTTTCATCTGTGAGAAAGATGACGGATTGTTACCTGAAATACATTAACATATGTAATATCAAAGCAGAGTACTGCATTGAACATACCGCCGTGTGCTTAAGAAATTGAGTGAAGGTCAATGTAACAATGAACAGATGTTTAAGCTCACAAAATGCTACACCACATTCAACACAAACACATCCATTTGGGAATCAAGCAAAAAACGCCACCAGCATGTTTCAACAGAAATGTCCAATGTCTTTTACGATATATAAAGTATAGGAAACCACCAGAAAAATGGATGCCAGGGAAAAGATACAAACCCGTGCTCTGTCGTAATAAGAAGTGTCATTCGTGGAAAAAAGTCGAACTTCTAATAATTGCAATGTAAACTGATTTTAAAATGTGACTGCTACGCCTTGTTATTGCTACATAATCAACTATTTGGTACGAGTGAAGTCAGGCAATATTCCTGACAACTTTTCAAACATCTATCCAGTTGTTTCACCAAAAACAAAAAACGTTGACATTTATAAAAACACACAAAAAATCCAAAGAGGAGAAAATAAAATTCTTGTTCCTAACCGTTGAGCAAGAATGTTTTGGGAATATTGAAACTATGTTAACGAAGTTTTAAAAACAATCGGCCAAAGGGCTTCAGAGATTTATTTTGAGATTTGCACACAAACTAAAAACCAATAGGGATGTGTGAACAGCCTGTGCTCATCTGACCTAGATATTCATCACACTTGCAGCTCTGTGAACTTGGGATAGCATGAAGGACACCCATGTATTTAGTAAGTCTGACCTTTATGACACAAATATGTGCAACATCAAAGTCCTAGTCAAAGTAGTTCTCAAGTTATAGTGAAGAGTAAAATTCATGTATGTTGCACTGTGAACCTAGAAACAAGGTCAAGGTCACGCATGTACTGCCTAAGCATGACCTCCAGAGAGAAATGTTAACATGTGCAACATCAAGGTCCAAACTCAAAACAGATCTCAAGTTATCAAGTAAAGAGTAAATTTCGTGTCAGTTGTCCTCTGACCTTGGGAATGAGGTCAAGGTCCAAACATCACTGAAGAATGACCATTGCCACAAAATAGTTGGACACTTTTAAAAAAAGGTACATCCTTACCAAGTTTGGCACAAATCAGGCCAAAATTATTTAAGTTACAACCATTTAGAAGAAATCCCATGTTAAAATTTCCTATTAAAACTTTCTATAAGATTTCTGGCAAAAAAAACAAAATAAAAAAAAACATAAAAAATCCAAAAATCACTGGAGTGTGACCATTTAAACAAACTTGGCACATACCCACCCAAGGTACATTGCTACTACGTTTGAAGTTAATCTAACAAACGGTTTCTTCAGAAAAGTCCAAAATGTGAATTACGGTTAGAATGAATTAGGATACCCATTGAACTTGCATAGTAAGCAATAGAAAAGGTGCTTTACCTCAAAAATACCTGAATTTAAAAAAAAAATTGTGAAAAATCAGGAATCCACAGCGGTGCTACCCAGTCAATATCTTTGCTTGACCCTTTCACTAGGAACATACCCAAAAGGTATTAACTTAATCTGAGAGATGCTTTCTGGAGAAGTAACAAGTAATGAAAACACACAGAAACTCATAAAAAGAAATGAAAAAAAAGTAGCACCACCTGGTGAACAAATTAAAAACCAGAAGTCCCTAGGCGTGTTCTTATGTAATATCAAAGTATTTGTGTGAGCGGTTGTGGAGAAAAAGATTTTGTAAGATTTGTCAAAAAAACATACACACAAAAATTCATTAAAAATCCAAATATCACTGGAACGTGACCACTTGAACAGCCTCGGTAGAGAACTACCCAAGGCACATCCTCACCAATTTTGAATTGAATTCGGCTGACGATTTTGGAGGAGGAGTCGAAAATGTGAATTGTGGACAATGGACGGACGACGGACGGACGGACGACAGACGGACGAAGGATGGGTAGTCATAACATATGTCAGTCAGCTGAGCTACAAATGATAGCATACAAAACAAGATTGTTGTGTGAACAGTCCGTTCTCTACTGATCTTGGTATATTGAACCCTCAGTAAGCCCCAACCTGAAATGAGCTGAATTGAGCTTCCGCTCTAGCTTTAATGTAGCTACGATCTGCACGCACTTATCATGCGAAGCCCAACCATAAGTTCATAGATATGAACATGAGTCATCCAGATACTTAAATAAGTACCCTTGTTTTTCTAAGGTACTTGCCAAGGTACATATGGACAAGGGCTGAGGATGATTTTACCCCAAAAATGTACCAAAGAAAGCATTACAAATTCTAAATGCACTGAAGCGTTTATTAAAGAAATATTATGAATGGTTGCAAAAGGTACATCCCTATCAGGTTTGGAGTAGATCTTTTTAATTCCAAGAAAGCTACAAGACCATGTATATACACTAGTGCCTCTTCGTAATGGTGTGACGTACACCTCAAAACAATACCTTATTTCAAATGAGTAAGCAATAAATAAATAAAGCAAGAGATTCAGAGAGAGAGAGAGAGAGAGAGAGAGAGAGAGAGAGAGAGAGAGAGAGAGAGAGAGAGAGAGAGAGAGAGAGAGAGAGAGAGAGAGAGAGAGAGAGAGAGAGAGAGAGAGAGAGAGAGAGAGAGAGAGAGAGAGAGAGAGAGAAACAAAAAGCATCCGCCTATTGAATAACTAGGTGGAAATTGGGTCAAGCTACAAATCTACCAACTTGGAAGAGAAACAAACATGTAGTCTGGAAGAAGAAATAGAAAAACAAAGAAGTGGCTTAAAAGTCAACTGGGCTATAAAAATGTAAAAAGAAGCAAAATCTTCTCTATTATTGAAAAATGTCTGTACGTTAAGGTTACACGAAATTCCTTACCGAGTCGACATCGTTCTGAAATTGGAAGCTGATCTGTTATTTTTTCGGCAACGTGACTTTGACTGTCTTCATGTAAACATTTGATAAATGATGTAAATGCTGAGTTGTCCTTCTTATGGAGTACATCAATCAGCAGTTTAACTTTGTCGGCATCTATTGTCCCAGCAGCCTTCACGCAAAAAAAGAAGTCCACACATTAACTTACATTCAAAGATGTTCCCAAATCCGAGACTTTGATTCAGTTCATGTGGGCGCATAATGGATACAAGAAAACATAGTACTTATACTTTCATATTGCATTATCAACTATTTTTCATGAGCATTATTCTGCTTCAGCTTCGTTCGGTTGAATCATTTTTTGTTTTATACATTTAAAATGTTTAGGTTAACATGCATTGGACTGATTACTAACCATCAGGTATTTAACCTTGAAAACACTGTTGATTTAGAGAACTCCTCATGCAAAAATGCATTCTACCTAAGGCACCACAAATAGGATAAGAACTTTAGTTTTAACGTCAACGAGCTAAGTTTCAACTCACGAGTTCTCTCTGGTTATCTTTTCTCAACCATCATTGCATCATTTCTTTTTAACACTACCATCCCTTGTTGTCCTGTTTCGATTCTGCTTTAGTTCACCATTTGTATGCCTCAAATCTTACAGCTCGCGCATGACATTCAGCTTTCTCCTCCTATCGTTCCATTTGACAGAGGCAAAGACCACAATTATTCCCTTTTATTTGAATTGAAGCAAATTGTTTTTTGTATTGTATTCTTTAACCTGAATCCATATTTCAGAGCTTTTAGAAACACGCATAGAATATTATCACCGTCCAGACACGGTTTTATTAGAACAATTCTTCTGTCTTTAGGTTAGTCCCCTGACACATCGATTGTGTACGTAATGCGCACGATACTTATCAATTTCCATCGGTAAATATAAATATTTTACACAACTGCATGTGCAGACTTACCTCAATACGCTGACGCTCTATGTCCGTTATAACTTTAGCTTGCACCAGCCGCGACAACAATTGATTTTTCAGACTTATATTTCTTTCCAGAAATACAGCTTGTCGCTTCAGTGCATCTTTCAGCTTGTCGTCCATCTCTACGGAGATTGGTAGCCTTGATTGCTAAAATACTGAACAATAAAAATTTAAAACGCCAATTTGGATTAATTCAAAACGTGACCCATTAAAATATATTGAAGCACACGTCACATATTTACTCAGGGACTGGATTATGGCCTTTTTCTGAGAGTTTTTAATAGTTCTGGTTTTTAAGGTACGTCACTTCATGGCTTCACATGACTGACGTAACGTCGCTAAAATTCTGGTAACCCAAGATAGCTACACTCGCAAATAGACCAAACTAAAACATTTTGAATGATTTATGTATAAATGGCCTAGCACACAATGTCAGCCCCACATTTTCGATATAATACGTCTGATTGTGCAGTACCATACACTGACAGCCAAAGATCGCAAACTGGGTGACTGCCATGTTAAAAAATCATGTGACAGTATTTCGGGCAATGGTGAAATATTCAATCCAGCAATTATATAATAATAATAATAATAATAATAATAATAATAACAATAATAATAAGAATAACAATAACAATAATAATCTGACCTTTCTACACTTCCTTTAACAACTTTTAAATTGTCTACATTGTTAAAATATAAAATCATGGTTAGTAAAGTTTCATACAAAGTAGGATGTGAAAAGAACTAATGTTTATTGAACGGAATCGATGACATCTTATACAACGCTAAAAAGAGGAATTTCAAACTGAATTTTTTAAGCACATTTCACTTGCCAGACTTATTTTACTCACCACTGTGGACCTAATTAATATTGAACGAAGTGTGCGACATTCTAATTCACATTTCTTAATAGGATATTAAAAATGTTAAGTCGTGAACACCTCCAAAAATTGTGAGTACCATCCCAGCTTTACTATATACACATACATACGTACATACATGGATACATACATACATACATACATACATACATACATACATACATGTGTATACTATTGAACGTTTTGTACCTTGTGGATAGTGGCTGTAATGTTGCTTTTTTAAATTATATTAATTAGGGACACCTTAAAATTTATATC
>OZ026625.1:5280412-5382912 GCA_964020975.1 Hermodice carunculata | reverse complement strand
ATGAGACAAACACTGGTTACTTTAAATGTTAAAGGGGTACTGCGGTGATAATTTACAATTTTTGAGTTGTTTCATATAATAAATTTGAACCAATATCAGAAAATGCAAACTTTATTCCCAACTGGATAAGCAGATATAAAGTTTTCTTAGATCTGTAAATGAGGGGTTGTGATGTCATCTGGGCTAACTGCTACAGCTAATGCAATGACAGCCGAGTAAAACTTTGACAAAAACATCGAACCCTGACCAAGTACACATATTCCACTTTTACTATGGATGAAGCAGTGTGTATAGATATGATCAAATTTACTAAACTGAGATATTTACTCATTTAATGAGGATTAATAAGGAAAGAAAAATGCAGAAATCAATATACACAAGCTAACAGCTCCTGAGGTTGTGTAATCAACTACTGAAGCAGGTGTCAACTAATATACCACACTGATAAGATCAAAGGGGGTGATTAACACAGTACACAAGTCATTATCATATGCCTGCTAATGTTGTGTATCTCAGCTTGGTGCCCCTCAAGGTTTGTGTATTATATATGGAGGGTAGCCCAGGTGACATCACACATCAGAACACCTGCTGGAAATATAAAATAGCTCTAACTAAATACCTGTTTGAGAAAAAATGTTGAAAATTTGTCACATGAACACCTAAAATGACCATTAATGACTAAAAAAAGTAAAAACTTTCACTGCTGTATCGATAGTCTTTTATACACATTTTGGAATACATTGCAGAAAATTTGCAAGCGAAACCGTAATATCACTAAAGCAAGGCAAGCAATGTGATGTAGACGCCTGCTTGGATATACGAAAATCCAAAGGGGATTTTATCTCCATTTTGTTGCCAGGTTTCCAACATTTTGCAGTTCTATAAACCTGATTAAGGTTTTGAAATGTTTCAGTTTGAATGCTTGCGAAAACAAAATAGAATTGGGAACAAAAAATACTATTTACGTGTAAGTGTTTGACTAAGTCGCATCGCAACTTTGGCTTCACTGAATTTGCGACCTTCTCCTGGAGCATAGGCATGCTAGTCCCATGTGACAAATTATTGTATAGGTACTTTTATATTGGCTTTCAATGATGAACAATTTACCATGTCCATATTTTGATCAATCCTAACTTATTTGTGTTTAGTATCCTATTGAATATTCTTGTTTTCGTAATATACTTTTGGGGGTTTTTGTCTGCCTATAAAGACAGAAGAAAAACAGAAAAAAGCGGTAGTGTTTTTTTTTTTTATATAATTCAGGTCTGAAAGGGCTAAGTACCTTGGTTAAAATTGATCCGTAATAAACATATATCTCTTTTGCAGCCTTAAGGATCCTTAAGATGACCATTTTAAATTTATATAAGGTACTGCAACATTTGTAACACAACTACATTATGTCCCGTTGGTAAGTACGATTTCTAAAATTAGATTTATGTCCCCTTTGTGAGTACGATTTCTAAAATTAGATTTATGTCCCGTTTGCGAGTACGATTTCTAAAATTAGATTTATGCCGTCATCAGTCAATCAGCGTGAAGAAATCTTACATCAGATTGCAGATTGATATTGATTGATTGAGTTGATCTGATTGATTAAATGGATATGGATGGATTCCCCCCACGAAGTGGGGGACTCTGTGTTTATTGTTTGACAGATTGATATTGATTGATTAAATTGATCTGAACTCTGTGTTTATTGTTTGACAGATTGATATTGATTGGTTGAATTGATCTAATTGTTTAAATGGATATGGATGGATTTCCCACGAAGTGGGGGACCCAGCCTCGGTGATGATAGAGTTAGCGGGTAGGTATGATAATTGATCTTTGATCGATTCGAAAATCCTGTCCATCCTCCCCAACATGCCAAAGGTCTGGAATGAATATATATATTGAATCTCACTGCATTGATTTGTGATTGGAAGCACCCTTATAAGAGCTAGCTTTCTCATCTCTGTTCTAAGACACATAGCGAACATTGAGGGCTAGGTTCTTGTGTCAAAGAATGGAGTCACTCTTCCATTGATCTATAAATCACACTTTGTCCTCATGTATTATAACAAAAGCCACTTACCCTGTGAACAGTTCAGTGTCTCAATATAGAATGATTCAGAGTAAAAGTAATCACAAATGTACCGACCTCAAACAACCAATCAGAGACAAGTTGAAACTTCCCAACCAATTGGAGAACACATCAGTCTAAAAATAGATCGACTCGTAACCAATCAGGAGCAGCATAAAACAGCACACAAAACAGCAGGCAAAACAGCATAAAACAGCACACATACCAGCACAAAAGCAGACAAAACAGCATAAAACAGCACATACAACAGCACATACATCAGCATAAAACAGCACAACAGCACACAAAACAGCACAACAGCACACAAAACTGCATAAAACAGCACAAAAAACAGCACAACAGCACGCCAAACAGCATAAAACAGCACAACAGCACACACAACATAAAACAGAACACAAATCAGCACACAAAACAGCATAAAAGAGCACACAAAACAGCACAACAGCACACAAAACAGCATTAAACAGCACACAAAACAGCACAACAGCACACAAAACAGCATAAAACAGCAAAACACGCAAAACAGCACGCAAAACAGCATAACAGCACACAACAGTATAAAACAGCACACAAAACAGCATAAAACAGCACAACAGCACACAAAACAGCAATCACAACAGCATAAAACAGCACACAAAACAGCACACATAACTGCATAAAACATATACATATTTTGAATCTCACTGTATTGATTTGTGATTGGAAGCACCCCTAAATGAGAAAGGTAGAGATCAGCAGGTATAATGTCTGGCTTTGATTAGTCATATGTTAATGAAAATTGACAGACGAAAAATAGCTGATGTATCACAGGTGGTCTGGGGGTGCCGACAAAAGAGTTCATACATAATTAACTAAATCTGAGAATACCACCTAACAGGTTTTTTTGCTGGGGGACGGTAATGTGTTTGACTCCTTTGAAGTTATATCTGGCTGAAGTGCTACTTAAATTCAGATGATAAGTACCAAAGTTGAACTATGGATGTTGGCAAAAGAATTTATAACCTATTAAATGATTTGTTTTTCTACCAAACAAGTGGCTGTCATAGAAAGTCATTTTTCTAGGTATAGTAGAGTGCCAGGAGATGTAACTCCTATAAATATTTGATAAATAAACAAACAATCTTTAAGATTTTATATGCTAAGATATATGCTGTAAAAATTAATATAAGTAATGTTATATAGTCAGCGACAGGACTAATAAAGCTTACAATGAAGCATATAAAGATATATTTCAAAATAAAATTCCTGACAAGTTGATTGTTGGTATAGTTAAAGGAAAATCATATTCAGGACAGATTCATTGTGATCCACTAGTTTATTCATGCTAATGTCAATTATGTGAATTTATTAATCAATTCAATTATGATCACTGGACAACCAATGACACCGGATTTTGAAAATGGACACTATGTTGAATGTTACAACATGATATTTCAAGGACACGATCTCAATACCATTGATGTGAACAGATCTGATTTTGTTAAAAGATACTTTTTTTATGTTCGATTTGACAAACCAGCCACAAACTGGAAATAGGAATCTTGAAATTAAATTCAGTAAACCATTAACTGAAGTATGTACGGTTATCTTGTACGGACAATTTCCTTCTTTATTACACATAGATGAAGCTAGAAATATAAATTCAGTAAATTAGCATACATTACATTTTATCTGGAAAGGCTAACTTCAGCACTGTGCACTGTTAACGTTTTGACAGCTGCCTTTTAGGTGGGCGGAAACTTAATAAGACAGGTATAGAATGTAATGTTATCTCGATGGAACCTAGTGTTAGTCGGAATTAATGTATTGTAAAGGCTTCATGGTTTGGACCCCCGACCCCATAAATCCTCAATGACGGGACAATAAAAATAGACAAAATTATATATATATATATATATATACTATTGCCTGTTATTTATCTACTTATCTTGCAAGAGTTAAACGGATATGCCCACTTAACACACAGCATTTGTATAAATATTTTCCTTCCCTCTATACTATGATACATGGGGATAGTAAACTATGACAGGTATTAAATGATGACCATTTAATACCTCCACATATTTATTAATATGTTTCCCTCTTTATCTGTGGATACAGAGGGATAATAAACTGTTTGCCCTAGTGTGTGAACCTTACCTGTTTTGTATGTATCCAGTAACAGTCATGAATGTATAAGGACACAGTGCCCATGTCATAATTTAACTGAATATTTTATAATTATAACATTTATTTTAATTCCATAAAGTAAAAGTCTATATTAAACTTGTATCCATTTTCTCATCTTGAGCCACCGAAGTACAAATTGATTGAATGAAATTGCCCTTGAAATGTGAGGGTTTTCACAAACATGACACAGACTTCAACAGAAGAAGCATTGTTAGACGTTTGTAACAAGATCCTTATACATTCATTCCAGACATACTTAGTAATGGGTTAGAGGGATAAAAAGAGATGTAAACCTGCATAAAAGTGATTGTGTAGGTGCATTGCCATGTCTTCTTTCCTTGTGCTTCTCAATGTAACGACTTCAACTGACGGCAAAATTGCCAACCGTTAAAATCACAGGGATCAGTCATTTTTTATACGACTTAACCTTGATTTTTCTTTGTTCGCCAAGACAGTTAGTACTGATACTCAACCATATTGCGGCACATCTAGTGATTATATCACTATTGGTCCCGGTATTCCTAGAAAAATGACTTTCTGTGCCAGCCACTTGTTCACAAATCAATATTTCCTATCAGATCAATAATCAACATTTCACTTTTATTCCAATCCTTCGGCCTGGGGTATTTCCTATCAGATCAATGGTCTACACTTCACTTTTATTCCAGGCCCTTTGGGTTTCTTCTTTGTTTTGATTATTTGCATGAGGATCCTGAAATTTATTTGTTCGTTTTTGTTTGTTTTTGTGAGTTTTGTTTTGGGATGCTAGTGTTTGTGTAAGGAATTATAAGGTTTATTACAGAAGGTTAGTAGAAATAAATGTAAATTTTTTGTCAATATAGATCACTGTGTCTGCTAGTTTGGTGTAGCCGGTCATTATCTGCACACGGCTCTTTGAGCGTGAGAGCAGTAGACACCTGTGATTTATCAGCTTAAGTAACTCGACTGTCAATCATCATCAACAGTACGGTTCCAGCCACACTAAACGATTCATAATAAGAGATGTCGTTGGTTTAAGGGTAAGTAATTGATAATAAACATATCTTCAAAGAAATAGTGCTTCAAAAAATAAACACCACATTTGGTTTTAGTAAATTAGAATTTTAGATACACAAAAATGAACAAGATATATTACACAATAATATGTAAGAATTAAAAATGCTTTGGAAATTTTGCTTCATTGTAAGCTTTATTAGTCCTGTCGCTGACTATATAACATTAATTATATTAATTTTTTACAGCATATATCTTAGCATATCAAATCTTAAAGATTGTTTGTTTATTTATCAAATATTTATAGGAGTTACACCTCCTGGCACTCTAGTATACCTAGAAAAATGACTTTGTATGACAGCCACTTGTTTGGTAGAAAAACAAATCATTAAACAGGTTATAAATTCTTTTGCCAACATCCATAGGTCATCTTTGGTACTTATCATCTCAATTTAAGTAGCACTTCAGCCAGATATAACTTCAAAGGAGTCAAACACATTACCGTCCCCCAGCAAAAAAACCTGTTAGGTGGTATTCTCAGATTTAGTTAATTATGTATGAACTCTTTTGTCGGCACCCCCAGACCACCTGTGATACATCAGCTATTTCTCAACTGTCAATTTTCATTAACATATGACTAATCAAAGCCAGACATCATACCTGCTGATCTCTACCTTTCTCATTTAGGGGTGCTTCCAATCACAAATCAATACAGTGAGATTCATAATATATATATTGCAGGCCTTCAGCCTGTTTGGGGTGGAGGGTGTTTGGCAGAATGGGACGAGACCATGGACAAATATTTCAAAGATGTCACGAGTAAAATATCAGCTGTGCAGGTAGTGGAAGTTTTAGACAGAATAATGAATAAACTAAAGATTCATGTGAATAGGAGTGCACCTGATTTACTGACTGAAGTATTGAATGTTAGTATGTGAGAAGACATCATAAGAAAGATCTGACAAATGAAACACAAGACATTAGAGATGACTTTTATGTATTATTTCCTGAACTATGTCCTAATCTTAGAGAATTTACAATTGTGAATGTTTAGAAGTCTATTAATAGAAAAGTTACATAGATAACAGAAAGTATATGATGTAAATTTATAGTTTGGTGTGAATATATGTTTGTATTTGTGTGAATAAAATGACTGAAATGAAGTTTTACCTTGTTTATATATTTTTTCACTCCTTATTGCTGTTTTTTTGTGTTGTTTTGAGGGCTGTTTTGTGTGCTGTTGCGCCGTTTTGTGTGCTGTTATGCTGTTTTGCATGCTGTTTTATGCTGTCCTGTGTGCTGTTTTATGCTGTTTGGCATGCTGTTATGTGGGCTGTTTTATGCTGTTTTGTGTGCTGTTGTGCTGTTTTATGCTGTTGTGTGTGTTGTCGTGCTGTTTCGCGTGATGTTTTATGCTGTTTTGCGTGCCCTTTCACTAGTAAAGTCTAAAATCTCTGAAAGTGCCAACTTTCATGGGGTAATCCTTTAAAGGCTGGGAAAGAACTTTCACATGCCTTCAAAATTCCTGGGATATTGAAAGTTTCAAGGTGGGCAAGACAGGGGCCTTGAATGCTCTGAGAAATAAAATTGAAAGCTCCAAAATCCCAGATTTTGCTATCCCCACGGGGCAATTAATATGATTATGGCAAGGACTTGAAAAATTCTGCTAAAGTACTTGGAAAGTTGGATTCCAATATACTGTACAGCATGCAGTGATAATGAGTCCCTGTATGTTTATGATTGGTTGGTAACCCCACACTCCTAAGTCCAGGCAGGCTGTCCCCCACAGATGCCAGCTGCCAATCATTCCCTAACCACATGAGGCAACTGTATATAGTAACAAAACATGACTTGTCAATGCCGGCATAAACATGACTATAATGTGATGTTGCATTTCCTACTTTAAAATAAATAATAAGATCTGAACAAACTAAAATAAGAGGGATTCTTATTTGAAGCAGTACACCTTATGGTGATTTCTCGGGTGCCATGTATTGCGACATCCTTCCCATCCCATGGGAAGGATGCAAATGTCCTGCAGGAACCCTTGTGGAGTTGATTGTGTGACAGTGTTTAGTAGAAAGCCACAAAGTATGCTTACTTTGTACTAAATGAGCCATTTTACTTTTGCATATGTTATATCTGATCTTATCTTATTGGTCATACTTATGATATATTTTGTAACATTTCATTTTGGGACTCTATGGTCATGATGGTTTGTATGTGATAACCCTTTTACATTTATAGACCCAATACAGAAAGGTTTATAGTCAAGACCTGTGTCTGCCAACCATAAAATACATTTTACATTATAATTCTTCCTTTGGGAAACCACCCCTGGTGCCACCTAAGAAATGGTCACATAAAACAGGTGGTCACCCTTCAGAAATTTCACTCTTGTGAAACTTCTTAAGGGAGACACAATAGCTTGACCACTCTTCTTGAATTCCCATCCATAATTTTTAAATACAGGATTGCATGTACATGTACATATATTAGACTTGTCTTGGAGCCATGTGTTTGCCTGTTTTTGTATTACAATGTATGTTAAGTATTTGTAAACTGGTTTTGTCATTTTTTTAATCAGTCTTATATCATAGAGGAAAGAGTCTTGCTCTACACTTACACAAAACAGGTGATTTTACTTGTCTGAAATGGGGATCAATATATAGCTGGATAAGTGGTCTTCTACTTTGGGCTAATTTGGGGGTGTTTACTGGTCAGGTTTTACATGATAATCTCCCTAAAGAGGCAACTTATCATATAAAAGACGAGGGGTCACAAAAGGCAAGAGGTCTCCCAGAAGCAGGGTTTTCAAAGGGGGGATTACTGCAGATATAAAATAAACCAAATAAAATAACAACACAAGTCAAGACAACACCAATTTCAATATATATATATATGTATATATATATATATATATATATATATATATATATATACATATATATATACATATATGTATATATATATGTATATATATATATATGTATATATATATATATATATATATATTGACCTAAGTCTTGTTGCATGCAAATATTGCATTTTGATGTATATCTGTTGCTTCATATTAATTGCTTGATGTAGATTTGAAAAATATTTGGGAACCTGGGAAAATAATTGTGCATTACCGCAAACAGACATCATGCATGAAAACTTTGTGACAGAGCTTGGAAAGATCAATTTCCCAGATATTTGATTACCTTGACACTACTAAGTTGTAACTGGAGAAACCCAGCTGCACACAATTCAGGGCCAGTCCTGATAAGGCCTTGCCTTTCACACCAAAGCATGTCAGTGGTCATAAAATCTGGGTTCATCTGGTTTCTTTTTTGGTGAGGAATTAAATCTTCCAATAACTTTCACTTAACTTTCATTTTTGTCACAAATTCCAATTCTGTATCATTAATAGTTCTAAGGTACAGGTGATGTAGCTGTGATCACCACTGATATTTCTATTTTGTCTACGTGCTGAACAAACTGTATCTACACTATGACAAGTCACCCACCAGGCAAATACTGGTCGCCCTTTAGTGTCCACGCATTCTAGAGCAGGAATTAAAAGAGAGGTAAAGCTGAGTTTGCCTTTCAAAACTAGACATATAAGTGAAGACAGAGGAATGCATTTTGAAGATGTAGTGGTCAATGTTGTGAAGACAGTCACACACTCACAATCAGGTGACAAGAAACAAATTTACTGCAAGTTTCCATCAGTAAATTGAGCAAGTGTGGACATTTGCTGAGCACATACAAAATTGGGAGACCATATTTATACATAGTGCATACTGCTCATACTTTGTAGTGGCATGTAATGCCTACATATTTGTGGCATGTAACTCCTGGGATCATAGATAGGTGTTACACAATATGATTGTTATGCAAACAAGTGCAGTGCATTGTTTTTTAATACATCATGGGTGCCAATCTCATTTCACCTCAAAGATTGGCCAGTGTACCAATCAAAAAGTGCCCTAATTAAGTTTGATATTTTAAAGAAACCACTGGTATCTATCTACCTGAAAATTGTTGTTGGTTACACCTGCATAAAACAAAAAGCATCCACTTTTTGCAATTTTCCATCCCAGCGAAAAAAAAAGTGTCCAGTGGTACCTGTCTTGAGAGACCCCTCCAATGAAAGACTGCATATCTTTAGAAGACCACTTTCTCAGAACACTGTACTATCTTTTCTATGTGACTATACCTCTAATGAAAGACCACCTGTTTTGAAAGACCAAATTTTGACCTGCCCTAGGGGTGGTCTCACAAGACAGGGAACAGTGTATTACATGAAATATTTGATGTCAGCAGGCATGTATTCATTTAATATTTATGCAACTCAGTCAAACTTGATGTTCAGGGAATAATTGTACTAAATTTTCACAATAATATACATACTAAGTTTTACAATAAGGTGATAATGGTCTACAGAGAGGTCTGACATCTAGTTGGGTGCTTGCATTACAGCTACAAACTAGCTGGCTATTGTGGGGAAAAGGGACCAGCATAAGAAAGAAGAAAATAAGGAAAACAGTATCTGCTGGAACATGCAGCTTATTTCATTTTGATACTCTGGGACCAATAATATGATTATAAAAACTATTCAAACTGAGATAATTCAGGGTCAAATTAGCAGACTGCTTTGTCTAAATCAAGAATCCATATCCTGAATACACCTGTTTCTACTCATATGTGGACATCATGGTCCACATAATCATCAACTTTACTTTTTGAATTTTTTTTATGCACCTGTACAACATATCTTCTGCACCCATCCAGAAGCAGGCCACTCTGTCCTATTTACAGCCTGTAATCACAAGCTTATATGCATAGCTCAATATCAATACAACAGTTTATCAGAAGGGGGGGGGGGGAGGGGGAGGCCCCTTTAGAAGGGACTTCAAATACCCCACTGGTGGTGCTGTTTACACATCAATTATGCCAATGGCCTATCAATGACCACAGGGATCTCAGATTATGACACCCATATGTTAATAATGCTATGGAGTTACAGCTCAAGAATGATAATTGTTATATTTTCAAGTTTTGTGATAATTATGAAGTGAGCATATATTTTCATTCACCAACAGTGGGTGCTGCTTTGGTCCCATTCACAACATCTGGCCATCTTGTTTCAATTGAAATGACCAATCATATCCCTTTCCTTAAACATTCTTGGTGTTAGATTTAAGCAGTAAATCTGGTTTGCAACTGGCATGCACTGGACAGGTGATTTTTAGATTATCTTGTGTATGTGCCTGTGTAAGTTGGGAGGTTGCACCTGTTGTGAATGAAAGTGATAGCCTTCAGCCCTACAAGAAAAGACTACAGTGGTCCCCCCTCTTATAAAGCCCCCCCCCCCCCACCACCACCACCACCACCACCCAGTGTACAAAGACCACCTACTCATGTAACCTCTATGACTATTCCATGATAAATCCAGGTTAAGCTTGTTATGAGTATAGGTGATGGATTATCAACGATCAATAATTGCATCTGATTATTTTCCTTTTGACAAGGAAGTGCCAAGTGTGGGGTGCTTTAGCACATTTACCACATATGTTTTCACTCAGTTTGCATCTTTGTAAGATCAATGCGTGTCTTCCGAGTACACTGCAACTTTAACTCATCAGCTTTAAATTATGGCACTTTAATGTATCTCTGGTGTTTAGACCTTACATGTGGTTATACAATTCCCGGAAAAGCCCATCCTTGTGGTATATGCAGTTTGATCGGTTGACTTGTTGACTTGTTTGAACACATGTGGAATTAATTATGGCTCATCATGCGTCTCTGCCTTCATATATACATGCGTGTTCCGGCACCTGTTATTTTATCATTTCTTATCAAACTGACTGAAGCAGTGGCCACATCACTGAACCATCTTACAGACACTGGGTGATTGGAATGCTATTAACTAATAAAGTATAAACAAATGACCAGTGGGGATGGGATGAAGAGACAGTTTGGCGGTGTTCTTGTTCACCTTGTCCAGTCACCTGTCAACTGACTTATGCTCATTATGTATGCTGCAAAGTGTCAATCTTAATTGTTTAACTTTTATTCTCCTCCCTCTGTTATTTTTAAAGTCACTTTTCCTCATTATAAATTTACATTTGTACGTGAAAATAATGTTTTGATGTATCAACATGTTAGCTGATTGGTTGGAAGTTTAGGGGTTGGCTAAAGCCAAAACTTGTGCAGATCTGCCAACCCTCTAGGAATGCAAAGTGTAGTAATGGTGCTAAAAAGTGTAGTTTGAGGCTAAAAATACAAATTTGTAGTCTCACTAAATTTATATGTATCCAGAAGAATAAGAAAAGTGTAGTTTCTACACTTTTTCACTTTTGACTTCAGCAAAAAGTGTAGTAACTACTCCAAAAGTGTAGATGTTGGCAGCCCTGCTTGTGTGGTATAAATATTTCTGGGAAGGAAAGTCCCGCACTTGCTTGGAAGGGAGATCAAATGCTGGGACCTTTGCTGTACTCTTACGTATATATGGACAACCATCTGGAAGCACAATCTCTGTAATTTTCATTTTAATTTCAACATTAATAAACTCATTTGCACATCGAAGCAGCCAGACTCGGTCATCTCTCTCATGAATGGTGAACCATAGACGAGCTCAATTCCCCGAAGTACCGTACAAGCTATACAGCAGCTATATGTATATATCTATATCTATATATATATATATATATATATATCTTCGACAAAAACTTTGATATATAAATCATAACTCATATGTATCCCATAAAGTACACATTCCTGAAAAGTAAACTTATCAGGTAATCAAAATGAGCAGCAAGCGTGCGTAAAAGGCTGCGTTTTGCTTTTTTAGTGAGATGTCACCCAACCTTGGTTTTGTTTTCACATCAATTATACTAAGGGCCTGTTAATGTCCATAGGGATCTGGAGGTGTGTTATCTGTCAATAAACACACCATGCATTCTAATTTGAACTGAATAATGTTTGTGATTTACCAGGTTGACCACTGCAGCACTGCAGCAGGCCTAGCAGGCATGCATCCATCCCTAGAAAAAAACAAGCTGGCTTCCTTTCAAAAAAGGAATCCAAAGGTGTGCCCATGGCTGCGCATTTCATCAGCAAAGTATTTTGTATTTAACTCTTAAAGACAAATACACTTGTACAATTTGCAATCTGTATCTTGTGTAATGGCTGGGTGATTAAAAGCATAATTATGCTTGCTTCATCACAATAAAATGTCTAACTTTTTTAGTTCAAAGAATGAAAACTCATAAACATGTTGTCAAATGTATTTATTGAAAGGCACAGTCCCCTGCCTGCACAACACAACTTATCTCTCTTGGGTCTATATAAAATCACTGTATAATATCCTTAATCTGTTTTTTAGGCTATTAAATGGTTCAACTACAAATGTAACCCAAATGTGACTATACATTATAATAACACCACAGCAACATCATTAATCTTATATGCCAGTTACAGCATAACATCACTACTAACTTATTGCATGACATCCCCTTCAATAGCACCAGTCCAATATTCTGATTTCAGCACCAGTCCAATATTCTGATTTCAGCACCAGTCCAATATTCTGATTTCAGCACCAGTCCAATATTCTGATTCTCTACTGCTACATTCAACTATTAACGATAATATCTCAGATGCCGGATGTGACCTTCAATAGTTCAGTCAATAGCACCAGTCCAAAAGTAGATAATCCATATGCAAGTAGCATATACATGCATTGTTTTATTTACAAAACTGATTTCACAGTTTTGTTGGCAATGGACACTCGGAAGGTAGCAGGTATGAGGTTAAACATTTGCCTGTTGAGCTCTGCTTTGTTCAGCGACGGACGGAAATTGATATGCATTTTGGATAACATTTCCTTGATTTGAGGTTGAAAGACTGATAAGATAACCTGATCCTGCTCGATTTCAGCAATGATCCTGCACACACAAAATACCTTGCATGCAGATGCCTGGAAATGAAGGCCACAACCATTTGTTGCAACACACTTCATGAAGTATTTCTCCCCTTGTAATTCAGTTATCATTTTATTTGTCTTACAGCCCTTCGTGGGACAAATGAAGTAGTGATCGCACGAAACAATTCCCAGAACTTTGATCTCCTGTGTTTGACCAGCGTGTGCAAGGAGTTGGTCACTTGTAGACTCGGTAACTTTGGCCAGCTCCTCATCAGCTACCAACTGCAGCAAAGAACAAAAGAAAATAATAAGCAAATGCAATAAACAGTCCTGTTATGACAGTGACTGTGCACTGTCGCACACTTAACATACACATTAAATTACATCTTATTCCTTCTTACTGTAGAGACTACCTTTTCAGAGCATAACTTGAAGGAAGTAAAAATATACAAATGTCATAAAGGCTAAATACTGATTGGTTACGAAAGTGGCAATATATATATATATATATATATTTATACTTTCTGAACAACTCTAAGACTATTATCCACAGAGAGAAAGCACACATTACATCAGTCAAAGGAGACTGTATGTCCTTGTGTTGAGAATCTAAATCTTTATAAACTATTATATTTACAAAAAATAAATATTCTTTAATTAAGCGTTAGGAGCTGTCAAATCTAAGCATACTACACCAAACTAATATTTACCTCAAAAGTGGACTCAGGAGTAGTTGTAATTCTTTTTTCTTCTTTTTGGTCCTGATGAAAGAGCTTAACTTTTACTTTGGATAACTCCACAACATCACCCACGTTGAGTTTGTCCACCATATCGGCCCATATGGCAACCTTACTGGCACCTGTGGTATCCTTGACGACAAGCTCCTGGAAGTTGACCACTTTATTTCCATAGCAATTTCGTGTCCCAGATGGGGACTTCGGAAACAAAGAATAACAAACGAGTTTAACATTAATCATATTCATCTACTTACTGTAGCCATATTTTCAGGATGCATACATGTACTGGCAGATCAATCAAGTTTGTATTACCACACACGAACCTGCAAATTATTGCTAACTACCTAAGTGTGACTGTCGTAACTGTCCTCCTGTTCAGAAAATATCTGCAAAACTTTTTTTAATTTGTATAACAGAATGGTGTAAACTACATTTCAAGTTCCTTTCGGATGACAGGGAAAGACGACAACTTCTCCATGCAGCAAGTTCAGTATTTTCATTCCATTTTTCTCCATGAAGAGAGCCCACCTCATACAGCCAGTTCAAGTGCATCTGTGGTTGCCTTCTATATTATGGGGACCACTGTTGGTGTATTTAACAAATATAAACTTACCTGCACAATTTTGCCACGAATAGTACACTCTGTCTTCTCAGGACTGGTAAGTGCATCACAAATGGACAATTTCTTCCGGGACACTGCTCTTGAACTGACTTCTTCTGGGATTTCCAATGGCATGCACCTCCCTACTGTGCTCTTCGTGGTTACCAGCATGAACCCACCTTTAACAAAACAAAAGTAGCATAAATTAAAGTTACATTGCTGTACACTTGACATTTAAAACTATTAGAATTAAATTATCCAATGTGAACAAAGCCCAACAAAGCCTAATCAGACTATTTTTACAAATGGTTTGTCTGCTTTCGGCCAATAATTTTTCTCTGGACACTGCTCTCATTATAAACTATATTAATACAACAACATTTGTCAGCAAAGAAAATAACTTGATAACTTACATTAATACAATAACATCTGTCAGCATAAAAATAACTTGATAACTTACCACTTTTTGCCAATCCATTCAGTATCATGATGCCATCATCCTTTTTGTATTTCTCATCCTTGGGATCCAATATGATGCACTTCATGAAATTTGTTTCGTCCGCTATGATGAGATGTACTCTGGTGCCCTTTGTAGTTGCCTCTAAGATTGTAACTCTCACATTCACATTTGTGTCCTCTGTTACACCTTTGGCTTTGTCAATTGTCTGCATCTACAAGTGTAAATATGTATGCTTCTGACATATATTGTATTTATGCACTTTCAGGAAAAAGGCTGCAAAAACTATTAATTTTTGATACATATACATTTCGCTCACTTTTTAATTTTGTGCATCGATATTTACACATACATAATATTAATACATTCTGCAACTATTCATTTTATCTACATGTACATTTTTCAAATAGGGACATGTACTAGCATTTCAGAGCATTTTCATCAGACAATTGTCATTTGCTGTTTGCATTTTCATCACTCAACTTTTTATCAATCTGACGTAACCGTGCATACTCAAAAATTGGTTTTTCTGCAGCAACCACTTTATTTTCATTAAAAGTTAACAGATAAAGCCCTTCCAGAGTCTTCACACGACTAAGTGCAACATATGCCATGCCTTTCTCAAATATATCATTCCCAATAGAAATCACTGCCTTATCAAGTGAAGCACCTTGTAATTTGTGGATAGTGCATGCCCATGAAGGTTTCAGTGGGAATTGTTCTCTAATTATATTTCTGCCATTAAACTGGAATTCCTGCAGAATAACTTCAATGGCAATAGAGCAATTTTGTTCATTTCTTTGCAATATGCGCCCAACTTCAGGGTCATCAAACTTGACATAAATAATGCTTGCTTTGAAGTCTTCAGGTGAAATATATATGTCAGATATGTACCCCATGGCACCATTGACAAGTCCCTCATCAGTATTTATGTTCCTAAGGAGCATTATTCTGGTATGTTTTGATACATGTAAAAACCTCGGCAGTCCACCTGCATCCCTATCATCCTTTGGTATAAATTCCTCACGAAATTCTCCTTTAGGATTAATATCAGATGTTGCAAAATAATGAATTGCTTCAATACACATAGTTGTCTGTCCTAGTGCTTTTTGCATTTTTGAGTTGTGCTTATCTGCTTGCTTGTTCTTAGGAAAAATATGAACAACTGTTTGGGGATCAAAAGGAAGGGGACTTATTAATCTACTTTTCAACATATCTTTATCTTCATTAGACAAATAGCCAACTCGGGCTCTGTTAAGCAAACTAGCAAATGCATCATCGGATGATTGTCGCATATTCTGTGACAGAAAGTAAGGTCTGAAATAAGACCATAAGCTGACGCCTTCAAACACATAGTAGCCTCTTACAGGTCTCAGTTGCATCAGATCACCAAGAACAATTACATTCATACCACCAAATTGCATATCATTGTCTTTTATGTGGCAGAGACGCTTATGTATGTATAATAATAAGCGGTCGCTGACCATTGATATTTCATCAATTATGAGTGTATGAATATTTTTGTAAACCTTACGAAATCTATTCAATCGGCAACCTTTCAAATCACAATATCCTGGCTGTTTGCCATGCTGCACGGGAAGACATAATGCAGCATGCAATGTAGCACCTTTTATGTTTCTTGCAGCAGTGCCTGTAGGAGCACACACCTTAACTGGGTCAACACCTGGTAAAACAGGGGTACACAAACGAAGCCATTCTATTATAGTGGAACATAAAAAACTTTTACCTGAGCCCGCCTCTCCGGTGATAAACATGTGGAGTGGATTTAAATGTACTTGATCTTTTTGTTCATAATGCTTTTTCAATACATTCATCACTTTCTTCTGATCAATAGTCAACATGGAAAGTCTATTTTGTAACTGTTCTGGAGACATTGTACACACTTCTAATGAATGCAGATGAAGAGTATCATGCGCTTCATGTCTAGAATGATCAGCAAGATCAGCAACTAGAGTATCTTCATTTTCTTCTGTCGGCGGACATGATATATTTGTGGCGATTTGTTCAGCTGTATTTTCAATGCTGAAATCACATTGTGAAGTAGCGGGCATTAACATTCCAGCCAATTCAAGTCTAGAACACCTAATATTCCGAGCAGCATTTTGAATGTCATCCAAAACTGTGACCTTTGTGAATGATGGCAATTTCAAACTTGATTCCTTAACTAAAAATGCATCTTTAGCTGTGACAAAAGTAGAATTTGTGCAAGAGTTATGCAATATTTCAAACTCTTCTCGATGTGGAAGGAAAGACATGAGCAGACTATAAAAGTAGTCATCATTTGAAAGTGACAATTGAGGAGATCGAATAATTTTTGCCTTTGTACGCTTGCGAATCCAAATATTGGATACAGGGCCACTCAACTGAAAGCGTGGCTGTGCTCTGTTTGACAAAACAGTGGAAGGTTCTGGACATTTTTCATACCATTGTGCAAATTCATACAGACAAAGATCTGACAATACACTTGGACGTGCTCGATAATAATCTACAATATTATTTAAAAAAATATCAGTACTATTATCAGTCAATTTATCTCGTTCTTCCTTGGACTTCAAAACTCTGTATCGTTTATTTGGTGGCTTAACATTCAGACTGAGTACTTGTCTTGAACTATATACCAACTTTAAATCACTGAGTCTATAGCAAGCTTCTTGAGCACTCAAACGTCGAGTTTTGAGGACACAGCATCCAATTTTCAACATTTTGGCCCTCTGAGACACCTGCTGATGACGATTTGCTATATCATGAATAACCGATGATAAAGCATTTTTTAATTCCTCTGGTTCTGCTTTGCACAAGTATGCACATACATAGTAAGCAGCACTCTCTGCATTACCTACTAATTGAATATCCATATTGGCTTGCCACAGCTTCAGTATTGTGGGATTGTAATAATTGGTGTAAACATCAGAATCCAATCGTTTAATCTCATAAAACCTAGCTTTTGATGAAAGACTACCTAAGTCTACGTGGGAACGCAACCTGGTTTTCAGACAGGTTCTCATTGGAAAACCAAACCTACATCTTCCTGAAGGTCGTAGACAATATTTAGTATGCCTGTGAGTTTGAAATCGTTTCACAATATCATGCATCTCTTTATCATCAGTAATTGGTGGAATTTGGCTTGATATGACACTGTCTATATATTCTAGATATAAATCTGTACCAAGCTGGGGCAAATTTTCGATCCAAAAGAATAAATGCATGTGCGGGCTTCCTCTCAACTGAAATTCTACCCTACCAAAATAATCTTTTATTTTGCCCAAGGGTTCTAGATTACTTAGTAATACATGCTTCATTAATGCTTTGTAACGTCTCTCAAAATGGATAGCTGTCATGAAAGGATCCTTTTTTACTAAATCTACAGCATTTGTAACGTTCAAAGCTTCTTCATATGTACAATTTTTCAAAAGCATTATCAATTCAGGCCAATGCATGTCATTAGCCGATAAAGTAACGAAAAAGGTAGGAGGTCCTAAAGCTTTAATGATTGATAGCAAATCTAAGAGAGTGTCCTTCCAATAAGCAGCTGTTCCCCTTATTTTTTTCATAAACATATAGGAATTCTCCATAATATCTGGATTAAGTGATAAATCTCTAATGTCACCAGCTGTAATATTGGATGTTAAACATCCAGGTTTAGTGGGTTTGCGCTTCCGCATATGAATTGAAACAGAACTTAGCAATCTTGAACGTTCATATTCATTTATTGCATGGAGCACATATGATATATTCTTTCTGAATCTTGCATCAGCAAAATATAATCTATGTTTAAAATATTGTGATGGATGCAACTTACATGGTCTATTTTCTTTGTACCCATTTATCCCATTAGGGAATAAACATGGAAATGCTTCTTCTTCACCTCTCCTAAGATCATATGAAAACACTGGACTTGAACTGCATTTAGGTAATGTTACCTTTTCGCTAGCTGTATCTGACTGCAAGAAGTCATTTATAGGAATATCTGGTTGTGTATAGTTAACAGGAATTACTGACACTTCTTCAAATGGAAAGCTTGAATTAACACTGATTGCAGATTTATTTTTACAGCTTGCATGATCATGCAAGTTGTGTTCATAAAATGTTGAGACATTTCTAGATATTTCAACATCAGTGTAACATTTATTATTCAATTTTAACCATTGTAGTGCTTTTGCAATGACATTTTTACGTACAACATACAACTGTGAATCCTTGTTATGATCATAGGATATGGTCACCACTCCTGCATTTGACGCATTTCTTGGCAAAATAGAAACACTTTCAGTCACATTAACGGGAAAGTCGATAGATAAACCCTTTTCAGCATACTGCCCTCCTGGTAGTAAAATGACAGACATGAAAACATGTATTTTACTTATTAACCTTTTTTCCATGAATGACATGCTCTTCAATATATTTGGGATAATCCCTGGGTCTAACATGTTGGCTGCTGTTGATAATTTAGGAAATGTGGCCTTCTTTATGTGTGATGAACACAACCCACACAATGGATCGGCTTTACCAACTTTCACCGAGAAACAAAGCAATTCTGACTTACTGTATTTCACTTGATCTTCAAATAAGAAACTAGAGCAGCATTTGCAAGTATATGTAGGCTTCATACATATAGTTTGATGATATCTGATCACACCTATATCTTCTAGTTCAGCAGAGAATTTGCAAGATTTGTTTACTTCATTTGTAAACTTTTCTGTTGTGTCAGTTGTGGTAGTTTCTATATCAATATTTTGACCAACGTATGGATAGCAGCTATCATTCGTAAGCACATGAACTAGGCCTGTATGTGATTCTGAGTATAAAAGCTCTTCACTTATAAAATACTTTTCAGAACATAATTCCACATGGGTAGGTCTTAATGCAACTGCATGCCTGCGCTTGGTTCCTTTTCGCTTATTCCTCCTTGGTTCATCGCTGTGAAATGCGTAACTATGCTCATCTGAATTATGAACAATAGTTCGTTGATCTGTTTGCTGTTTCACAGGTTGTATATTTTCTGTGTCACCTGATGAGCACTGATGTTCATCAAACTGATTTGATGAGCGCTGCGGCACTACAGGCGTCAAATCAAACTGTAAACCAGCATATGAAGCTAGCAAATATGCACATATTTCATTTTGGTCCAAGAAAAACATTACGGCTGCAGCGCCATCTGGATTTGCGACCCCACGTGCGTCGAGCGCATGTGAATCAAAAATTTCAAATATATTGTGCTCATGATCTATTATCAGCGAAATAGTTCTATCGTCAATCGTAAGCAGTAAATATGGCGACAAAACTGAACCTTCATTCAATGCCTCCTGTAAATGAATCGTACCAATATCATTATTTCCCAGCGCACCAATGATTCCGTAATATAGATCAAAATGAAAGACAACGCTTCGTTCAATCCCCTGCACTTGAGTCGGTAAATGCTGATGACTAAGATAAACACTATGCTGGAGCGCTTGAACAGATAAGCCAAGTTCCGATATTATATTTGAATAAAGTGTCGTACCTTCAAAGAGGACATAATCTATATGTTGTGGCATTAATTGTGTACCCGTTGGAATGTTTTGGCTGCATGTCAACAGCAAGAACATAAATGCAACTGCCGTTCACTGGGAACCGGCGAATGGCCCCATCATGGGCGAGGAACCTTGATGAAAGTTCCCCGTGCACACTCTACGGGGTCTCATGCCGCTCTTGACAATGCCGTACAACCACACAATACACTGATAAAATAGCAATAGTAAACATGCAAAAAAAGAATAAATACGTACCTTGCCTCTGTTTGTAAAGGTTTGTTGTGTGACGAATTGACAGTGCTTCAATGCGTCCACGCTGACCAGAGAGAAATAGATCTAGGTCACTTGAAGTTACTGCGGTACAAGGCCACGCTACCAACAAAGGAAAGGGCGCGAATCTAGGTCAGCTGTTCCTGTCAGTCACTGGGGCGGTAGCCTGGTTTCCGTGCCCACTATCAGCTGGCGCTACTCTCCGCTGTTTACCTTTGCCAAGTCTCGCGAGCAAGAAATACAGGGATCCAGTCTACTGGGCCGCAGTCTTTCAGCATTCGTGTGGGCGCAGACTCGGGCTGCTCATGCTACAGTGTTTCCGGTGACGTACCAAGTTATCCTGGCCACAACTTCGTTCTGTGTGCCGTCTAATGACGGCACACACACAAAAAAGCACTGCCAGTCGTATCATTGACCACTTGTATGTATCAAGTTGCAGCATGACAATTAAAACCCACTGAAGAATCCCTGCTTCAGTGCCCTGCTGACCTGTAAACTATGTGCCTAAATTCTATGTTAGCCAGGCTGGCTTATCTCACTGTACTCCATTCACCAGGACCAGAAGACAAACAGATAGAACAGACAGAGGAAGAGATGAGACTGAGAGAGGGGGGAAGGCATATCCCTTTTTGAGATTTTAGCAGACTTAATCATGAAATTTGAGATATATTTTAACGTTGCCTTCATAAATCATGACTTCTTGTCTCCAAGTATATATAGTTCATACATGACATAAAATCCATTAGGGGTAGATCTGGCTTTTTTTTTCTTTCTTTTTTTTCAACTGCAGAGAGAGAGAGAGAGAGAGAGAGATTACTTACTCTAGGTTTGCTGTTACTTGAATTAAAGATATGTTTGTGAGGTACTTTAATATTATATCAGTAAAGTGACATATAGATAAATGACAAATTTGTCCTCTATGGCAATGACGAGTTAAATTGCATGTGGACAAATTGTCACTGGCATAAACATCCCCATATAAGGTGGGAGTCTCCAATGTTTTCTTACAAATTTTTCAAGCCTATGCGTAAAATATTGCAAATTTTACACAATCTACTACAGTAGTCCCCCCTTATAAGGCCCCTCTCACCAGAGGCCAAGGTGACCCCTCTTGAAAGGTCAGCATTCTTGTGCAGAAAGTATGGTATTTCCATTATATTCTTCCCCTCAAGAGAAGCCACTCCTCTTATAAGACCACTTTTTGGCTGCATTTGGGGTGGCTTTATAAGAGGGGGACCACTGTACATGAAAATTTGTTAAGGATTTTCTATTCTTCAGTTCATTCACTCTTTCATTGCCAAGTTTTGGACAGAGTCAACAGCTTTACTCGGTGTGCGTGGGGTGCAATGTGCCCAAAGCGTGGCAAAGAAAGATGTTGACCTTGGCTATTCTGCAATGGAGCAAAAGCATGCTGGTGCTTGAATGAAAAGGCCTTTCTACAAGGAATATGAATCTAGTACAGTTATAATTCAGATCAGTTTCTCTTAAGTAGTGTTTGACTTAAGTCACAGTTGGCAGTGAGCGAGTTAAACTGCAAATCTTCCACATGGTTTTCAAAAAAAAAGCAAAAAACAAAAAAAGTCAAAATCTCCATAGATTTAGTCCTGATATGTTGACAGGTATTATTACCCCTCTCCACTCTCTGCTTTAAGACAAGTATTATCATAATTATCATTTGATTATAGTCAGCTTGACCAGAAAAAAGTTAATAGAGAGTACACAACCTGAAGCATACTTTTCACATATTTATAGTTTGATTACTATGGTGGTAGACGACACTGGCCATTCAGGTTTATTTTTCTTTATTTGCAACAGATGAAAATTAAAAATGTAATCAGAATTAAAAAATAACTCTGCTGAGTACAACAGATGGGAGCTAGTATAGCCTGACTGGCTTTTAATCTATGATTGAGAGGGGCAAACAAAGAATATTTACAAACCCTACCCTCCCCCCCCCCCTTCTTCTTATGCTTACAAGAGCTGGTAGACAAGGATTTTATTACTGAAATGAACCGGGTGCAGGCTGGCTGCAACTGTGGTATGGGGCATCTGGTCTTATCACATAACAGTATTAACATAAATACAGAATCTTGCATGGCTGAGAGTGAGTAACTGTTTTTCTCTCACCAGGAATCTTTGTTGCTGGGGAAAATCACAAGTGACTGCAGGTCATGAGTGGTTTTCCACACCAACAATGATCTCAATCCCAAGTGAGAGAAAAATAGTAACTGACTCTCCAGCCATGTAAAATTTTGTTGATTCTATGTTTAATTGGGTACTCATCACAAAAAATATGCCATAGGCCTACTTTTAATGCCAACCTGGTGTGCCCTGTTTGTTAAGTTTTTTCACCACATCATGCATGCCATATAATCAAACATGGCTCTTGCACATTTGATGTTGTTTGACTGTCACTGCATCATGTCACTGATGCAGGCACGGGACAGTTTATTGTAACAGTGTTAACGTCATGCGATCTACTATGAGTTATTACTTTCGAATTTCACTCTATAAAATGATAATTCATCCTCAAACATAGAATAATACCCTGTTTGTATTTGCTGCTTGATTTGTTCAGAGATGTCAGTTGTCAATTAAAAAGTATATTATACCCTTGCCACACTGGACAAGTATTTTGGGTTCAGACCAGTATTTGCCTGGTGGGCGATAAAGACTTGTCATAGTGTAGATACAGTTTGATCAGCAGGTAGACAAAATAGAAATATCAGTGGTGATCACAACTACATCACCTGTACCTTAGAACTATTAATGATACCGAATTGGAATCTGTGACAAAAATGAAAGTTATTGGAAGATATAATTCCTCATCAAAAAAGAAACCAGATGAACCCAGATTTTATGACCACTGACATGCTTTGGTGTGAAAGGCAAGGCCTTATCAGGACTGGCCCTTAATTGTGTGCAGTTGTGTTTCTCCAGTTACAACTCAGCAGCATCAAGGTGATCAAATATCTGGGAAATTGATCTTTCCAAGCTCTGTCACAAAGTTTTCATGTCTGTTTGAGGTAATGCACAATTATTTTCCCAGGTCCCCAAATATTTTTCAAATCTACATCAAGCAATTAATATGAAGCAACAGATATACATCAAAATGCAGTACAGTGGTACATCCCCTGAGAGACCCCTGTAATGAGATACCACATATCTTTTTAAGACCACTCTCTCAGAATGCTGTGCTATCTTTTCCATGTTGTTGTACCTCTAATGAAAGACCACCTATTTTGAGAGACCGCTTTTTGACCTGCCGTAAGGGTGGTCTTTCAAAAGAGGTACCACTGTACTCCCATGCCACAAGATTGAGTTCATATACAGTATTCCCTCCTTTAAAGATACCCCCCTAGTGCCGCTTAAAAGGCAGTCACATAAAGCAGGTGGTCCCTCAAAGGAGGTATAAATAACGCAAAAAGTACTACAGAAAGACTTGACAACTGTGGTCTCTCAAAAGAGGTGGTCTCCCAAAGGAGTGGTCTTTTAAAGGAGGGACTTCTGTATGTATATATATATATATATATATATATATATAGATATATATATCCAGCTATGTATTGATCCCCATTTCAGACAAGTAAAATCACCTGTTTTGTGTAAGTGTAGAGCAAGACTCTTTCCTCTATGATATAAGACTTTTTAAAAAAAAGGACAAAACCAGTTTACAAATACTTAACATACATTGTAATACAAAAACAGGCAAACACATGGCTCCAAGACGAGTCTAATATATGTACATGTACATGCAATCCTATATTTAAAAATTATGGATGGGAATTCAAGAAGAGTGGTCAAGTTATTGTGTATCCCTCAAGAAGTTTAACAAGAGTGAAATTTCTGACGGGTGACCACCTGTTTTATGTGACCACTTCTTGGGTGACACCAGGGGTGGTTTCCCAAAGGAAGAATTATAATGTAAAATGTATTTTATGGTTGTGCTGTTTTATGCTGCTCCTCTGATTGGTTACGAGTCGATCTATTTTTAGACTGATGTGTTCTCCGATTGGTTGGGAAGTTTCAACTTGTCTCTGATTCTTTGTTTGAGGTAAGTACATTTGTGATTACTTTTACTCTGAATCATTCTACATTGAGACACTGAACTGTTCACAGGGTAAGTGGCTTTTGTTATAATACATGAGGACAAAGTGTGATTTATAGATCAATGGAAGAGTGACTCCATTCTTTGACACAAGAACCTAGCCCTCAATGTTCGCTATGTGTCTTAGAACAGAGATGAGAAAGCTAGCTCTTATAAGGGTGCTTCCAATCACAAATCAATGCAGTGAGATTCAATATATATATTCATTCCAGACCTTTGGCATGTTGGGGAGGATGGACAGGATTTTCAAATCGATCAAAGATCAATTATTATACCTACCCACTAACTCTATCATCACCGAGGCTGGGTCCCCCACTTCGTGGGAAATCAATCCATGTCCATTTAAACAATTCAATCAATCAATATCAATCTGTGAAACAATAAAAACAGAGTCCCCACTTCGTGGGGAAATCCAACCATATTCATTTAATCAATCAGATCTTTTCAATCAATCTATCAATCTGACGTAAGATTTCTTCACGCTGATTGACTGATGACCGTATAAATCCAATTTTAGAAATCGTACTTACAAACGGGACATAAATCTAATTTTAGAAATCATACTCACAAACGGGACATAATGTAGTAACACACATTAAATGCATAGTGATCACTAATATAGAGGAAGAGTAAAGCATCTTTCCATAATAATTTTGAAGTATTTTCAGATTTAATCCAAAGAATGCCTGGAGGTATGAAGGTCAACGTAATCGCTACTTCAACTTAACGTTAAGCATGTAATCACTTAAAGTTTCTTCTTGGGTTTTATATAGTTGGGAGGTCTCCAAAGTAATTCATGGTTGACGCAGTGTATTTTGGCTGGTGATCATACGTAAAGTCATCGGGAAAACAAATGTCTTGGCAATTTTTATTAACATTCCTGGCGTCCACTAGAACCAGGTGTCAAATTTGATCAGTCATAATACACACACACACACATACATATATATATATATATATATATATATATATATATATATATATATATATATATATATATATATATATATATATATGTACACATACATATACATATATATATATATATATATACATATATATATATATATATATATGGATGCTTTATTCCGCATATGTAACACGATATTTTGGTTTCTCCGCAAATGACGCACGTAATTAAACATCAACTCAAAAATACAACGCAGTTAGCAAGGACTAGAGAGATTATAGTTCTTGTACTTCACGAAAATGCTGTAGGCCAGGCTACTTTCCTCTTTCGCTGTTAACTAACTGACCGACACATCAGGAGAACCAAAAAGTGGCAGGCCTAACATGTCTCTTTCCATCTTTTGCGTAAGCTCAATTTGGAGTTTCAGTAGTAAGGCCTTTATGATTTGGAAAAAAACTTACGTCTGTCGCTAATAAAGAAAATTCAAAGGTTGAAAGGACAGGTTTAACCACCTGTTGTCTTTTATGAGTGACTGCATGCCTGACCCAAGGCAGGAAGGAAATTTATTTCTGAATTATTGTGTGACCCACAACAAATCACATATTCCTTTCTGATTGCCTGGATATCTGCGTACATCATCAAAATCTACCCAAATCTATTTAGTGGAACACATATTTTTCGGGGTTAGTTTATCCCACCTCCTTAATTCTCGGAATCCACATTTGACTAAGTGATACAGTCTTATTTTCTCTTAAAGTGTTTTAAAAAGGATAAAATATATCGCAGACATATCTAGGAAGCACATTGAAGCTTCAAAAATAATGTAACCATAAAAAGAAATCAAGGGAGGGGCGTGAGACCGCCTCCCCAATATAATAGTGAGAAATAACTGTGAAGCACACACTGAACGATGTTGTTTTACTAAACAAAATGCAAAAATGACAAAGACCCTAGGAAGAATGCCCAGAAACCTAAAAGATATCAATATATAACAATGTATTATTATTAAGTAACCAGTTCCATGCACAGTTTTCTCTCCAGGACAAAAAATAAAGCTTAATATAAATGTTGTATCACTTGACCAAGCACCAAGAATGGTATCCTTTGAAGGAGGGGTAATTTAGGAACCACTGCCATTCAGTCAACTTAAAGCAAACAAAATTACCATATTAACCATTTTGTCAAAATAATCCTTGCTGTATTTGCCATAACATAGAGGAGGACTGTTTGTTATATCAGTAAGTGAAAACGTACATGTATGAGAAGCTCTAGCCACTTTTACATTGGGCGGGTGGCCTTTGAGTCTGCAGTCTTTCAAAGAGATTTCATTATTTCCCTCACTTGTATAAAGACCCTACAGTACACAATTTATTAGTCAATCACACTAGACCAGCTTGTAAACAACAATTAGTGACTTACAATTGTTCATCAGTAGCAGAGCCAGTCATGCACAGTAATCACGCATTTCCAGCTTTAGTCTGTAATGCTAATTTGGTGAAAGTGTGGCTTGCCTTGCAGGATCCAACGAGGTAAGTTATAACTTATATTGTCTAGCCAATCAGGAAGAAAGGTGCTATTCCCTGGGGTAGGTGTCCCTTGCATGGTTAATTTCTTTGATGTCCTGCTTTATTAAAATTGCTGATGAAAAACGAACTAGGCAAGGGCCTGACAGCAGTTAGAAAACAGCAAATAGTTCGACCGGTTTCGGCACTAGTGGGCCATCATCAGGAACTGGTCATGCTACTGAATGCACCTGGTATTTATAGAGAGGTATAACAATTGACGTTGCTACATAAAATAGGCATGCGTCAACGCCAGCCGAGAGGCCGGCTCGTTCAAAAACGGTCCATCCGTCAAGTGACGTGATGAGGAGTAGCATGTCAACATTGGCACGTGTTACTCCCTGTTGTGCTTATGACGTCATAAGTACAAGTGTGGTTGTCAACCAAGTGGAGTTCTGGTTGCACGGGTCCCTGCCATGTGGATGTAACTTGGGTTTGTTACCAGTGAAGTGGAGGGGTGATGGAAAACCTGGGTGGGAGATCCCTGGTTGATAATATACCAGTGTGCCTGTTTTTACAGTAGTCAGAGAGTATAAATCCATGTTTATACTTAGAAGGGGCATGGGAAAATGAACATAGAAATTAAAAATTTAGCATAATACTTGGCGAGTATGTTCATTTTCCCATGACATTGAGACCAAATGGTTCAATGGTGCAAAGTTGATGTATCCAGAAGTATTCTCTTTTGAGCCTAAATGCTTCAGTTTTCTTTAGCCTTGGTGGCGTGTTAATGTGTTCCAGGATCTGAACCTTGAGGTCCAGGTCCCTATGATCCGTCCTGGCAAAGTGTCTGCCGAGGGGTTGTGTCCGGTCATTTTTATTTATATAATAAAAGTGCTCGCAGAGTCGGTCCATCAATTTGCGCGATGTTTGCCCGACATATTGTTTGTTACATGTCTGGCATGTGAGCAGATAAATCAGGTTGTTGTGTTTACATGAGCCACCAAGTGGTGTGCTGTATGTGCGTCCTGTTTGTGTGCTTTTGACTACACCTGACGTGTCCATTTTAGAGCAGTATCTGCAAGTTGTGGTGTTGCAGGGATTTCTATCTGCTACCCCTGAAATCTGGGGTATCTGTTGGGTGGGGGGATATTTGATACGAGATTTGACCAATATATCTTTGAGGTTGGTGGGTCGTCGAAACCCTAGGGTTACCTCTTTGTCCTTAAAGGTTGAACCATACTTGGAGGCTTCAAGCGTGCCCCAATTGTCTAAAATTATTTTCTTCAGTGGAGGTATTGTAGGGTGATACCTGGTCACTAAGAACAATTGGTTTTGTTCTGGTTGTGTTTGTTGTGTGGCTCTGGATTGTAGCAGAGTTTGTCTATCCAGAGCTCGTACTTTCTGGAGAGTATCGGCCAACAGCTGCGGGGGGTAGTCTCTCGCTGCATAGTACCTGAGGATCTTTTGTGACAGGTCCTCGAAGTCTTCGTTTCTTGTACAGATCCTTTTGACCCTAAGTAATTGGCCATAGGGTCCTGCAATTTTGCAGTGTTTAGGGTGGGCAGATCTAAAATGCAAGTATGTATGTGTGTCCGTTGGTTTGGTGTACAAAGAAGTGTACAGTTTGTTGTCAGGACCAAACTGGACTAAAGTGTCCAAATATGGAATTTTGGAAGTTGAAAATTCCATAGTGAACTTGATAGTGTCATGGCAGGAATTGAGGTGTGATAAGAATTCTTGGAGAGTGGTTTCTCCATGAGTCCAGATGCAAAAAATATCATCAATGAACCTCAACCACACGTGTGGTTTGAGTGGGTGGGCTAGGAGATGGTTCTCCTCTAAGTTACTCATAAATAAATTTGCATAAGAGGGGGCTACTCTGGTTCCCATGGCGGTTCCACTAGTTTGGAGATAATGGACGCCATTGAACTCAAAGTTATTGCAGTACAAAACCAGTCTCAAGACTACCAAGAGGTTGATGATGTCATGTGTGGCTGGTTTTTCGTCTGGCTCTCTGTTGTGTAACAGTGTCCGTGCAATAGTCCGTAAGCCTTCCTGGATTGGAATATTTGTGTACAATGAACAATTATTAAAATTGCTGCAGCCTCTGGTATGTGCGTCTCTACATTAGGCTTACTTTAGTTGTGCTTTGCTTTCTCGTGATAATTGTGTGATATTTTTGAAGCAGTGTAGCATTTTGTTTGTCATTGATTTATGTGATTTTATCCCTGAAGTGCCTCTCCAGCTCGGTCTCTAACTGTACTTTTGTAGTGGCTTCGTAATATTGGGGATGTCATTGAGACCTTTAATTGTGATTATCAACTTGCCCTAGTCAATACAGCACCTGCATGGCACTCCATATCAGATCCGCTAAAGAACAATTATTCGGTTCGTGAATCGATCGTGACAAATAAAATTTCAAGTTTGACTGGCACTGCAAGTGATTTTGCCAACATGTTGGGAGGACGAAATATCTTCACAACAATTAACTGTGTCATGCACAAAAAAGATGTTTCCTTCACGGTTAAGAATACATTGAAGGAGACGATCACGCACAGAAAGATCAAATTGACCGATCCATTTTTATGTTCCTGCGCATTACTCACCCACTGTCTGGTCAGACATATATGTCGCCGGCGGGTGGGTCTAATCACCGAAGGACACCAGATGACACCGAAGGACACCTTAGGACACCGAAAGACACCGACATCCACCGACGGACACCGAAAGACGCCTAATTTTGTGTTTTAATTATAACCTGGGGACATTCAGTGGTCCACCTCGGATCAATTTTGTCACTAGCAGATTCAATATTTCTTTCCTTTTTTCTTTTTGGCCAATAAGTTGTAATTCCGATCAATGTGATGCGCCAGAAACTACGTACACCATTTATATAATTATAACTTAGTAAGTTACGGTTCTGACTCGTATGGCATACTAAAGCCAAAGGCCGTGAAAGGCCGTCGTCGTACCTCCGAGGGCGTAGAACGATGCTAAAGGTTATAGCATGAGATCTCACATACATGATTCTATTTATTCTGCTGCACGGTACCATATCATGTGTACATATGATAATGTTGTTTACTGCATTCGTTTTGTTGATATGCCTATGAGGCCCTTCATCTGTGTTCTCGGCATGTCAACGTACATCAACACAACCCAACACAACACAACAGATTGAACAAACCGTTTCTTTAGTTGATACGCGACAGTCCTCGACGTATGAATGAGAGTTTAATGTTTATACATTGACCATGTTGACCCCTACCTATCTACCGCTTATGTTGAATCCTTTTCTCAGGAGTCGTGTACAATGTTGTCACCATCTTTAATTCTCCGAGTGAAGAGACGAAATTTGCATATATTTATTGACATGTGAAGTGGACTTACTCCGAGAGGTAGCTAAATATTGTGCAGACGGTCTGTTGAGCACGGCATACGTCCATTTCGTAGTAACAATGTACAGAATTAAAAGAAACCCTTTCCATATCTAATTCATTTTCACTTTAGAATCAACTACATTGGTATCGTAGTTGTTTTGTATTGCTTTGATACCTTGATGTGTATTCTAATTTACATTTTCCGCCCAAAGGGGGCACTTTTTCAGGCATTGCTGGTTAAATACGGAACTTGGAATTTGACATGTTCAATTTCTGTGTCATTTACCACAGTCGATTGATTGATTATTTTTTATAAATTTTATTTTTATTAATTCAATTTTCATCTCATCTGTATTGTGTTTTTTCACCCCATCATTCTGGAAATAGATATGGATAAATGTTTCTTACAATGTTTATTTTTTCGATCAGGAAGTGATACGATAGGTCAGTATTGTCCTCTGTCCCTTTACTTTGGTCATGAAAATCTTTACTTACTAACTTAATTGATTATTCTCAGGTTTAGTTGAGCCTTGAAAGTGACATACGGTGATGTGCAATATAATTTACATTTTCCGCCCAAAGGGGGAACTTTTTCAGACATTGTTGGATAAATATGGAACTTGAAACTTGGTATGTTATACTTCTGTGTCATTTACCACAGGTGATCGACTGATTGGCCAAATGATTGATTTAGAGGGTTCTTTTACGCATTCCTATATTTTGTATTAATTTTGTTTTGTTTGTTTGGTTGTTGTTTTTTTCTCTCAGTTTTCTTACTGCCGATCATCAGCACACAAATATTTTATGTAAATTTATCAACCACGTGCATTTTTGGCTTGGGTGATTCAATAACCTTTTAGTGCAAAAACAAAATTTCTTGTGTACTCATGCAGCGTATCTGAGCTTAACTTTATATAAATGAAGTTTAGTACCATTCCAGGACCTGAAAGTCCCACATTTTAATGTAAGTACGCCATAGTAGCTATTGCATAATGATACAATTACAGAAATAGAAGCTTGACCAAGTAAAAATACGTACAGCCGTACAGCGGTACGAAGTCTTGTACCCAAACCGCAATTGATACCAAAATATATTGCAAGACCGAGGATTGAAGTGCAGTCAAGATAGACAGGACTTTTTTTCTCCCGAGGAGAGCAGAGTGTTAATATAATTGAGTTGTGCCTCCAAACTATAATAAGTTTGAAGGCATGCAGCCTGCATGTCATCTCCGTCCGACGTCAAATAAACGATTCACAGGTTTCCTCCCTCGGAATTTAAGCATGTGTTGTAAAGAAGAAAAAAGATAAGAAAATAAACAATTCCACAGATAACTTTATTTGTTTGCTTGTATTATATGGCAACAGGAAGTGTAGAATAGCGCCTAAATTTTTTCGTGTACTATTGCGTTTAGTTTTCCGAAATATTTGGAAAAAGGCTTATCACACAGACACATAATGGCAAATTGAACCATGGTGCCGCAGCGTGCAACACATGCGATGAGCGTTGCGATGCCTTGGTTCTGTTCACTTATGAACAGTAAAAATACGAGTGTAGCACTGTGCGCGTTTCTGTTTGTGTTAAAGCATTGTATTTAGCATTTTTAAGCCAAGAATATCTTTTTCAGCTGAATGAAATGTTCATAGTTTGACATAGCTATTTCTAACCCGATGTCTTTACTCCTACAACCATCGCATGCACCACAAAATTGGACTGATCCGGATCCTGGCACCATTTTAAAGTAATATTACAGTTGCATTACTGGCTGTGGACATGGTTTGACATACCGTACACAATAAATATGAATGCAACTCAGATGAAAGAACAATTTTATACCCATTGCAACCAGGGATTTAATAGATTCGTTAAGAGTCTCCTGATTAATGATTGTGAGCAACCATGTGATATTCCAAACAGTTATACATTGTATTTGTTCACGCGAACAAACTACCGCTTGATTTTTCAATTTTATGCGACCAGATTATATTTACGAGGGTAATGCTTAAGATTTTTAGATTTTATTTACGCTCATCATTGTTCAAACAAATTTACATTAGCCGTCTGTCTAATAGAAGAAACCAAGTGGTCACACAAGGCAGGTGGTCTCCCAAAAGAGGGACTATTGTACTGTTTTTCATAATGTTTAGTTTGGAGTCTGCTACATTGTTAACCCAGGAGAATAATACTAGCTGTACAATATGCAGCAGATGTGTTTTTGAGAAAATGGCTCAAATGTTCATCTAAAATTGAGGGTATCATTAGCGTGCAGTACTGATGTCTATTCTATACTTCTTTGCAGGTTCCCCTAACAAGTTGTGTTCCCTGTTTTTAATGTTCACAGGGGGAAAATAAAATTAACAGGAGTGCCAATTTTGTTATTTTAAGTACTTTGTTGCAGTGCAGTGCATTCCCTAAATTTCCTTTAAAAAAACAGTCCAAAAAAACCCAATGGTCCAATTTACATTTGTGTATCAGTTACCACTCAAAAGGCTGCTTTACCCTTACCACTTCGAGGCTGTTTAATAAGGCAACTCTGTGGATTGAAATTCTACGGGATATATGTTGCTATCAGAATAAATATGATCTCAGGAATGTACATGTGTTCTCATGCTTTGAAGTCATTTTGGTTTGATTTTGTTTAATTAAGATATTCATTCAAGCCTTAGATTGGTTTGATCAACCGTGTACTCTCTCTCTCTCTCTCTCTCTCTCTCTCTCTCTCTCTCTCTCTCTCTCTCTCTCTCTCTCTCTCTCTTTCTCTCTCTCTCTCTCTCTCTCTCTCTCTCTCTCTCTCTCTCTCTCTCTCTCTCTCTCTCTCTCTCTCTCTCAACTTGCCTGCCTTTATTTTATTTTATTTTGTCCAATAAGATAAACTACATATAGTAATTCCATTCTTTTTCTGAACTCAAGAATCCGTTTTTTAACATTAGTACCACCTAATTATTTTTTTTAAATCTTTTATTGTCTGCACATATGGCATACATCGGGAGTGGTGGCTGCATTAATTTAATCTAGTAACTTTTCTCTGCAAATCATTATTCTCTGTTTTTAGGCTTTATTATTGAAAAATCTGTCATCAATGTATTATAATCTCGTAAAATTTGGGTACATTTACACCTGTAAAAATCAAGTTACGCGTGTATAAGTCTCCTTTTGGGAAAATGGGTACAATAGTGAACAAAAATGTGAGCTTTAATTGACGCTCACTGTTGCCAAATAATATAAGCAAACGAAGGGTGCTTGCTTGACCCATGTTACAATTGCGAACGCAAAATTTAGCATCATCGTACCGCCTCCACCCCCGCCCCCCTCTCACGGAGGCCACTTTAGAATGCCACGAGTCCGAACCGTTAGTGCCAACGTAGCTTCTGGCGCAGTCTGATCGGTAAATCAGATTGGTCGGACCAAATTGTTGGCCTACAGATGAAGAGGAAAGATAATCTTGAATCTGCTAGTGACAAAAATCCTCCGAGTTGGCCCACTAATTGTAACCTGGGGACAAGCAAGCGCGCTCGCGCGCTTGCTTGTCCCCAGGTTACAATTAAAACACAAAACTAGGAAAGATGATTTGCTGCATAGCAAATCAGTGTGTGTGTCTTCAAAGCACATTAGTATGGCAATGTACAACTATTCCATAACACAGGAGTGGAAGTTGGAATGGCATCTCTATCTATTATAGCTTTGAAGTTATTCAAGATTTAAAATTTCAAATGCCCCTAATTTGCATAATTTTAAACATCTTCATTTCTGTGTATAAAATGGCCAAACTCCTTGTATGGAGGTACAATCATGCCAAGTTTGGAGTTTCTATGTATAGTAGTGTCCGAGAAAAGTGTCGGACAAATTTGCTGGTAAAGAAGAAAGAAAGAAAGAAAGAAACTGGAAAAGAAGATTTTTTTTAATCTGTCTGGGTGCCTTCAAAGGTTGTAAATATTATATGCTACAACTTTTGTCCTTTGGTACTTCACATTCCATTAAGCTTATGGCTGCATGCAAATTTCTCAAAGTCCAAATGACCTTGACCTTTGACCTTTACCGGTCATATGTAAATTGCACAGTGTTACAATACCCACAATTTGAGCCGGACATGAACCAAATCGGAGTAAAATTGACAAAGTTATGGCAAGATGAAACTTTCAAAGGGTCAAGTGACCTTGACCTTTGCCTTTTTGAGGTTACATTTTCTTATAAAAATGTCCAGTGTAGCAATACCTACAATTTGAGTCTTACATGATGAAAACTGGATGGAGATTGGCCACGTTATGATTGGATGAAACTTTCAAAGGTCCAAATGACCTTGACCTTTGAACTTTAGCGGTCACATGTACATTTAAAAAATGTGCAAGGTTACAATAGCTACAATTTGAGCCCAACATGATGGAAATTGGATAAAAATTGACAAAGTTATGGCCAGAAGAAAGCCTGCACCGAAAGTGGCCTTTGACCTTGAAATGACCTTTGACCTTCAGATGACCTCTACCTGAAGTGAACCTTGACCTCAAAAATGACATTTTGGCTGAAAATTGACCTTTGACCTTGATATGACCTTTGACCTTGACATGACCTTGACATTTGAGATGACCTTTACCTTGCTATGATCGAACTCCGATACACTCGGAACCACATCTACTATAGTATATAAGATATTGAAGATTTAAACCTTTAATTAGCCCTCATTTGCATAATTTTGAAAAGCTTGACCTCTCGTTATAAAAAGGCCAGACTTTATCCATAGAAGTATAATTGTGCCAAGTTTGGAGTTTCTACATATAATACTTTTCAAATGAAATGTCGGACAAATTTGCCGGTAAAGAAAGAAAGAAAGAAAGAAAGAAAGAAGGAAGAAAGAAATAAAGAATTCCTAGAAAAACAGAAAAGTGTGTGCTGACACACACACTTTAATTAGCCGTCTTTCGGTGTCATTCGGTGTCTTTCGGTGTCCGTCGGTGTCCTGCGGTGTCATCTGGTGTCTTTCGGTGATTAGACTCACCGGTCGCAGGCTGCCGAACTCGATAGGTCTATTTGGCGGTCCTCTCTCAATCAATTAATATGGCAATATTACCCGATCGAACGTAGTCGGCGTTTACCAGGCACACGACAGTACATTGTTCTTGTTATTCCTGCGGTTGATCACCGAGCTGAAATGTGATTGTTAATCATAACCAGCCTGATCAATATTTCGCGAGCATAAAATATTATACACATGCGGGTACGCAAACAACAGCACTGTCATGAGCGCCGAAGGATCACATAAGGAATTTATTGCTTAAAGCGTCCTCTAGGGACCATGGCAATAACAATCATCAGAATTGGCAACACTACACCTAGATCGATGTGTGCCAACCTGGTCTAAACAATGCTACAATCGTGACAGAAACAAAATTTCTTGGCAATCTATCTACAAATGTACATGTTTCACTGTCACATTGATAACACTACAATGCCCTTAGTCGCTTCATGCTACTGATCTTGCTGGCTAATTAATCAATGTGCACTAGAATTAATTAATACAAGTGCCACCAGATGGAGCTATAATGGTATCGTCACTTTCTGTCACCAAATGCCTTATAGCAGAATTCTGCAGTCTGTCTGGCCAACTCATCAGATGACGTTACCATGAATGTAGGTTTATTTATGTTAGACAAACGGTTAAAATTCATTGATTCTGCAGTGCACTCTACCAAAAGTTCTTCTCTCAACTGGTCATGTTTCTTACACATAAACATAAAATGGATTTCATCTTCCACCTCCCCTGCTTCACATTGTTTGCATATTCTGTCACTTGGTGCAGTACCTTGGTACCTCCCCACCTCAATTTCCAGTTTATGTGCACTTATTCTAAGTTGTGTCAGAGCCCGCCTGTGGCAAGGATTTGCAAAATTTAAGTATTTTTCATATCTAAAATCTGTCTTGAAACGCCTGTAGCACCGAAGTTTATTCCCTGCAAAGTTATTGGTTTGGTTTTCATTGAGCTGTTGCAGCCACATCTTAATATACTGATCTTTCATACAATTTACAATGTCAAGATCGCATTCCATTAGTGATCCCCCATACTGGGATAAAATTAGATTAGTATTAAAAGCCCAGGTGTTTCTTTCACCTGTCATTTGAGATGCTTCCTGGAATGCCGCGTAAATCAGGGTGTTATCATCAGCACCTTGTAAGTGAAATATGAATTTGATCATTTGTTGCCACATATTGATGTATAGTGGGAACCTGCCAAGCTCTCCATAAACTGCAGCATTGCTTGCCTTAGATCCCAGTTGCAGTAGGTATTTACAGTAATTTACATGGCTACGTTCATAAATTTCATTTAAATTTTTGTTCTCAAACCACCATTCCTTATGTGACTTTGGGATATTGGGGAGTCCCCACAGTTCTGAACCATATAGGTTTGTTGGTGACAGATGATGTACATTGTAGAGAGGGGTATCAAGCGCGCAATGGACACGTCAGACACGGACATGTCAGGCCAAAATGGCCACCTCAGGCTAAATTGCAATATCTCGGTTTCCCTCTGTCATTGTCGAATGGTTAGCCGTACAAGTGCTCCCTCTATTGACCATTTTGAATAGACAACAGAACTGTTGGAAATAAAATGGTAAGTGATAATTGTCAACACATAATTTATTACAATTGGACTATAGTTCCAATCTAGACATTTCTGTAAATGCTTTAAAGAAGGCCTTTACAGTAAAATATTCCTTCTTCGATGATAGTGATAAAAGAAGAGTGATGAAATTTTGAAAGTAGCAGTAGTTGTATGCCTATAGTGATTTTAGTGACATAAAGAAAAGAGGCCAATACTGACCTATACGTCAAAAGATACATCATAATGCTCACAGGCATTATAACACCGTCTTGAGAAATTTTTTATCTTCACAAAATATCAATAAAGGTGAAAAAGAAAATTTGATGCAGGCAGGCGTCTTAGCACCTAAAACTTGTAAATATACTGTCCTCACTAGCTCAGATCTACAACACACAAATTTATAAAAAAAAAAAAGAATAGACCATGACTTAGTATGTCTTAACTACATCAGACCATGGACAGGGTAACTGCATGTGGTGCCATCTTCAGAAATAAGTAACCGTCACAAAAATTAGAAACTATCAGATATAATCAATGTACAGATGGTAATTCTGTTAAGTTTTTTTATTGTTGATATCAGGCTGGAATGTCATCCTTTGGTCTATCCACCGTTTTCTTTAAAACGGGATAGGCCCTATGGGATAAACAGTTTTACACAAACTTGCACGTTTCTTTATTTCTTGGTTTTGTTATTAAAAAAAATCTCCAGCGTTTTTCTTTAATAGTAAGGTCTGTAAACTAAAAATAAAAGACAATATTATTAGAAGTTTATTATGTGCATTAAGTTTATTGTACTCAATCATTATCTATCTGCTTCTCGTTCATTGTTTAACCTAAAAAATGTTCGAAATCTGGGGTGAAGAAATGAGCTGAGGACCAAAGTGTGTGTATTTTTTTCTGCATACAGTGCATATGACATGTCTGACTCGGATGATGGTGCTTCTGACCAAGATGGATTGACAAATGTTACCCTATGTCTCATAGCTGCCGGACCCCTGCGGTGGCAGTTAATGCTTTTGATGTGGCTTGGGGTTACAGTTACTACACTTATGCTTTTCCTCCGTTTGGCGCCCTGCTTCAAGTGTTTATAAGACAGGTAGAGCACGACAAGACAGATATGGTACTGGTGGCTGCCATGTGGACAACTCAAGCATGGTTTCCAAAAGTACTGAGACTTTAAAGCGACCAACTCAAGATGCTGCCACAAGGCAAACACACCCCTGTTCCTGATACACAACCCAATGAAGACGCACCCATCGCACGAGCTGCGCCTGGCTGCTTACAAATAATAATTATTGTCAGTCTAAGTCAGTTCAACTCGAAGACACCACTGAGAGTGAAGTTGGCAACAAAATTTACCATATTCATAGGCCTATATCACGGAGTCCACACACTCCCACATAGGCCTACTAGGATCAGATAGAAAATGGGAAGACCGCCAAAACTTAAGTTGTCAAGTCCCGGACTGGGAGCATGAGAACATAAAATCGTTTACTGTTAGTTTTAGCAAGATCAGTAGTTTGACTGTATGTTAAGTTGTGTATGTACACTCGATCGCAACCAACTTTAATATGTTAATAGGCCTAACTAAGAATTGAACGTCCTCTCAAAACTAAGAAGGTTGTGATAGCAACTTGATGACAGGCTGAATGCCTGTCATTAAGTCGAAATCAAACAGCGAGGAGAGCTCACGCAGGAGCGAGGGCCGAGGGGGCGAAGCTTTCCTTGGGAGGGGACCCACTGGGGAAATTTTGAAATTTACAAATCTTTTTCTTGCATTTCGAAGCATTTTAGGAATCCTTAGTGACATTTTGAGCCGGGATTTTCGGTGACATAACCAAATGAACAAAAACAAACCATGACCAGTGAAGCCATCCTAAGCCGCAAGGCTAAATACATCAAACACTCTCCATGAAAAGTATTGAAGTTGGTTGTCTCTCACGACAAATAACGCGTAGCCCATACATAGTTTCACCCACCTTTCTTTATCCTCTTTTCATTGTCCTGCTGTGCGTGTTCTGTATCTGTATACTAGTGTTAAGGAAGTTCAATATTTTCTTGTGTTATATGTTCAAGAGGCCCTAATTTAGCCTAGGATGCGGAGCGCAGCACATATGAGGGACATTCCGCTGTAATTTTACAGAGCATAGTCAGGTTTTCAAGAAATACAAAGTGAAATGTGCAAATCACAAAGAGAAACAGAGATCCAATCCAATACGCTTGGCGGACATCCATTTCTGTTTCTGACTTTATTTGATTGCAAATTAGGTCTGTGTTTCTTTCAAACATGATCGTATTATGCCATTGTCAGTTTGAACCGAAATGGATAGGGAAATGTGTTTTTAAAAATCAAGCTGAAAACAGCAAATACCGGTACTACGCAGTAGAGCATTTCCGTCGATTACCAATACCAGCACCCGTATTTGCGTCTCGTTCGCACTGTATTCGAGTAAGGATCTTTATCCAGTAATTATATAGCTTTATCCAGTAATTATAGCTGTATCATCTAGAAAAGGTGGATTATACAGACTGCGTGATAAGCCTGTCCATATCACCACAGTGCAAAGGTCACTGAGAACTACTTTCCTTAAATTCTTGTAGTTGGCGCACGTCAAGCATGTAGTTTTCAAATGACCCAATTACTGGATCCTGCGTTAAAGTTATTCATACGCAAAGCTATGCAAAGCCTTGTTTGATGAAATAAACGTTGAAACTGTTTTTAATTGCCTTTTTCTTTTGTATTTAACGATGAAAATAAAATTACAGCTATAATTACTGAATAAAAGTAAAACCAACCGCGTGGAGGAGACTCGTCAGCAGACTGGCCTCGTTCCAGCGGCGGATCACTCCGAGTGCTTAAGCACTCGGAGTGATCCGCCGCGGGAACGAGGCCAGTCTGCTGACGAGTCTCCTCCACTTGCCTGGTTTTACTATTTTATCCAGTAATCATAGCTGTATCATCCAGAAAAGGTGGAAGATACAGACTGGGTGATAACCCTGTCCATATCACCACAGTGCAAAGGTCCATCCATATCACCACAGTGCAAAGGTCACTGAGAACTACTTTTCTTCTAAATTCTTGTATTGGCGCACGTCAAGCATGCAGTTTTCAAATGACCCAATTACTGGATCCTGCGTTACAGTTATTCATACGCAAAGCTATGCAAAGCCTTGTTTGATGAAATCAACATTGAAACTGTTTTTAATTGTCTTTTTCTTCTGTATTTAACAATGAAAATAAAATTACAGCTATAATTACTGGATAAAAGTAAAACCAGCCGCGTGGAGGAGACGAGTCAGCAGACTGGCCTCGTTACCGCGGCGGATCACTCCGAGTGCTTAAGCACTTGGAGTGATCCGCCGCGGTAACGAGGCCAGTCTGCTGACTCGTCTCCTCCACTTGGCTGGTTTTACTATTGTATCATCCTGAAAATGTGGAAGATACAGACTGGGTGATAACCCTGTCCATATCACCACAGTGCAAAGGTCACTGAGAACTACTTTCCTTAAATTCTTGTAGTTGGCGCACGTCAAGCATGTAGTTTTCAAATGACCCAATTACTGGATCCTGCGTTACAGTTATTCATGCGCAAAGCTATGCAAAGCCTTGTTTGATGAAATAAACGTTGAAACTGGTTTTTCTTTTTTTTTTTTCTTTTTTTTTTAACGATGAAAATAAAATTACAGCTATAATTAGTGGATAAAAGTAAAACACCCGCGTGTGGAGGAGACTCGTAAGCAGACTGGCCTCGTCTCCTCCACTTGGCTGGTTTTACTATTATACCTACCAATTTTAAGTTAGGACTGGAATAGCCTATATGTCTGTGATAACAGGCTGTCACAGCGTAACTAGAATGTGTAGCCTAAATTGAAGTGCGTTCCCTGACAGGGACGAGTTGGAAACGGGACGACTTAGCATTGGGATGAGATAGTTTGGGGACGACTTGATAGGCCTATTGCCGTATTGGGGCGAGATGGTTGGGGACGAGTTGACCAAGCCAAGGGACGACCTCGTTTTGGGACGACTTGACCTGTTAGTAGTGTTACCTCTCTGGGTACACTAAGAACTTAGCCATGCTGCTGGGATTATTATCTGGCCAACGAGGCCATATTAATTAGCGTTCAACATGATTTATATAGGCCTATCCTATAAATTTGGCATGTTTAATCAATTAATTTTGCAGATATGGAATTTCGTACTCTTCAAGACATTTTAATTCATAATTTCAAAGTACAAGTGGTGCCACTCGCATCATGATTCATAAGCAACCGCAATTTTGACCTCTTTTATAACCCCACTAAATCTCACGAATGTCCATTACAAGAGGTCCATGCATGGCCCAGTGCTCTGCTGGCACGGTGGCTATACCTAGGCCTATAGGCCTATCTTCATTTCAAAGTCGCGAGAGCTCGAGTGGCGTCTGAACATACAGGCCTTAAACTTATGTTATTTTAGTGTCTCATTTGTCCACCAGATGGCACTTTGCTTTACATATAATCATAACTTAGGCCATTTGACCTTGACCTTCAATTCGGATTAAAAATTGTTATGTTCAAAATATGTGCCCCACATCCAGCTTTCCATACATTGTCAGGTTGTTCAAATCAGGAAGCAACTTTTCGAGATATTGTAAAAAAAAAAATGCACAAGCACCAATTTCCATAATTACTGGGTCACGGTGACCCAGAATGTAGGTGACCAAGCACATTTTTATGTACAATGTAATCAAATGGAATTTTGATTTGGAGGCTCAATTCTCTTTGCCATTGATGTCCAAGCTACACCCTGCCATTACAAAATCGCCTCTTTCAACTTTAGAGGCATGATGATGACCTCATGAAATATAGGTCAAGGTCACTGATATTATACAACATTCTAGCATTGGACATGGTCCATATATCTTATAAATTCGGCAAGTCTTATTAGATTACTTTTCAAAATACGGTCATCGATCTTATTTGGAAATAGGAGCATCACAATACCTCTTTTCCATTATTTGTAATATTTAAGGATATAAATTAAGAAATAACTGAAATTTTGTATTTTGCTTTCACTTGCAAAGTTTTGCGGAGCTTCCTCCCAAATTTGTGAACATTTCCCACAAAAAACACATTTCATATAGTAGGTGTTTTATAACACATGAAGGGAAAGGTGTCCAAGTTAGGAAAATAGTCACAACTTAATTTTAAGAGACGTTTCAACTTTACAGTCGCTGAACAGAGGCCCATCGGACATACAAGAAGGTTTAAAAGTGTTACAATGCTGTTATTGTGTCTGGGATAGCTAATGAACGGAGGCTCCGCGCTGTGAAATAATCAACGAATTTGATCGTTTTCTGTGTTAATATTATTAATTTATCATATCTTTTCAATTATTACCTTTAATTTTTATATGCTTCATTATCATCTTCCATAAGAATGGGTACATGTTGCCCAGTTTGCTTAGCCGGCTGGAAATAGGGAGATCGCGCATACAATGTAATCCAGTGCAATTTTGATCTGGAGACTCAATTCTCTTGGCCGTTGATGTCCAAGCTACATCCTGCCACTTCAAATCACCTCTTTCAACTTCACAGGCCAGGTGACCTAACAATAATACGTCACGGTTATTGGTATTATATAACATACTAGAACTGGTCATGAGTTTTGCATCCTCAATTTGGCGCCACTGGTATCATATGCAGCCGAGATTTTGACCTTCTCCACAATCGCACTAAAGTTCATCAAGATCTATTAAACATTAACGATGCTAGAGTGTTCACAAGATTTTCACATTTTGGCCCATATAGTACATAATACTGTAGGTTGCGCCACCAATATCGAACTCGTCCTAGATTTTCATACATTTGGTAAGTCCTGAAAGTTAATTATATGGGGCTATCTTGAAAACCGTGACTGTGGACTGTATCGCGCTCACAAGCAAAAAGTTAACTACGGACGGACGGACAAACATCAGTGATACTACGATCTGTGGTCAGCGGACACAGGGCTGTCCAACTGGAGCATTGTAGCAAAATTTTGCTACAAGGCTCTTCAAAATTGCTGCAGATTTTCTCAAAAATAAGTGTTTCCTATATATAAAGAAGTGGAAAAATGCTGCAAGTAAAGAAAATTTTGCTTCAAAGATTTTCAGCTGGACAGCACTGGGACAGGTAAAAATTAATCAAGCAAACAGCATCTCATACCTGTTCTTTGCACATTATAGCATCATGTGAAGTTGAAGTAGGCAGGACTATAAGTAAATTGGATACTTTAAAGTTCTAATTTGGCGCTATTTTGATCCCATGAAAAGTTAAACTATTTTCGAATTTGCATAATTTCATAAAAAACGAAATGTTTTTTCCATAATAGTTTGCTTGTTTAAGTGTCCTTCTTTGATTGGTATATATTTGAGCTATTTTGTTCAATTTCGTAATACGGCTAAATTGAGACACGACAATGTGTGTAGCATTCATACAAATTCACCACTTTCTTTGTACTTGCTTAATGTTTCTCCTACAATAACATACAGAGCCTCCTCTTATCTCTTTTATTTCCTGTCAGTTCAATGCCGGTGCAGATTGAGGTAACAGCAAGTATGATTGAAACTAACCCATCAAGATTATCTCTGGGTCACATGAAACCAATTTTGTTATCATTTTCATTCACCAAGGCATGCGTTGTGCATACACTTTAAATGGCCAAGGGCGTCTCAGTTGTTCGTGGAGAAGGCAGAGAGGTCTTTTTTTTGCCCTAGTATGCACTCAACAACACGTTTTCAAGACATCATGATCACTTGGTGACTTCTCTTTACGACCTTTTATGATGTCAGACTGTTAGAAATGAATTCTAATTAATTTTATTTTGTTTTGGCCTGCTGAAATTTTTCTAGCTCGTGAAAAATAGGATCGATTCGGCTGAGGAAATATTCACAAATTCCCTTAAAGCCTTAGTTGTGAATGTTAATGAGGTGTCCAGATATTGAAATAATTTTTATTTTAGAATCGTGTTTGGCAGCAATCATGAAACAAGACTTGAAGAGGACTGTGAGAGTCCAGTGCTCAGAAGACCTTGGATACACAGACGGACGCGGTCCTGTGAACTTAAGAATATCCAGGTCACCTTTGTTTAAGACCATCATCACTGTTTGTAATATCAGCCTTCACTCGCACAGTTCACAAGTTATTTTTAAATGAAACGTGATGAAATCTACCAATACCAAGATAAATGCCAATGTGTCAGTTTAAAACTGTCAAAAAAAAAAGTAAATATTAAGTATTTTCCTCTTGGTGTTTAATGTTAACCATGGCCCTATGATACACCATGATCACTGTATAATTAGCCACTATACCATTATAAATTGACCTTTCAATATCACTCAAGGTCAAAATTAACAACACCAAAAGAAACCCAACAGATACTTTCCTACTAGTCTTTAGGAGTAACCATGGATCTAGTATCCAAAATTACCGAGAGCTAGGCCAAAAAAGTCGAAAGTAGCCTCCCCATTGACTTGCATAGTAATCAATGGGAATGCATGCATTAACAGACATGTTTTAGTGGAGGAAACCGAAAGACTCAGAGAAAACCACCGTGCACAGTCAGAGTGGTAGGAACTCTTTCCACATGCTTCCCCGGCCGTGAATCGAACCCGGGCCGCAGAGGTGAAAGGCCAGCGTGTTGCAGCTCGGCCAACCGTGCAATGGGTTTATAACAGACAAGTACCCAAAATTTAAAAAATAAGGTTTCCAGAGTATCATCAACTAGCAAACAATTTGGCGAACGTTCGCCCTCCCACAAACTAAAATTCTACCAAGTTTAAGAACAATCTGAGGGCCACTTTTGGAGAATAAGAAAATAGCAAAAAAAATACAAAAACTCGTAAAAACAAAAAAACAAAACAAAACAAAACAAAAAAAGCGCCATCTGTTAAACAGATTAGTAGTCCCCTGAAGTGTCCCTGTGTAATTTCAAATCTGTTGGAAGATGTTTTAAGATTTTTCCAAGAAATAGCAAAACATTCATCAAAATCTATTGAAAAAATTAAGTGTGACCACTTAACAATAGCTTAACACCCACGGAACGGTTTGCCCCTTCCACCAGCTACATTTCCAGGAAATTTTGGGGAAGTCGAAAACAACAAACAAGGCATAAGTGCCAAATGGGGGAAGGGTTTCACAATCTGTCCAAGCTGCCCCATAAACAAAATTACCAGAAAGCCATATATGTTTTGTATTTCAGCTTCCTTTTAAGTTTCACTGGAATAGTGAATGACATGTCTGGGGATTGTATAAACAGTGGTCTCCACATTTGCCACATAATTGATAACATTGCCATTTATTTTCCACTGCCCTCCACATTTTGCTGGTCTCAACTGCATGAATGGTATGCGGCTGGCAAAAAGTCTCTCTTCCAGTTCTGTCATTCCTGTTAATACAGGGGGTAACTTCGGAAACGACATTCCATTCGCAACTGCAAATGTGGGCACCCCAGCATTTGTCATTTTGCTATCTCCTTGGTGAAAAGTCCCTGGAAGACGTGGTAGGACAAGTTTGTGGACCTGGATTTTCTTCTACATCATTTGCCATTTTAAGCAAAAGGACACAATAACTCATTCATACAATGTACACTGTATTTCTCTTTTTTTTTTTCTTTTTTTTTTTTTCTTTTTTTTTTTTTTTGTACCAACAATCTGGTAATAACTTGTTACTAATCAGTTACAACCAACGTAACTTATTACAAAGTCTTGGTGCTGGAATATTTAATATGTGCAAACCTGATCAAGGCACTGACTGCCCATGGCAATTATCACACTTTCCTTGGATATGTGTAGTGACAGAGTTATTGAATAACATGGCTGATTGATCATGGCTAGATGCTGGTATTATTTTGGAAAACTGTGGCAATGCAAAGTCTAACATTTGGAATGAATAAGATATCTGGCACATTGATCAAGGCATAGACTGTGGCACTTTTCTTGCCTCTTTCGCAATATGTGGCCAAACATAGATATTCTATGATAATATACTAAAAAATGTGACCCACAAAACATGGATAGGCAGTGGTACAATTTTGGCAATGAATTTCAATAAATACAGATGCTGCATAGTGTTAATATTTGGCAAAAGTACAATTTTTGCTGCCAAACGTGGTCAGCGGGCAGCAACCATAGACTTTGTCGCTCGAGGAAAGTACTTGAGAACCGGTTTTTTTGACGCATGCGCAGTGGCCAGGTACTTTCATAGCGGCCAGCCGGTTTTTTGCCTACGATCGAAGCTACACAATTTACCGGGATATAATCAGATTTTTCTTTACTTGCAAGTATTCCTACATATAAAATTTACAAGATGTTCAATAAGGCCATACTTATTTGATTAATAAACGCTAATAAAGGTCTTATATTGGTAATTCGAAGGCAAATTAGTAAGTTGTGAGTTGAGAATTCGGTGTTTACAATTTGAGTTGCGAATTTTTTTTCATTCTTGTAGATGTGTAGTAGTAATCAAACAGGCAAATAGCCAGAAAAATTGAACAAAATTCATATTTTATGTACACACAAAATACATGACAGCCTAACATATGTACATTCCCTGAATTAGAATCCCTAAAATCGACATACATGTAAATGCTTAAATGTGGACATGAACTGTTACATCCTAATAAGGCGATAAAAGATAATACTTACACTAATTAACAGTAATTATTTTTCAAATACGAAGTTTATATTAAATTTAGAGAACTGAAAGATACAGTATCTTCATAGCCATTTTGTAAATTGCTTATCCTTGCAACTGAATCTACTCTACATTTGCATAGATTACGTCCTATATGCAATAAATGCAGATGAGATGCCCAGATTATATTGGACAGGAATTAAAGTGCCTGGCATTTGGAAATTCTGCACATACATGCTCCATATACATTTTCATATGGTGATCATTCTCCATGGACCCTGAGGAGATTAAATTATTTAGTATGTAATTTCACCAACAGATGGCAGTGCAACAGATTTCAATTACATTTTGCTCTGGATTGATTTTCATTTGAGTTTGTTTTTTTTTTTTACTGGAAGATCAAGTGGCAAGGTAACATGTAAATTCTCACAGAATAAATTATACCTGATTTGAGGGTTTGCAGTGATTGTATTTGACCTTATGATGTTTTTGGCAACATAAAGTGTAACCATGAAGAAGGGAAAACTGCAGTGCCCTGGAACTGACTTACCATGCTATCATTGCTGACAAATCTGTCTTTTCCATGACCAAAAAATACTACATAAGCAATTTCAGAATTTACCAACATTAGATAAGGCCAAACAAAATAATACATTTCCCCTAACAGGTTTAAAGAAAATTATGTTAGGTAGGCAAAATCATTGATTTTATCATGTTTTCTTAAACAGAACATTTATATTAACCAATAGAAATTATATCCAGACACTGAACATACCAACACAGTTAAATTATTTTGTTCCTGTGTATCAACTGCTTGTAACATGTAGTTCAATGCAATCACAACACAAGGAAAACCCATTACAACACACAAAAAATGTTTAATTCACACCAAATATATATTTTTTTAAGCAAATTAAGTGGCGAGGGCCAGTTGGGTTACGGGAAATACAGCTATTAATTTGTTTGGCCTAACTTATGCGTTGATTTTAAATTTTGTCTCAATGAACCACTACAAATATAATATACACTAACTGTGTCCCTTGTAATCTGAATGTTGTATGGGAAATGCACAATAAGCTGGGATCTTTCCAGAGTTCACTTTTTGATCCTTAGGTAAATATATAAAGCATCTAGCAAATAGATATACAAAAAACAACAAATAACAGAATCTTGTTCCTTCACAATATACACGTAGACTTTATTATTCTGAATCACTGATACAAAAATTTTCTCTATTCATCAACATAGTTCCATGATCATGCTACACAATATTATGTACTAGTATTCACACTTAATTCTTCTCTTACAATAACATTCAGTGGTACCTATAATTACACACGCATTTTGCTGCACAGGAAACATGTTCTTTATTTCCAATTGGTTCATCCTTTGCTGAAGAATCCCTTCGTTGATGCATGGCGAAGATTAAATCAGAACATATCTTTTCACTCAAACTACATATATTACATATATGATGAAGTACATGTAATTGGACCTTCTATACAGTATACTAGTCAAATTTCTTTCTCTTGATTTATGTTGATCAAGTACAAATATACTTTTACTTTTCATGTAATCTTGTGGTGCTTGGCTTTGGTACATCATAATTCTTGTTCCTGATGAAGTACTGTCAAGGTTGAACTAGTTAAATGTGGGTTGAATATGTGATTCTCTTCGCCAAGCTTCGTATATAAAGCTTGCCCAGTGTGCCCCACGAGGAGGGGGAATCACGTCGCACACCATAAAAAAAATTCTTAAAAATCATAATGAACAAAATTTTTTGAAGGTGAATAATAATGATCTAATCAGAAAGATTTTATCTTCAGACATCCCGATACATTTTAATATTATAACCTGCTTTAATCTCACATCTATTCCTAACTAGTACAAACTACTGTCTACTAATGATAACTGTGAATAAGGTACCAACATGGGAAGTGCGGCATATTATTTCAATGCCAGGTACACTGCATGGATCCAAATTCACCGAAATCATCTCAACAGGCTATTTATTCATGATAATGATACCATTTGTTTTAAGCAAATTTTTATATATCCCAAAAATCAAATGATAATGTCCCCCCATAAACCCAACAAGCTTCTTTACTTGTACATGGTTTCAATTAAGCTGTACACCGAAACTATTGGTATTTGGTTGGAAAGTTGTGCTGCATGATAAAATGATAGCCAATAATAGATTTGTTCATGGTCTTTTAATTTTATTTCACAGTCTACCTTTTATGCACTTCTTGCAGTGCCAATCCCGGTGTTTCGGTGGGGCCCTTTTCATTTTTATACAATGCCAGTGGAACCACGTATCACAGCTGTCACATCCAATTGAGGGTGGGTCATTTGTACAATCGTCTTTGCATACTGGACAGGGATATTTTACAACAGCACTATCCTGGTTATCATAACAGCCAGTTTCTTTCATATCACTTTTTTCATGTGCTGTACTATTCTGTGATACAGTAAGGCATGTTTTTTTGTCAGGAGCACTACTCTTTGTTTTTTCTTTGTTAGTGTTATGTGATTTTGAATGGATTTGGAAGTCATCTTCATTTTCACAACGAACTATTTTTCCACTAGCCGAAAAACAGAAACCACACACAATTCCACCAGAATGCGCAACTCTCACATGCATATCAAGTTCTTTCTTCGATTTACAAGTAAATGGGTTTTTAACCCCATTTTCAATACACTGAATGCAAACTCAGTTGCCTACTTTTATAACTCTTGCTCTCTTTTTAGGCTGTACACTTTCCTGTTCGGAGACCTTCCTCTTCAAGTTATTGTTTCTCGGTTGAACTATTAGCTGGTCTTCTCTTGATTTTGCTGCACTTTGTTCAATTAACGGTAACATGGCCGGTTTTTCCAGCCCTTTGGTCACACCTAATAAGCTAACCATATTACAACTTTTAGAAGATACTTCTAACCCACAGTCCTGAATAAATTCCACATTGTCATCATTGTTACATTGTTTCTCATGGCCATGTGACAAGTTCTTTACAGCAACTCCTAACTTTGCTAACCCATTACTTATCAGATCATCTACTCGAGCCCCCCGCTTACAAGCTCGTACCATTTTTCTACCACCATGTCTGCTTCTACTGTTTTCTGGAAACTTAACTTTCAGCACATATGGATCATTACTGCCCTCAAAATCTACGGAAGAGATTGCATGTTTTGACTCAGTGATGGGCCCTCCCATTCTACGAAAGCCTGCTTTGTGGGGATGTCTTTTAGGTGTCTGTCCATTAAAGTAGCTTCCTACAACAGGTTTATCATGTAATAATCGCAACAGGTTGCCATTTCTGGCATCTTTCATTTCTTGGTCTTTGACAATATGTGACTGTAACACCAATTTATCTAGTTGGTCTCTTACACATGTTTTAAATGATACTGGTCCTGGCTGGGTTTCATAACTGCGCAATATATCTGGTATTACCGGCATAGTTTGGCTGTACAGCTCTATTAATTTCCCTGCATTATCTTCTCCTGTCTGCTTCGACAAACAAGCATACAAGTGCTTACAAAAATATGGCTGCCCAGAGATTATGAAACTATAACATGTGCAGGTTCAAAACAGTGTAACGGTGCTTTATGAAAGTAATGGTACAGGGAAGGGCGTATTGAAATGACCGTTTGTAGAGAAACAATCCATGTCTCACAATGAGTGAAAAGTACTGAGCTCATCAGAAAATAAAGTGTATCACATGTTGCATGGGCAGTTAATCAAATGCACAAATCAAATTTCAACATACAGGTGGATGTGTCTCATATCATTACTTGTATTTTTGTGGATGCACGTCTTGGGCACATTCAGGCTTATGACTTTTGCCACATCTTAATTTAAACATATTTGAACCAAAACCATATATAATATACACTGGTGAGTACATATGTTCTTTTGAATAATGCACCTTTTGAACCTGTTGTTCTTTTTTTTTTTTTTATTTCTGCTGAAATCACAATTATTATAACTACTTTTCTATAATTGATCACAAATAGTTATTAACAATATTTTGTATTTGAAATACATTAGTTTTGTAACATCAGATGACAGATTTCATGGGACAAAATGTTGTAAAAACTGCTGACAAGTTTTTGACAAGTGCCATGAGTGGGAACTTAATTCAACTAATTTGAAAAAAAAAATCATAACAGATTATTGACAACTCATGACCTCAAACAAGGCTCATGTCACAGATTAATAACACCTCAGGAGACCAGATTATTGACACCTCATATATCAGAGAGCGTGTACATAACAGATTAGTGACACCTCATGGGTTTGGACAGAGTGTATGTAACAGATTATGACACCTTATGAGCTGTGACAACATCTCAAGTGACAGCCTTACTATATGTATAGGGCAGTATGTTAGTGGTTTCATCATTCTGTCAAGATGGCATACAAGGCAACCATTATCTCAGACTCCATGTGTTCGGACAAGAAGTGCCCCTTTCCTTGTCCAGAAGCAACATTTATGCAAGTATTTCCAGGCAGGAGCAGCGCCCAGATTCAACTGTACATCGAGGATGGCTTCATCAGGGTTGATTTCCCAGTTGTGTTCTTACATGTAGGGACAAACGACCTCTGGTTGGAGAAGACAGAACAACAGTTAGCAGCTTCCATCCAACGTATCCCAGTCATCACCCAGCTGATTCTCCAAAAGAACCCCAGGGCCAAGGTCTACGTCTCAACTGTTCTACCCCGACCAAGGGACTGGTACACTCCCGATGGGAAGCCATGCAGTGTAGAGATCATCAGCAACTTCAACAGGCAACTGGAAATAAACAAGGCAACTGGGAAATATTCAGTACTACATACAAACAAGGGATTCAACCGCAAGGGCAACCTTCAAACACACCTGTTTGCGAAAGATCAACTTCATCTGAATGACAAGGGCAAAGAGGTACTGGGTGAATTCTTTGCAAAAACGATCAGATGCCTACAGAGAAGTCACATCAACCAGTATTTCAACCAGTAGAGCAACACAATGTTCACTCCCCCATGGCCCTTTTCAGGGCCACCAAATCCTCCAGAAAGAGGTGGTTCAAAACAATTGGTATATAAGCATAAGAAAAAAAAAATAGTTCAAAACTATTGTTATAAGAAAAGAGGTGGTTCATAACTATTCAGTGCTAGAAATAAGGAAAAATTTTCACTTGTCCGCCAACCAAGTGGAGTCTTATTCTAATTGAACTGTATGTAAATTTTGGACAAGTGCATTGGCAACTTTACTTGTCCGCCACAAGTTTCACTTAGTACGGACAAGCGGATAAGCCCTATTTCTAGCCCTGCTATTGGTACAAAAAGTTGGTTCTATAAAATTGGTAAATGAAAAGAGATGGTTAAAAGCAATTGGTATAAGCAAAAAAAAAAATGGCCAAAAAAACAAGCCAAATCAAATCAATATTAATTTACCCAATAATACCATGGAATTAAACATCCACTGGAATATGTAAATGTAAAACAGTACATAGTTTGTCCATTTGTATATAAAAAATAAAAAAAACAACCACGGTTGATGGTGGATCCCATTTTCTTTTGTCAAGAAGTGCTGTTGTCTGACGGTCATATGGTCTGAAACATATAAACAAATAAGATTAGCCCTTTCATGTAAATTAGGCTAATTCGAGAATCAATTACCCTGAACGTGTCATGCACATCTGGAATATAAGTACACATACCACAAACAATGACAAACACCCAGGATAACCTTCACAAATTCATTAAGAATAATTTTCTGGTCAGAAGATTCCAATCCATGGGATTAACATCTAAGCATAATAATTTTTTTAAAGAACTACTGTCTATGATATGCACTAATCTTATTCTAACTTTTACAGATGAACCAGCAGATACTACATGTAGTTCAAATTTTGCAGTGGTTACAATATTTGATAAAACAGATTGTTAAATATGATAAAATGAAAGATAAAATTATGAAGAGTATCTCAACAAATATTATTGTATAAAAAATACTGTTTTCTGTAATTTTAACCCTGGTAGTAAAGAATTCTTTCCCCGAGTGGTCAAGTGAGAAACTACTGAAAACTGCCACCTGGGGGCAAATTTAGGAAGAATGAATAAGTCTGCAACTGGTGGAATTCCCAGGAACTAATTATTGATTGATTCTGTTTGTTTAATAGTAAATATATATATAAACAATGATGCCAGATGCTTATGTGGATAACAAATGCTAGGTCCATACCATTAGTTTGGTGACTTAAAGGTTGGGCCATATGACAAATGAATAAAGGTGTATATGTATAGTGTTAACTACTGTCTGGCATTGATATGACATATGACATGTACCTTTCTCAAAATTTTCTCAATACTACTACTACTACTACTATTACTACTACTACTACTACTACTACTACTACTATTAATAATAATAATGAGAAAGAGAAATTAAAAATTCTGGATGTTCTCTTTAATAATTGTTTCCAGTTCTAGGGCTAGGCCTACAGTGCTTCCTCAAAATATTCCTTATTTCTAGTTTCGAGATTCGGTCACAAAATATTCAATTTTCTAGATTTGGTCACAAATTGTAGGTTGCCTAAATAATTATAATGTCCATTCTGAAAACTTATGTGAAATATCCCTCTATATTGCTAACTTTCATACATTTATTTATATTTTAACCAAAGGAGCGAGCTTTTGTTTCAGCATGGAATATTACCTCAAACTGGGGGAACAAAATTAAATTATAGTAATAAATTATCCACAAAATGCTATATCTGTCATAGACTTATATATTTAAATGTATCTACGATAACTTTTGTCAAAAAACATATCAAAATAAATATACATTATCGACATTTAACAAGGCCCTAATCAAGAGTACGCGTACATTTGATTGTCCTTCAATGAATACTGTCACTGGCTACAAAATTACATCCCCGACAAAGCATATAAAAAAGTGCCATTGAAATATCATTATAGTAATATACTTACTGGATAGGATAACCGTCTAATGAACCCATTCTTTATAGAAATGAAGTGACCTTTTCAGGTCACTTGAAACATGATTCAGCTTCGATTCTGCAGCAGTCTTACAAGTGGCAACTGAACCATCAAACTACATCTTATACGGTTACTTTTACTTTTAGGTGATTCTTAGGTACAAGTTACACATAAAGCATCGACACTACCACCATAAAACAACAAAAAACGAGGAAAATACCAGAAAATAATTCTCCGAAGGTACTTCCGTAGCATGATCAAGTTTACACCGGAAGACTACGAAAGTACCTGGCCACTGCGCATGCGTCAAAAAAACCGGTGCCCAAGTACTTTCATCGAGCGACAAAGTCCATAGGTTTTGCGGTCAGCGGTCAGTAAAAAAACCAAGCTTTTTGCAGTCGGCGGTCAGTCAAAATCAAGCTTTTGACAGTCAGCGGTCACTATACAAAACGAAAAAAATCTGTGGTAGCAGTGGTTAACGGCCCTTCTAAAAATTTTCAGTCACTTCAAATGGAATCAAAGCAACATTTGAAATTTTGACGATACCGGCATGCAGACGTCCGATCAATTTTCTATGCTGGAAGCGTAAATTTACCTAACTTGGAAACGACTATAAAACAAATATAAACCCCGGGAATATCACTCACCGTCTGGCATATGTTCTTAAAAGGTCTTTAGGCTAATATTAGGAGGAAATTTGTGTGTTTTCATGCTTCAAAGTGTTAATATTATTGCTTCAACTTCGCACGTGTTTGCTCGCAACAGCGAGGATGTGTCCATGTTGACCAAGTTGCATGATGCATCATGGGAGTTCTTTCCTTTTTTTTTCCCCCTTCCGACCGCGTACGGAAATTACCGATGTTCGGTGTTCATAAACACGACAATGTGGTTATGTGAAGCGATCACAATGAAGCATGAGCGTATTTTCAGGTACAAATAATGATGTAATCTGTTAGTCTATATCGCCAAAGCAGCCAGTTGTCACCCTTTTTACAGTGGTTTAAATTCACACCGCTAGCAACCAAATTGACCACACTGATCATCGTAATTTTTTTTTTTTTTTTTTTTTTTTTGCAATGACAATGCCGCAAGGCCATTTGCATTTCACTGTGTGGCAGTGGTCGAACCAAGTATTGACAAATGAACCACTCTCAAAAGTCTCATCCCAATAAAATTTTATTACCATTTCCCGTTGCCTCATCCTCTGTAGAGTTACCACAACATTTGTCCCCAGAAGTGTTTGCGTCAGACCTGTTTACTTCTATTTCTCTGTAGTTTCTATGGAATTTGAATGCAAAATACGCTCCATGGATCAGCCATCAATTTCTACACCTAGGCTTGCAAGCAAAATTGTCGATATAATTTTCAAAACATTCTATTTTTGGGCCAGCATTTCCATAGGAGCATTGTATTATCATAGAGGTATTATCCCTATAATACCTCTATGGTATTATTCAGTCAGCCTGAGCGCTGAGGATTTAACAAGCCCTGTGCCAGGCCAGCCAATGATGATGCTTTGGAAGTGGTTGCAACTCATTGACAGCTGAGCGGATTAGCGTTCCCTTTGAAGTGCAGTCAAACGCAGGTCCCGGTTGGCCATATTTGCATTCCTGTTGTGACCGGTCACCTGCTGTATGCGGTCACTTTTACTTGGCAGAACGGGACCGCATACAGCTGGTACTACTGTACATTGATCAGTGTTTAGGTGCCTTTTACCGTTGTTTACCTCAGGCTTAGCAGCACTGCAGCACGGCTATTTTCACTGTAAGAGGAACCTTATGATTGGCGCAATAAGCCTCATGTGACCTACACCATGAGAGGGAGGAGTACGTACAAGTATTTGGTTGCGATGAGAAGGAATCAAAATAACTTTGGACGACGAACCCCTCCCGAGGCATATATCCCTGTGCATGATTGGATTAGAGTCACGGTCAAGGTCGCGGAAAATTTGCGCTAAAATAGTAGTTTCCGGCTGATATTCATGCGAGCAATGTGGGGGAAAGCAAAATTGAACTCGTGTACAGATGACACGTCATTCACAGTAATATTTACATGGTTGTTACACTGTTTCAACAAATATTCTGAGTCTCTGTTTCACTGCTGCATAAATTACCATGTAACAGCTGTCATACAACAGGACTAGGGCCTATACCTATGCACTCGTTGCAAGATACTAAAACGGCGCCGCTTCACTCATTGGCGAAAAAGAAAGAATACTATTTTTTTTCTGCACTACTTGAACGAACTATGTTCTCAGCCTCTTCATATTAACACAGGCCACGATTTATAACTACAACGATTTTTTTTTTAAATCAGGAACTGTGGTTTCCAGGCTTTTCTGACCCCCGACAACTATCCCATAGGATAGGTCGGTGGCAAGGTTTAAAGACCCTTCCCAGAGGTGCAAAGTCTCCCGATTTGGCGGGAGATTTCCCGTTTTTCTAATGATATAAATCACCCAAGTTTGTCTCTCTCCCGCTTTTTCACCAGTTTCCTCCATTACAATATAACGGGACTCCCGCTTTTTGCAAGATTTTTCAGCTTGAGCTCCCGTTTTATATGTTGGCCAGCTTGGCACCTCTGCCTTCCCCCCAAATAACACACAAAAATTCCTAAAAACTTTGAAAATAACTGCCGTTCTCCCTGTCGATCAAAAAGGCCCAGGGTCCCCGGAAGTGTTTCTATGCAATTTCCAAGCAATTGGCCTAGCGGTTTGGAACAAGATTTTCTAAGATCTTGCCAAGACGTGAACAACAAAATTCATTGAAAATTCAAAAATCAATGGAACATGGCGACTTGGACGGACTTGTTAGAGACCCAACCAAGATAGACCCCAGGTGCCAAATTTGAAGTGATGTTTTGCCTGACGGCTTTGGAGAAGTCGAAAATGGGAATTGTTGATGGATGGATGGATGACCATGAGATAAGCTTGGCTGGCGGACAAGTCAGTTGAACTAAAAATGGACGGTCTATTTTAATATAAGCATAGAATATGCTTATTTCTTCTCTTCATTGCACAATTATATCATGTCTTTGTGCACATGTACATGTAACATGTTTCTTCATACAATAGATAGTGACTAGTTCCAGAAGTCGCTCCAGTGAGAATTCTTCCTGCAGCTAATTGAACGCTGAGATTCCTGCGAAGGGCAGTCGTCCCACACTGCAGAAATGTATTCTAAGAGAGGTCCTATTTATAAAGTAAAGATAGAGGGTTTCTAGGGATTTCCTGTCGAGACGAAATTGTATTTGATAATATTGATCATTTTCATTCCTCTGGTCGTTAGTTCCTGTATGTGGCTGGTCCAGGCGACGGCAGAACGCAAGGTTAAACCCAGATGCTTATGTCCAGATTCTGTCACTAAGTTTTCATTCATGAATAGTAGATCAGGATATTGTAGAGGAATTCGCTTTTTTGAAATAACCATACGACTTGTTTTTCTGCGATTAAAAGATGCTAACCACTGCCGCGACCAATCCTCCACTTGACGCAAATCACTATTAAGGATACCTGTCGCAGTGGCATCATGTAACCTATCAAAAAGTATCTTATCATCAGCAAAAAGCCTATAGATGACTGTACTACACTTAAAATGTCGTTTATGTATACAAGAAACAAGGGTGGACCTAGAACAAAACATTGAGGGACGCCTGCGTTGATACTTTCCACTTTGATGACGCTCCATGCACTACTACCTTCTGCATGCGTCCGTACAGGTAATCGCCAACAACTGCATGTGAGATCCACTTATGCCAGATTTGTGCAATTTGTGTAAGAGGCCTAGGTGAAAGACACTGTCGAAAGCTTTGGTTATGTGGCAAAAAAAAAAAAAAAAAAAACAACAACAACAACACTGCACTGTCATATCTTTCTGCCTGTCGTTTGCTTTACAAAAATGATGATACAAGAACACAAGCTACCGCCTGGTATGAATCAAGACTGTAATTCTGATAAAACGACGTTATCACGAAAGAAACTGAATGCGTATTCAAAGAATACTTTTTTTTCAAAAACCTTGCTTATAATATTTAATAAGGATATGGGCCTATAGTTATTGCAGTTGCTTGGTGATCCCTTTTTAAATAATGGAACCATGTTGGCTAGAAAATTTGCATTTTGATCAAAGAGATGTTGAACAGTTTTGTCACGGAGTCCGAGATCGATGGAGCTCCTTATCTAAGCAAGCGTGCACTTATAACGTGCGGGTCATTTGCTTTACTTTAGATGTGTCCAGGCTTTTTGAGGATCCAAAACACTTCGTTGCTAGTCAGTGTAGTATTTTCTAATGTATTTGGACCATTATTTACTTGTGCCGGTAGTGTAAAATTTGTCTCGTCAACCTTGGTTTGGTTGATGATGAAATCATTTAAAATTTGAAGTTTTGTGTCGTTGTCCGTGAACGTTTTGTTTTCATGTATCAACCCAGGAATATCAGCAACTTCGTTTTTCTTTAAAAAGAATTTACCGGTCTGTCACAAGCCTTTTTTTTTTCTTTGTTTGTTATTGCTTATTGAATCAGCCAGGCGATCAGAATGAACATTTTCCGCATGTCTCAAGTCATCAAAATGTTTGTTTCTTAGTTGCCTGAAGTGTGGCCAGTGTGATGGCTACAATTTAGCCCGGGCGTGGTTGCATTCCACCTTCCGCTTGGCAGTGCTGAGGGCGGACGTGTACCCTGGAGCATAACCTGGTCTTATTGTAATGCTTTGTTGCGGGGAGAAAAGTTTCCGCCCACTTTTCACATAAAATATCAATATCTTCAGTGTCAAAGCAAGCATCCCAATCACTGTCCAGTAAATTTGTTCTAAAAGTATCAAAGTCAGCCTTATTATAGCCCCAGACCAGTCTGGAGAGAGCGGGAGATTTCTTTCGTCTAAAAAGAGCTGCGCTTACAAAACAGTGGTCTCAATTTGCCAAAGGCGGGGATACGTTTACTTTGCGAATAAGATTTGGCATGTTTGTAATAATTTGGTGTAGCCACGTTGAAGAGGTTTCCGTGATTCTAGTAGGCTCATTGATATGTAGAGTGAGCAAATTAGCGGCACAGAAATTTAATAATTTACTGCCATGGTTAGTAGTTTGGTCAGCGTTCAGGTCGCCTAGAATTATAACTATTTCAATATCGCTGTTTTGGCATTGTCCGCACTGTCTTGAAGCTTGTCTCAAAAATTAACACTCGAATTTGGAGTTCTGGAGACAACAGCCAGTAAAATGTGTCATTATGTAGTCTGACTTCCAGCCACATAAGCTCTAAATCCACAATCTCCAATTCAAGACGACAACCGCGAAGCATTGACAGCCACGGCCCCTACAATACCAATACTTCAATCACGTCTCATTTTGTTTTATCATTGTTGTTCTTCCACAAAATACGTCAAAAAAAATGGATTGACGGAATAATGTTCATTACTCACACTTTCTCAAGTGTTCTATTCTTATTTGCCATTCACTTTGGTTTTAGGCTACGTTGTTCGCCAGAAGAGTTCATACACTGCATTTTCTCAAAAACATGTTCTCATAATAAAAATATGTTTAAACCATGTGTGCAGAGGGTTTACATTCACGTGATATCTCCTCATCCGCCTGATTGGCCAACAACCCTATATACAACAGTTTCTATCTTGGATGTGCTTTCCGAACACGGCAAGGCTTATGTTTCTAATAGGCCATGCATCTTTACCGTTACACAATTTCATATAATTACATATCTTCTCATGGGTTCAAAATGGATCATACAATTATCAGTGACATAATTGCAAAATTACAAATGAGTTTAAATTCTCATGATATTAATGCGGTGTCTCCATTAAAGTATATCAAAATTCTAACCATCCATTTCAAATCTAAATTCTAGCAAAACGAACTGTTTTGCATAACAGACTAAGGTGGCCTGAAACACTACAACTTACTGTGGCATAGTTCTGAAGCTTTGATTCAACCATCTACTTTATTCTGCTCTTGCAGATCTGTTACTGACAACAAGCGTGACAAGCTCAACCAATCAAATAACACACAAAATATTTCGGTTTATGCACAATTTCGGACCTTATCTCGAGGCCCTAAACATAATATACACCTAAGATTTTTTTTTCAGTAAAAGCATTGCTCATGGCAGATGCAGTTGTTTTTCCCATGGCGAATTGATCCACATATCTCCAACAGTGGCACGTAGCTGTTAAGAGTCTGCAGTCTCTCTGCATCGGACTCAGCACCGTAAAAATTCATTCAATAAGATTAACAAAGTGTAACGGCTCAGTGCACACAGATCGCAGCAATGCGATCGAACACTTCGTGCAGCAATCAAACATAAATCCAGCGTATGAACGTCAGCCAGATGTAAAAATGGCAAGATGTTTTGAATGAGGCCCATTGAATACTGGTTTCATACATGAATATGAGGATATCGGAGTCCACACATTCACTGCTATGATAGTTTGGATCGTAATTGTTCATGTGGCACCAGGACGACATGGTATATACGGCAATATAATCGGTTGATATTCTATAGGCATAAAACACCGATCAAACAGACGTTATGTTTACACCCGTATGTACGAGAGAATATGTATTTAAAAATGCCATCTAAAGGCCATATACCTGATGTTCACATTACGACCCGATACATCATGGACGTCAGATGGCTTTCTACTTTAATTTTATTGCGTTTTCACTCTCAAGTCTGATTAACGTATCAAATACGCCCACAGTTATAAGATGGCACCATTCCCTGGGGGACTCATGTTGATAAATCTTTACCAACAAGATAAGTCAGAGGCACAGTCACTAGATGGCACTGTAGAATAGCGATTCCTTACAAGAAATAGAGGTAAAATTGACAGCGCTATAATAATCTTCAAAATTGTTCGACTGATTCTGTTCTTGGAGAGGTTTACTTGAACACAAATAACATCATCTACGGGTTGCCAGTTGTGTGTTTACAGTGCTTGAAATCGTTTCCGGCCACCAACCCATGCATTTTGCATGTTAAACGATTGGATACCTTACATGTATTCATGAATTGCAGTAAAATCGTCCTGTGAAGTGTGCCAGTGATTTACAGGCAACACTGCAACAAGTACATATTATCATTATTATATTATTATCATCATCATCATCATCATCATCATCATCATCATCATCATCATCATCATTCAAATTGTGCTGTCAAGGAAAACACGTACTGGCAAATTGCACTAGCTTAATAGCAAACTACGGTACCTAACTGAACAAATACATCAACATACCGCCAACAGAGCTGGCCATTGAGTTACCAGAGTAAATATATGTTACAGTTTCTGCAACCATTAACTTCTGCAGACTGACTCAACAGCTTTCCTCTGCTGCACCCCCGACTGTGCTGAGGAAAGCTGTCACTTGATGGCACATTATTCTCAATGACAGAATGAAGCAGACAAAATGTTCTACACCAGGAACTTGGAGGTAACCTTTTTAAATGAAAATTTGGCCTGTTGATACATTGGTGTCAAGGTCCTCTGGTGTTACAAACCTGAACACAGAGAGAATTTGCCATTGCCTTTCCCAGATCAGTACAGGCACTTTACACAATAGTAAGCACTTTAAAGGAACTTGGTGAGATATAAAACGAAAAGCTTAAATAAATATGTTCCCGTTCCATGGCAAGCTTTTAGCGCCACATGATTGAGATCTTATACAGCAGTGGAACAATGAAAATGTGTTACACAGTGTCATGCATGCAAGTCTTGACAGCAGACGCAAAACGATGTCAACATATTTTGAACAATGCACAACATAGCAAGGTCACAAACGCGTCGACGGATGAAATACTATATAATTATGTACAAATGCGATAAATAATGCGCGGTAAACAACTTACATGAGTGACAGTTGATCCCTGCGGTGGCAATATTTAAAAAGGTATAAAAAGATCTGACAGGCATGGATATCCTCATCCGGTCACAATGCTCTTCCGTATATCCATATTTGAGTTGCTGTTACCCCACATGGGTAATCCCTTATTAAAGTTCTACAGACATAACAACTTAGTTGCAGGAAAAATAACAATACCATTCCCTGGCCTCATTGCACATACTAACATAATTGTATTTATCAAATTCAACATGCTTTCATTTGGGAGAGTGACTTTCATTTCACCGGATGTGTACATTATCACACGTCCTATTCTGATCCATCGCCCAGATTAAGCCGTTTTATAATATTAAGATATTCATGGTTGTGCAAGAATGTATCAAAAGCTCTGGCAGATATGCCCCCCAAAATTAACACTTAAAAACCTAACAATATATAAGCAAGTTTGTAACAGGTACAATTTTCCCTGAACTACGACGCCCCACTATCTGTCTTGTTTTGTGTCGTTCCACTTCTTCGTTATGTTACTCCCGCATGGTCACGCACCGGGGGATTGTGAAGTTTCGTCTGTTATGGTCCTTGTCCTTTCTTTCGCAAGATGAATTAATATAGGGCTCCGCCCTGCTTTTTAATTGCTATATATGAATATGTTTAAACCATATATTTAACACGTTTAAAGTGTTTGCAAGTGATGTCCACAACTTCTTCATTTTAGACCAGAAAAAATGTCCACACAAATTGTACAATCAATAAGCTTAAAGTTATGCCCCGTCCGTAATGACACATCGAGATTTCTTATTCATCACCCCAAATTCATTCGCCGCAATTCCCGAGAACATCGCATGGCCTTATTTCGTACAAGGGCCTTTCAATAGCCTCATTGGTTTGCAATGAAACCAAATTTACTTGCACGCTATCATCATCATCATCATCATCATCATCATCATCATCATCATCATCATCATCATCATCATCATCATCATCATCATCATCATCATCATCATCATCATCATCATCATCATCATCATCATCATCATCATCATCATCATCACTTCAGAAGCAATTTTTGCATTAAAGTTCAGCATGGTTACTTTTGATTAGTGATGCCTGGTGTATATAATCGGAAAATAACTTCATTTATATCAAGTCGCAATATTCTACGGTTTTTATATTTCTATCCGTCTGTTTGTTTTGATTTATTTCTTTTGTTTTTGTGTTGTTGTTATTGTTTTCTTGGAGGGGGGAGGGGCAGAGTAATTTTGTTTAAATTTTCGACATGTGAAATTCGAAAGGTCTGTCGTTTTCTGCGTCGTCATTTCGGCGTCCACCCTTGTGGCGGTATGTATACCACGGTGTCCGAAACAAAACTTAACAACAGCATCACCGAACATTTGTCAGATATCCACCCTTAAAATGGATGTGATACCTATCGATAACCAGCCTAACCGAGTCAATCGGATTTTTATGAACTTCCAAAGGTATTTAATTGGATACTGATCCGTTTACGAAGATTATGAATCTAGTCAATCCAGAGAACATTGATTTTGGTCCGAATTTGTAATAAAAGAGTTTTAAGAGTTTATCTTAGATTGGCACGCATGCGCCTTTGCCTATTTTTGCCAGGCACCTGGGTGATATCGGATGGGTAATAGATTATTATATTAACCAAAACTGGGATACTTGGAATTAAAAAGGGAAAATATAAAACTGTTATAGTTGGCCAGGTGATATATTACATGGTTTACACAGACACTGTAAAAGAGAAAGCTATATAGATAAAGTATGCCACGAATTGAACAAAGTATGTCATGCTTGTCTGATGGTGAAAAGTGATCAAACTTGGCCGCTACTAATCCTACAAAAAAAATCTTTGTGAAATGTCCAACTCATATGTTTGCGAAATGGGTTAAAAAGCAAAACCTTAATATGACTAACAAAAAACGGTAAAACCGACTTTGTTCAGCCAAAGACAAACAAAACAATAAAATGATATAAAACAAAAAGAAAAAGTACCACCGTTTACCTTCACAAAGATATAGAAACAATAACGCCCCTTTGTTTCTGTTTGCCCATTTATTTTACATGCATGTTTGTATATATACACTTGCTAGAGAGAGAGAGAGAGAGAGAGAGAGAGAGAGAGAGAGAGAGAGAGAGAGAGAGAGAGAGAGAGAGAGAGAGAGAGAGAGAGAGAGAGAGAGAGAGAGAGAGAGAGAGAGAGAGAGAGAGAGAGAGAGAGAGAGAGATTTGTGGGGTGATGGTGCCCGTCCGTTCCGGTGTGTGTGTGTGTGTGTGTTTCGCGTAGCCAGGATAACTTTTACGCCCCCAGAGTGATCTGATTCTCTTAGGATAGCATGAATTAATGCCCCTAGATAGATTAATGGGCTTGATGTCTTTTTCATGTTTCTTGAGGCCAGAATAACTTAAGTGCTCCTGAATAGATTTGTTTCAAGTAGAATCACATTCATGCTCCTAGATAGATCTGTTGGGTGGTGATTTCTGTATGGTCATCTTTTTTTCTGTGTTTCATGTGGCCAGGATAACTTCAATGCTCCTGGATAGATTTGATTCCAGTAGGATAACATTCACGCTCTCAGGTAGATTTGTGGGCTGGAGATGTCTGTATGGTCATCTTTTTCTGTATTTCATGTAGCCAGGATAACTTAAATGCTCCTGGATAGATAAGTATAATGACTCCATATAAAAAGAAGCATGAACTAGAAAAGAAAGATTTGCTTGAAAGCAAATCTGTCTGTGTGTGTGAAAAATTTACACAATTACAAAAATATGCAGTGTTGCAACACTGACAATTTGAGTCCAACATGAATAAGATTAGATGGAAAGTGACCAAATTATGGCTAGATGAAACAGTCAAAAGGCAAAATGACCTTGACCTTTAGAGGTCAAATGTAAATGAAAACTATCTGGATATCAGAAGAAATCAGAATTTGCCTGTAAAAAGTATTCTTTATTTCCAAAATATCAGCAACATCCCGCCTGCCCACATAGACAAGTGCCCTTATGTAGCTACAATTTGTGTCCAACATGATCAAAATTGGATGATAATTGGCCGAGTTATGGCTAGATGAAAATTTCAAACGACAAAATGACCTTGACCTTTGACCTCTGGAGGTCACATATACATTACAAAAATGTGCAGTGTTAGAATATATACAATTTGAGCTCAACATGATTAAAAATGGATGAAAATTGACCGAGTTATGGCTGAATGAATATTTCAAAGGTCCGAATGACCTTCACCTTTGACCTTTACAGGTGACATGTCAAACACAAAAAGGTGCAATGTTACAATATCTATAATTCGAGCCCAACATGATCAAAATTGGATTAAAAGTGACCGAGTTATGGCTAGATGAATATTTCAAAGGTCCAAATGACCTTGATCTTTGACCTCTAGAGGTCACATGTAAATTATCAAAATGTGCAGTGTTACAGTAGCTACAATTTGTGTGCAACATGATCAAAATTGGATGATAATTGACGGAGTTATAGCTACATGAATATTTCAAATGGCAAAATGACCTTGATCTTTGACCTCTAGAGGTCACATGTAAATTGCAAAAATGTGCAGTGTTACAGTAGCTACAATTTGTGTCCAACATGATCAAAATTGGATGGATATTGACTGAGTTATGGCTGGATGAATATTCCAAACGTACAAATGACCTTGACCTTTGACCTTTAGAGGTCACATGTGAATAAAAAAAAAATGTGCAGTGTTACAATATCTACAATTTGGGTCCAACATCATCAAAATCGGATGAATGCTTTGGAAGCCTGAAGCAATTGAATTTTTTTAAATGCGCTAATTTGCATAATTGTTAAAATCTTGACTATTCAGAACGATATGCCAAACTTCACTGCGTGTGCTATTGCCATGCAAAGTTTAAAATTTCAAACGGTGTCTGAGTTTAAGACGACACAAAAATCTGGCGGAAAGAAAATAGGAAAGAAAGCAAGAAAGAATATTGGGTAAAACAATATAACAATTCAGAAATTAAGGTCGCAAGTGCGCACGGTGACCCGCATCTGCGCATCTGTCCACTGTAAATGAAAGCTTGCTTTCTGTACATATGTATCTATAAATAGTTTGCTTTCGGTCGCTTTCGGTTGTATTCGGTTAATTGCGGTTTTTTTTTTTTTTTTTTTTTTTTTTGGTCATTTTCTGTTGTTTTCGGTTGCTTTCGGTAATTAGCCTGAGCGAGCATATACCACCACCAACAAAACACAGGGAGCCAGGCACCAACTTGACGGCTTTTTTTTCTCTTTTCTGTTCAGGATGTGGAAAGCTTTGTTCGGCCGTCTTGTACGTACGTGAGGTAGGTAAACATTGGATGAAATGATGTGATGGAAAGTTTGGTCATCTTATGTTCAGACTTTCGGCAGTGAACTGCATTGAAAGCTGAGGCAGCAAGCAGTTGGGCGATAATATGAGAACATGTGGGGTTATATGATTCTGCTGTTGACCATTTCCAGCGTCTGGGCCCAGTTTTTGGCCAGTGGTTAAAAATGTGTGTTGCGGGGAGCGATAAAAATTCTAATGAGGTTAATCATATTGTAAAGAGAAGCAACAATCTCATTGTCGGATATCTTAATATAAACAGTATTCGATATAAGCATAGGCTCCAAGACATTTTATTAGCAAATCTTTGATATATTGTGTATTGCGGAAACAAAATTAGACATTTCCTTTCCAGATTCCCAATTTGAGTTACCGCAATACAGAATGTTTAGACGTGACTGTAACTGTCATGGTGGAGGCTTACTAGTTTATGTTAGATCTGACCTACCAGGTTGAATTGTGGAGCTTGTTTACAAATAGTGTTTCTCATGTCTTGACATTGTCAATATATATTGTGACCATAACATTTAAAGCAGAGGAATATATATTTAAATGGATGCCAAAATATGCTGAATAGTTCACAAGGAAATGTCTTTTTCATCTGTTGCGTGCATGCTGTAGGATTTCATGAACAGGGCTGTACAATACGAGGTATCATTAGGCATATTAACTGGGATCCTGTGCTGCCACCTAGACTGTAGCTAGGAACTTGACAGGAAGGAGGACACATTCATGTGTTAAGCAGGGCCAAATTAGCTGCTGTGATACAAAGAGCAACTTAGGAAAGCAAAAAGCTTCAGAAAAGTCATTCACTGAGTTTTAAAACATACAAGATGCTTTACATAATAGAAAACTGTGCAACAGGTCATACAACTACTAGTAAATACATGTACATGTATCACATTATAAGACATCATGCTCCATTCCAATATGGCCGCATCATGTTGGAATATTCCATCTTGGGCCATATTCCAACATGTATTGGAACAAACCACTATTATCCATGATGAACCAGTTCTTGATATGGTAACAGAGTTCAACAAATCATGTCAAAGTGTCCAGGGCAAGCCAAATTTAATTTTGGGACAATTTAAATTGCCCCTCCCATCAGATAAGCAATTTTTGCATGGCGAACTCCATATTTTATCTTAAAGATTCTACTACTCAGTTACAAGCAGTGCATGTTGCCAGTCATGGTCACATGGGATTTCCAGGCAATACAAAGGCCTCACAAAAAGTGGCAGTAATCCATTAAAATAACAGTGTTTGAAGTGGAAGTGCTGATGTACTACTTGTATTGTTCAGTTGCAGCGGCTTGCCCATGGAAGCAAGCTGGGGGCAGAGGTGCCTGGTGATGCCAAGTGAGCCAATAATTCCGTTGTAAGGACAATGTTTTTGTTGGAGATATCCAACAAATGAAATCAAATTGATTAAAAGTGCTCCATGTCCTCTGAACTTCCTTCTGTTATGACTGGAATCAGCAGGATTGAAGTTTGACACAACTGTCACTGTCAAGTCTCATTGCCTGGGCTTGCAATACCAGTGGGAAAACCTGTTACTGAACCCATTCAAAAGACCTCAAATTTCACGCATAATGCATATCATTTGGATATATTCAGTAGTTCAAGCTGTAAATGATCAAAAGAGAGCAATATAATTATGAAAGCCTCTCAGAAACCTCAAAGAAATAGAAGAGCATGACCCCTCCAGTCATTGTCCCTCTGACTCCCAGGTGGGTTGAGCCTTATGGGGAACTACCCGCGGCCAGTATGGGCTGTTGGCAAATATCTGTGTGCACCCTTACTTAAATGTGATTCATGGTATTGAACCCAGGACCTCTAGCGCCCTCAGCCAGTGTTTTGCCATTGCACCAAAAGTCTAGATGCTGAGCACATGTGCTCAACACTGCCCTCATTGCTCCCAATACATGCCAAGAAAAACTGCTGACTCAGTCCAAAATTTGGCACCGAAAGAGATAAGTATGGTTTTCCTCAAGTATACCCAAGTCCTACAGCTATAGAATTGTAGGGTTTTAACATTTATGTTTGTTTAATATTAAATAGGAGGCCAAGGGTTTGATTTTGAAGTTTAGCAATCCATACTCTCTCAAAATTTTCTAGGGAAGCCCTGTATTGGAGATAGCTATGTATTCATTTAAAAAAGTAATTTGAATCAGAGATTCTACAGAATTCATGATAGATATTTTGCACCAGTTTATGAATTACAGTGCCTTACAGTTATTTACATTTTGATAAGTTCACCAATGAACATATGAATGTTGCAGAATAGGGTTCAATGGATTTTGACAGAGGTAACTCCAAAATATCAAGTGATATTTTGAAATAAGACACCTGGCTTCACAAGCCAAATATTGGCCAGTCTTATGTGTTATAAAATGTTATTCATGTTAATGATCTATAACTAAGGCTTACATAAATGTATACATGTATCAGGATTCTTCAACTTTTGTATCAATATGAGTTTTAGTTAAGATTATTTGACATCTTCCACTCAGTCTCCCCCATGGGCCAACCAGAAGGAAAAGCTTCATTTTTTATGGTAGTACTTCCATATATATGTACATGTAGGTTAGACAGTGACAGGTTAGCTTATAGAGAGTAAAGAGTTCGGCCTGTGGAATAGGGTTATGACTACTAGGAAGTGGTTCTGGACAAAAAGACACAAACACAATGCATAAAATATGGATTTTTACTTTGAAGATGATGGAAACGTTTGAATACCATTAACTCAACAATGGAACGCTTTGCTTCGAGGGACATTATTCTCCTTATTATGAGAGTTGAGGGCTGTGGTAATGTTCCTTGTACAATTCCATTCGAACCCTGAGGGACCAAAGGCCCATATAAAATATTTCTGTGTGTTGTAACCCTACCTCTCCATATTTTAAGCCCCCAAATTAAAAAAAAGAAAAAAAACAACAACTTTTTTGAATACTAGAACTGGATAAAAGAAAATTTTATTCTACCTACTGGCCCAGTATAAATATTTGAAGTGATGGGAAACAAACAATTTTAGTTTGTTTGACCCAGTGCTCTATATTGGCTTGTCTTTGTAGACAGACCAATACCCCTGCACTATTCATATTGTGGATTTCTATTTTCTTCGAGTTGGGTAATACAGTAGTCCCTCCTTTGAGAGACCGCCCCTAGTGCCACCTAAAAGGTGGTCACATAAAGCAGGTGGTCTCTCAAAGGAGGTATAAATAACATGAAAAGTACTACAGAGAGACCTGAAAACTGTGGTCTCTCAAAGGAGGTGGTCTCCCAAAGGAGTGGTCTTTCAAAAGAGGGACTACTGTATACTTTTTTTCGGTTGGACTAGTGTGAAGCGTCGGTCTACGCAGGCAATATGTTGACATACAAGTTTAGATTTTGCCATCGGAATCTGCCAGAAGGTGTATGGTGTCATAAATATCAGCTTCCAGTTTGACTTATTTTGTATTTATTTATGGTTAAGAATTAGAAATATAACATTTTCCCATGCTGTACCAGGGTGACTGAGAAAAATCGTTTTGAAATTTCTTGTCAGCTGGAAAAGTGACACAAAGTTTTTGCTTGTCCTCTCTAATGCTGGTGAACTGTATCCAAATTTTGGTTTGGTAGAGCAAGATTTAATGGAAATCATTGTCATACAGTGAGTTTATGTGTCTGTTTTGCCAACAAACTTTGAAATTTAACATGTTATGAATTTTGGCAATTGAAATTACTTGTCTGTAGGACAAGTGAAAGTTGAAAGTCACTTGTCCTCAAAAGTATTTCACTTGTTTTAATAGGAAAATAGGATCAAAGGAATTTTCGCACCATGCTGCGGAAAGCTGTTGATTCAGTGACCAGTGACCTGCAAGCTTTATTCCATGTTTTGTCTCCTGGCACTGTTTGAAAAACTGAATGTATCACTCGGGATCTGCTTTTAATTATCTGTTTCAGATTGAGGCAATGATGATATATCAGAATGGCTGGCTAGGACATACAGAAGTCATTAATTGTACAAAAAAAAAGAACATTTTTTCAATAAATACCAGTACATGTCATTACTGCTGAAGCAAATGAGGACATTCTTTTGTATTACAATTATCATAATTTTGTTGCAGGCAGTGTGCATGGGGGGAAGGCGTGTCCCCCACATGTGACACAGTGGGCTCCGGTGAGCCTGCCAGGCACGTAACACTTCAAAGACAGCATTCCCCTCACCTGCAGGATGTCCTGTCCTGGGAGATACAGAGCAGTGAACCTGAGGAGATGCATGGGGTATTCTGGATATGGAATCATAGCCGGACTGTTGCTGCTGGTCATGCAGTTGTCCTATTACCACAATGCACTGGACTACATGATGGCATCCTCCTTCACAAAATTCTCATATCCACTCGATGTAAACATGACTCGAGTAGTAGAAGAGGTCATGCAGAAAAAACAGGTACAAGTGGATCCCATCAATGCTGTTATGTATCCTGTAATTCTGGACAATGACCGCAAATGTAAATTTGACATTGAAGATGATGAAAGCATATTTCTTTTGTATATAATTAAATCGTCTATGGAAAACTTTGCTTTGAGGGACATTATTCGTAAAACATGGGCTGACGAAGATCAAGTCTCATGGGTGTCTGTACGAAGAATGTTCTTCCTTGGTGTCAGACCACAAAATAAACAATTACAACATCGTGTTGCTCTGGAAGCAACACAGAATGGAGATATTGTACAAGAATTTTTTTATGATGGATACTTCAACAATACACTAAAAACAATGGCTGGTTTTCGTTGGGCAACCTCCAAATGTAGGTCTGCAAAGTTCATAGCATTTATGGATGATGATTATTATGTATCAACACACAATCTGCTGACAACTCTGTACCCCATACAGAAACCACACACAGAAAACTTTGTGATGGGGTATGTGTGGAAAAATGCAATGCCTTTTCGAGGTCGAAATAGCAAATGGTTCATAAGTCTAGAGGAATATCCTTTTCGCTTTTGGCCTCCATACCCAACGGCTGGATCTTACGTGGTGTCCATGGAAGCCGCACAAAAGATTTACATTGCAATGCAGTATACCAAATTCTTGCGTTTTGATGACACCTTCGTGGGAATTGTTTTATGGAAGCTGGGCATCAAGCCGATTCATAATGAAAATTTTTATTTTTACAAGCTTCCTTATGACAAGGAAAAGTTTGCCAAAGTAATTGCAGCCCATGACTACAAAGATCCAGAGATTCTCTTCAAGATGTGGTCAGAACAAGAAGAGCTGAGGAAAAAGAAGGTAATTATAAGGAGATACAAGTAAAACAGCTGGAAGTCCCAACCTGTGTTCAATGCTCAGTTACATTCTTATAGATGATGAAATGAGATTCAATCTCTGAATATCATTTATGCAATCTATACATGTGTAAAAACTGTTGAAAGTCGAAACATACAGTCAGAGAAAACACACAGGTATCTTTTCTTCAATATAGGGTTTTTTTTTTCAGAAGGCCTAGCTCTGTTAAAATTTTATATTAGAAGTCCTAAGTGACCCTGGTTATGAGCTAATCAAGCAACTTGATCTTCACACACGGCATTCATCTGGACACCTTTTGCCGATGAATGGGAGTTTTCAGTTTTGAAGTGGAATGGAATTCTGTTTTGTGCAAATTTTTAGCTCTGCTGACCAAAGGTCGTAGAGTTTATGCGCCCGCTCATGTCTGTCTGTCTGTCCGCCCCCTAAACTTTTGCTCGTTAGTGCCATACCATACACAGTTTTCAAGGTAGCCCAATAGGGTGTATGGAAATCTAGGCCTCTTTCAATATTGATGGCGCCACCTACATTATTATGTAATATAGGGGTCAAAATGTGAAATTTTTGAACACTTTGTCATCTTAAATTTTTGGCGGATCTTCACCAAATTTGTTGGGATTATGGGGGAGGTCAAAGTCTACGTTGCAAAGGATACTAGTGGCACCACCTATGATTTGATGGTAATTATAAGACAAAATGTATTTTCAGATGTTAAGTTCCATATTTGGAAAAGTGATTGGATTAGACTTGCCAAATTTACTTGATATATAGAGCATGGCCAAAGGCATTTTGTTATGTAATATCAGTGACCTTGAAGTATTTTTGTGAGGTCACCATGCCTGTAAAGTTGAAAAGGTGATTTGTTTATGGCCGGGTGTAGCTTGGACATCAATGGCAAAGAGAATTGAGCCTCCAGATCAAAATTGCACTTAATTACGTAAAACATAAAACTGTACTTGGGGAACAACTTTTTGGGTCACTGTGACCCAGTAATTATGGAGTTTGGCGCTTGCCCAATTTTATTATTTTTCTTCAATAACTCGAAAAGTTATGACCCAATTTGAACAAACAGATTACATGTAAATATGAGAAGCTGGATGTGGGGCGCATATTTTGAAGAGTACAATTTTTTTAATTGGAGTTAAGGTCAAGGGCCAAGGGCCAGTTACAGGGTTCGTCTCTTGAATGCTCTGCAAAAATCTTTGTCGACTTCAATATTGCTGGTGCCACCTATAGTATTATGTAATATACAGGGCAAAATGTGAAAATCTTGTGACTGGGATACTGTCCATAGTTTTCAAGTTAACCCAATATAACTTTCAGGACTTATAGGGGGTATGAAAATTTAGGTTCTTTTCAATATTGGTAGTGTCACCTGCATTATTATTCAATATAGGGGTCACAATATGAAAATCTTGTGAACACTCTAGCATCTTTAATTTTTGGCAGATCTTCTTCACCAAATGAGGTGGGATTGTGGGGGAGGTCAAAGTCTAAGTTGCTTATATTAATGACATTAGTGGTGCCATCTATAATTTGATGGCAATCATGAGCCAAAATGTGCTTTAAGATATAAAATTCCATATCGTGAAAAGTAATTGGACTAGTCTTGCAAAATTTATAGAATATAGACAATGTTCAAAGCTAGAATTTTGTATAATATCAGAGACTTTGACATATTTTTCACCTTGATATTCTGCCCTAAGGTCACTGAGGACATAAAGTTAAGGACTCACTCATTGCTGTCTTGACACATATGCATGCAACAATATCCATCACAGGAGTTGCACAAATAAGTTACAATTACATATGGAGCGTAGTGCCATCTGGTGGCCAAACAAGACACCAGTAAAATCACAGACGCTTTATATGTTCAGAAGCCACTTGAGGACTCGCAACTTTGAAATGAATAGGTGCAGTATAGCCATTACAGCATTAGGCACATGGACCTCTTGTTTTCTATTTTTTATGTATTTTTGTGTGAAAGTAATTTTTTACTTCTCCAAAGATCATCACGTATATTGTTCTGAAACCTTATGAAATGTACATGTAGCTTGTTGAAGGGTCAAACTAATTTAGTGAATAGGTGGGGATCCTCTGGATCCATGATTTTTAGCAAATTTTTTAATTTGGGTATTTCTCAGTTAATGCATACATAATGTTTTTTTTTATTACAATATGAGTCCATTGGGATTGTGATCATGGTAATTCATGTTTTCAACTTCTTTGCTAAACACTGGCCAAATTCACTTCAAACTTGATGGGAATGTACCTTAAGAGAGTGTGTAACAATATTTATAAAGTGGTCATGCTCCAGTGATACTTTGGGGGGGGGGGGGGTTGTTTATTTTTTTGGGGTAAAATTTAAAAAAATATCTTCAAAACTTTTAGTCCAATTGCTTTGAAATTTCATAGGGACACTTCTGGAGACTCACTGACCTCAAATTGCTCAACAGGTGGTGCTGTGATTTTTTTTTTTTCATTTTTTTTAGGAATTATTGTGTGTTTTCACTATTGTCATCTTCTCTGAAAGCATTTTTCAGATTGTTCTGAAACTTGGTGGAAATGGAGCTTGCAGAAGTTTAGACAAAGTCTACTCTGAATCCCTGATTTTTAACAAATCTTCCAATACTGATGCTTGTCTGTTAATTTATGCAAGCATTCCTGTAGATTAGGATGCAAATCAATAAGGATTGATAATTCACATTATGGACTGTCTTCTGTAAATATGTCAGCCATATTCACTTCAAACTTGATGGGGATATACCTTTGGTTGGACTCTACCAAATCTGTTTAAATAGTGATGCTCTAGTGATTTTTAGATTTTTGATGATTTTTTGGTTCATATTTTGGTAAAATCTTCAAAAATCTTCTGCTGCTTTGAAATATAGGGACGCCTCTGTGGATCACCAGTCGTTAATTTGTTCAACAGGCAGTACTGCACTTGCTTGTAATTTTTTAAAACATTTTTTGGGCATTTTCACTGTTTTATTTCTCTGTCGCTACCAAACTACATGTTGGGTTCTCTTGAAACTTAGTGGGAATTCGTGTACCTGAAGAAGATTTCCACACCATGTTAGCTTTGTTGCTGTACAAAAGGGACAGCTGCAAATCTATAACATGCTGGCTTATATCTTGGTCATTTTGGATACTAGGCCCATGGTTATTATTCATTCCTAACAGGATAGTATCTGTGGGGTTTCTTTTGCTGTTTTTACATTGTAATTTTCACCTTTAATCACATTGCAAGGTCAACTGACATGCAATGTCTTGTTACACAAGTGTGGTCACACAGCCCTAATTCTGTCACTTTGCACACCAAGCGAAACCAGTTTCCCTCAGTTTGGAAGATCATTTCTCTCAATTTTCCTGTGAAATGGAGGAAAGAAGATGGCTATGTACATGTAGAATAGTAATATAACTCCCCAAGTGACTTTAAAAACAAATATTATATATTACATTCATGTACCTGAACATGATTTCCAAATATATTTGATGTGCAGAGTGGCGGAATTAGGGCTGTGTGACCGCACGTGTGTAACAAGCCATGATGGGGAATATTAATGGCACCGAAACAAGTCTTGTGCTAGTTCCCTGTTGATGACCTGATTTTATAAAGGCTAATAATGCCTAAAATTTTCTGCTAAATTTCAAATTTCTTGAATATGATTTGTTCCTTTTATAAATTAATTTGCTATAATGATTTAGAACTATGCAGTTTCTCAGTGAATGGTACGGAATAGGACTTTGCTCTTAGAATATTGGACTTGATAGTGTTGAAACGGTACATGGGCTTACAGAATTAGGTTTGTTAAGTTTCTCTTTGTATTAAATATACATGTAGTGGGTAATATTACAGCAACTGTGGACCCTTGGGCCATGGTCACTATTAAAGACTAATAATAAAAGTAATTATGGGGTTCCTCTTGATGTTAAATTTAACCTTGACAGGTCGAAGACTCAAAGTGACAAATTGGTATATGTCTTGGTAAAAGTGGATAGGATAATGTGTCTTTTCATTCGAAAAAGAGGCTTCTGGACCGTGTGAGTGAAGACTGATATAACAAACACTGATGGTGTTGACCTTGATGTTTTTCTGAAATTCACAGGATCGCTTCAGGCTGTGTGTGTAAGGTCAAATGAGCACAGGACTGTCACGTGCAGTCCTCAAGTTACTATGCCTGAGGGGCACTTAAGGTCGTTTCAACAGTTATATATATATATATATATATATATATATATATATATATATATATACAGTGGTACCTCTTTTGAGAGACCGCCCCTATGGCGGGTCAAAATGCAGTCTCTCAAAACAGGTGGTCTTTCATTAGAGGTACAGCAACATGGAAAAGATAGTGCAGTGTTCTGAGAGAACGGTCTTAAAAAGATATGCAGTCTCTCATTAGAGGGGTCTCTCAAGAGAGGTACCACTGTATATATATATGTTTTGAAAGTCACTTGGGGAGTTATATTACTATTCTACATGTACATGTCCATCTTCTTTCCTCCATTTCACAGGAAAATTGAGAGAAATGATCTTCTGAAGTGAGGGAACCTGGTTTCGCGTGGTGTTTAGAGTGATGGAATTAGGGCTGTGTGACCGTACGTGTGTAACAAGCCGTTGTAAAGCGTGACTGTCAGAATGGTGAGCACCCACAACAAGGCAGCAATACAGGACAACTACACTGGCACCACCTGTCTCATTTGGCAAGACTGGCACAACCTGTCTCATTTGGCAAGAATGTGACAATAATCAGTCAACTCCAAGGCCAAGAAAATAACATTTCTGGTTCTGATTTCTATGTGATATTTTAAAGTAGGGTAGGGAGGCAGTACTCATTTTTCTTTGCGTGTAAAATTTTCTTGCCCTTCATATTCCAGGGTAATTCGGTGCTTTTTTTTTCCTCCGAAAAGGATATATTATCAGTTATAAATGAAGAACTAAAGCTTTGATTATAAATTCATCACATTTGCATGTTTATGCCAAAAACTAATGCAGTAGCAGCCACATTGTATTGGTTTGTAAATTGTAGCATTGATGTTGAGTGGAACAACACAAAAATGTATATTAAAGAGAAAGATATTCAGTTTGATGAAGTCTCACAGGTCCATGTTTTTTAATGATTCAAAATCAGCAATCAAATGTCAAATTTGTCAGCCAAATTTGAAGAAGTTCTGGGATGTGGGATATTAGGATAGGGTACACAATACATGTATGTTGATGATCAGAAAAACAAAAGTGAACTTTTTGTTTTTGGCTTACTCTAATTGTGTATTGATTTGATAGCATGATGTACACACACAGAATGAAACAGAGGTTGCAAAGAACAAAATTGTGACAAAAATGCCTCCCACCTGAGGATCCATTTTGCATCTGCTTTCTCAATTTGAGCCCTGGATATGAGGCACGTGTAGCACATAGCTGCTGTCACATCCAGGTGCGTGCCCTGTCAATTTCACTTCATGCAGAGTGCAGTTAATCCTACCCCACCCTACCAGGCCTATATGACTGTACTGGGAAATACAGAATATTTTTGGCCCTGTAAAGCTGTATCAGCCAGCTAGCTGTCAGTGTGGGGAGGTAAAGCCAAATACAGTTGATAACATGCATGATTAGTTAATAAGGCAGTTTATGTTGCATCCTTTGTCCCAGTTGGTGTCCAGGATTTATAACAATTTCCCGGTGGCTTACAATGCAGTAGACTTTATGACTTCAAGTATTAATCGTGAAAGGGTTCATAACTAGTATTCCAAGTGTGGTAAGGTGGGCTTCAAAAGTTAAGATCATTTGATATAGACAGGTGTGATCAATATAAAGGTACATATATAAGCATTCCAAGAATACTGTGTACAGAAATCCAACTCATAAATATGCGAGTGATTATTGTGATATATACAAAGAGTAAAAAAAATAAGTGTACAATTTTAAACTGAAGGAAATCTGTATGTCTGTTGACTGAGTATTTTGGTGTTTTTTGTGTGAACGAGTCAGCTTCAGTAAAGCCCACTTTCTGTCCTCAAGAAAAGAACCAAAAAATCTGAATATTTGTTCAAAATGCTGTTAGTGTCACACATAGGTCTGGTTTCAATAAAGGTGGTGAGCACTGACCATTTATGGTTTGAAAATTATGCAAATTAGGGCCATTTGAAAATTTAAATCTTGAATATTTCCAAAACTATTATAGGTACAGGTAAACAATCCAGTTTCAACTCATGTGTTTGTAACACTGCACATTTTTGTAATTTACATGTGACCTCTAAAGGTCAAAGATCGCGGTCATTTGGAACTTTTGAATTTTTATCCAGCCATGACTCTGTCAGTTTTCTTCCATTTTTATCCAAGTTTGATGCAAATTGTAGGTATTGCAATGCTGCATATTTTTTAATATACATGAAACTTTTTAAGGTCATTTGAACCTTTGAAATTTTCATGTAGTCATCACTTGGTCAATTTATCCAATTTTAATCATGTTGGACTCAAATTGTAGGTATTGCACATTGCACATTTTTGTAATTTACATGTGATCTCCAAAGGTCAAGGTCATTTGGCCATTTGAAATTTTCTTCAGGCCATAACTTGGTCAATTTGGGGGAGGGGGTGGTAAAAAGTTTTCCGTACTGGCATACTGGGCATTTGTTAGTTGCCATCCTTACATCCTGGAACTCTTTTTAATTTCGGTACTTCGTACCAACCATTATTTGTACATTTTCCTATTTCCTGTACCTTGTACCAGGGCAAAGTTATCCCCAGCGTAGAGGGACCCTCCCCCCCCCCTCCTTCCAAGCAGGCTACATAGTCTGGACCCTCCTTGGTGTGACTCCCCATCACAGCAAGCTAGTGCTGAATGATAGGTGCCACACTTTAGATCATCATCATCATCATCATCATCATCATCATCATCATCATCATCATCATCATCATCATCATCATCATCATCATCATCATCATCATCATCATCATCATCAGGAGGTGCTATTTCAACTACAATTGATAGGTTGATGACATAAATGTAGCAGCATCCAATGAAATATGAACCAAAGTTTAGCATGTCTTTGTGAAGGGAGATTCAGATCAACTACCAGAAATCACTCAAACACAGATCCAAACTACCTGTGATGACCAACTGTAATATGGAAGGATTTTGGTCTGGGTCAGTGGGTACATTGGGCCAGGCAGAGCTTGCATACCTGTTGTATGTCTGGACCCAGCAGTGACATTAGCTCACCAGTTAAATATATACTGTGCTCTACCTTATAATGCTGGTGTTGGCATCCCAAGAACAGACCGTGCTATAGCAAAACCACCTTATAACAGATGGACTTTTAAGATAGAAGTAATGGGAAAACTGTTTCAGTGGGAACCATGGTACACACCTTGTTATAACAAAAAACACCTTGTAATGAGAGGTGTTATAAAGAGGGAGCACTGTATAACATTGTTTCATAACCTTTGTAAACACTGCCCACTTCCTTTGTAAACACTGCCCACTTCCTTTGTAAACACTGCCGACTTCCAACAAAGATTCATCTTATTTCATCTATGTTCAGCCTGTGCAAACTTGCAACTTTGATCAGTTTTTCCACACCTTAAGTAGGTTGTTGAACTTCGATAGTCAAACATGTACATGTACCATGGTACAGATTTACATTAGGAGCTTTGTGAAGTTGGATGTTGCCTGTGCAAACTTACAACTTAAGTTTGCCAACACATTTAGACTGGTGACACTCAATAGTTAAACACACAGATCTCTGTAAGAGCTATGTGATGTTGAATGTTATGTATGACAGTTGATTAGGTGAGCCTAATAGTTGATATGGGTAGAGATTGTCATGTACAGTAAAACCTGTCACTACCGAACACTTTGGGGACCCAGCAAAAGTGTTCGGTAGTCAGAGGTGTTCGGTAGTCGGAGGGTTGGTAATTAGGGTAGGGAATATGACTACATACATGTACCCGGAATGTCTTTCAGGCCTAGTTGTTAACAGTCAAGGGTCTTGCACACACAACTCTTCCTTTTAATACATTTGCTTTCATACAGTTTCATTCATACCGCCAAGCATTCAAATAATTTAACATCAGGATAAAGTTAAAATAATTGCTTTATTCTACATTTTTTCCTTCCCTTTTTGCCAAATACATGTACGTGTAATTCAAACTTTGTACAATGACAATTTAAACAAACAAACAAACAAACAAAAAGAGCACACAAATTAAATAGATTTACAGATTTATGTTCAAAACTACTAAATTTTTGTGTATGAAAGACTTCCTGATGTTACTTAACTGCTGGTATTACAAAATATCATGAGAGTGTTCGGTAGTGACAGGTTCATTTTGGGGTTTGGGACCCAAATCAGGTGTTCGGTGTTCATAAGTGAGAGGTGTTTGGTAGTGACAGGTTTGAACACCCAGGTCTCCTATTAAATAACATGTAAATCATTTGGGACCGAAAAAAAGTGTTCGGAAGTGAGAGGTGTTCGGTAGTCGGAGGTGTTCGGTTTTACAGGTTTTACTGTAATTGTTTTTATGTTCCTCTAAATAGTGAAACTCAAATACATGTAGCTATAAGTAGATGTACATGTATACATATATCAATGTATACATGTTTCACTTCTTGCAGTCATTTCATGCCCTAGATTTACAAAGCATGGGAATCTGGTTTTGATATAGTAATTTTTGCTTCACAGTATAAATAGGTTTAGTATCATATTCAATAAATGGGTTTAGCATTATATTTGAATATCACATTAAAGATTATGCAAATTAAGGGCAGTTAAAATTTTGAAAGCTCTGTATCTTCCTACCTATTTCAGGTAGACACAAGATTTAAAGTAGTATATACAGGTTTATGACACCTGTCAATCTAATGGACAATCAACAAAAACTGTAGCATTTGAAATTATGCTAATTAGCAGCACTTGAAACATTTAAAAGTTGAATATCTCCAAAATCATAATTATAAATAGAGGTGTCAGTCCACCTTCAATTTGCAGATGTAGGTTTGTGACATAGGCACATCCAGTGAATCATGAACCAAAGTTGTAGCAGTTTGATTAAGGACAGGTAAGACACCAAAAACCTTTGGATGGCCGATTTTGAGATTTTAACGGTTTTTACCAGATGAAGGTCCTTTCTATTAGTTGTCAAAATTTCAAACTTTTAACTAAAGTAGAAATATGAGAGAAATGCCAAATACCACACAGGCATGTGGACATCCAAACGTCCATGTGTCATTCTTTTGGTTTTCAGCCGCCAAACGGAACAATGCCACCGTCAATCATACTCAACAGCCTGTCACGTGGCTGCAGGTAGCAACGGCCCATGGCAAATGGAGAGTGGTATTCATGGCGGCAATGCAAAATAAGGCGGCATGCTGAAAGTATGTTTGTGGGCAGGAGAAAGATGCAAACATATCATAGCCTTAGTGGTTGCATGCTTTGCGTTCTCATGAAGGGAGACTTTAAATGTCCAAGAGGAGCGGGAATCATCAGATGATGTCCCTTCAAAGGCCGTGCCGCGATGGGTTACCCCAGTGGTCCTGCACACCAAAGACAGGCGGGGAAAAAACTGGCACTTTAATCAACAATACCCACGTACATAATAATATTTTATCGAAACCCAGGGATGAGGAAATAAAAGTACAAATAAACACATTGAAATAAGCATAAACGTGAACAGCAGCGAAAACACACAAAATAGCGTTACAAAACTCAGATTGGAAAGAGAAATGAAACTCATTGAGAAAACTAGAAAAGAAGATTTGCTTCACTGCAAATCTGTCTGGGTGCCTTCAAAATGAGACCAGTTTGAAATGCTACACTTTGCCATTTTTCAACATAATCTAAATGTTGTGTATTAGCCCAATTTTTATAATGTAAAATACTACAACTTTGGTTGTTGGTTCATTGGATGTGGCCTTGTTACAAACTTATAAAATGAACTTTGAATGAAGCTAGTATCTATAATAGTTTTGAAGCTATTCAACATTGTAATTTTGTGTATTTGCCTATTTTGCTTAACTTGAAAGCCTACAACTTTGGTTTATGGTTCATTGGATGGGGCTTTGACACAAACCTAAAAATTGAAGTAAGAATGGCACCTCTATCTATAATAGTTTTGAAGTTATTCAAGATGTACATTTTGCATGTTTACCTACTTTGCACAAATTAAAATCCTACAACTTTGGTTCATGGTTCATTGGATGCGGCTTTGCCTAAAACCCATGAATTCAAGTTGAATTAGCATGTCTATGTATAATAGTTTTGGAGATATCTTTTTGGTTACAAGAAAACAAAGACATGAAAATGTCCACTGAGATGACACAAATTCTATCCTCCTTGGTCGCTGACTCAGCTCTGCATATAGTCTAATTTTAACAGAGGGTAGTACACTCTTGTTCTGCCTAGAAGTCCAGTTCCTCAGATCCATTGGGACTGATAAGATCAGCAGACTGACATTGCCTCAGACAAAAACAGGTCTGTTCTGCACAAGTGGAAACTATCGCCTGCCTGGTACATATGGCAACATGGAGTCAATCTGTTCCTGCATGAACAGAAAGAGATGCTTTGTATTCTATTCAGAGCCTCATTACACAGTTGCTGGGAGTCTTCCCCCCCCCCCCCACCCCCAATTTGCTACAAGACCGAGACATTCCAAAGCATACATCTAGCAATCATGGATAGAAAACTGCCTGTAAGACAGGTTCAAGCTAATTAATTATGAATGCAAAATGGTTGCCTGGCACCATGGAGGTCAAGCAATAGGTCATACAGAAAGCAGTTCAAGGCCTGTATGTGGATTGGGGAGAAATTTGGTGAATTTTTCGTACATTAAAATTCCCCACATTTTGTTTGTATGCTATTGGACTCGCCAGTTGTCTCAAATATATGTGTAAGTTAGAACTTTGTGTCTATCTCCAAAAGTTAAGAAGATATGGAGCTTTTAAAATTTTAATTGCCCCTCATTTGCATAATTTTAATAATCCTGACTATTCCAAGTCAGGTGCCTTATTTCACTAGTAGGGTCCGAGAAAAAAAATCCGGACAATTCTGGCTGAGAGAGAGAGAGAGAGAGAGAGAGAGAGAGAGAGAGAGAGAGAGAGAGAGAGAGAGAGAGAGAGAGAGAGAGAGAGAGAGAGAGAGAGAGAGAGAGAGAGAGAGAGAGAGAGAGAGAGAGAGAGAGAGAGAGAGAGAGAGAGAGAGAGAGAGAGAGAGAGAGAGAGAGAGAGAGAGAGAGAGAGAGAGAGAGAGAGAGAGAGAGAGAGAGTTCTTTGAAAAACAAAATGTCTGGGTTGGCACCCAGACATAATTACTACAATATAATGACAAGCTAACTAAGTAAAGTGTATACAGACAAGTCTAACAAGCTAACTACATAAAGTATACAGATAGGAGTAAATACAATAAAACACTATCCCTAAAAACGGGATGAAGAGGCATGGGGCGGAAGACCAAACCCGCCATCCATTCACTGACCACGAGCGGCCGTAGGCCGCACCACTGAAGCAAGGCAACACAACTTCGTTGCCAGGCTTGAGGTCACCGGGCCGGAAGGGCCACCTCCATGACGTCATACTTTGAAACCAGACTGTTGCTGTTGCCATTTGACAGATTGCTGAATAATGTTTTCCGTATTTCAAAGGCTCCTTCATTCCAGAATTGATTGACAACCTCCCTAAATGTTAAGGGACAATGTTTACTACGTTTTGTACAAATATCAGCTCAACTTGAGCAAATGGTATTGTTTCAGAGACAAATGATCAACATCAAAGGCCTTTGAAGCTTGTTTTCTCAGAAAGGATAATAGGACGAGAGCCCCACCTAAGAATGGTTATTCCAAGAAAAAGGCTGGGCAAAATTTAATCCGGTTAATGGCTTTTGATTCTGTAATGTCTGAACTACCAAAGCTGTGGAGCAATTTTCTAAATTTTGATTGATATGCAAGTGTAATTATGATTTTATCACAAATAATTAGTGACTTATATCGACATTTATGGGGTGGATGCTTTGCGGTCAACTTTCAATTTTCCATTCAACAATTAATATCACAGACACCCAAATACGGGATATATTAATTCTTTGGAGTATGACAATTACACACACATATGATATGTTATCCTAAAGCATACATTTTGTGCTAGGATTGACTAAAAGTGGGATTTATTTTTGGTGTCTTACCTGTCCTTAATGCAAGCTAGTGAATGCACAAGATTGAATTCTTGAATAACTTTTCAGACTGTTATAGATAGAGATATCGTTCAAAATTTGTAAGTTTGTGACATAGCCGCATGCAATGAAACATGAACCAAGGGTGTAGCATTTTAATTTATGCAAATAAGGTGAATACACAAAATTTAAATCTTGAATAACTTCAAAACTACTATAGATTGAGGTGTCATTCAAAGTTCAGTTGATAGATTCATAGGATAGTTTCATCCTGTGAACCATGATTCAAAGTTATAGCAGTGTGATTTTTGCAAATTAGGCAATTACACAAAATATAAATCATGAGTAGCTTCAAAAGTATAACATATTGAGGTAACTTTCCAGCTTCAATTTTTAGGTTTTTGCCATAGCCGTATGGAAAAAAAATATTGTTGCAGGAGTTAAATAACTACTGAATAGACAATCTTTAAAAGTTTTCTAAGCACACAAACTGATTTGCTGACAAGCAAAAAAAATTTTTCTAATTCATTCTCTTCTTCAAGGGTTTTTATCTGTTTCCACTTTTCTTGACTTTTTTGCCTGGACTGTAAGTCAGATCCTCTTCAAACTTCTTGGGAATGTATGTGGATTGATCTCCACCAAAGTTGTTCATTACATGGTGGTGCTCTCATTTTCAGATTTTTTACAATTTATTGAAATTGAGAAAAATCTTTCATGTTGGCAAAATTGATGATGGGCTTAAACAAAGGTGACCTGGGTATCATTTTGAAGTTCATAGAACTGCTTCAGTCTGTGCATGTAAAGTTAGTTGAGCACAGGACTGTCACAGTCCTCCTATTGTTGTCATGTACTAGTTTTGGCCCTTAAAATTCGGAGTCTACTTAGATGTCACCAGAATCTTGTGGTTTTGTCAAATGGACATTGTTAACATTTATTCTAAGCCATGGTTGATCTTCACCAGTCTGACTTGAGTGTCTGCTTTCATGACAGCTGTGGTCTGAATTTTTAATATGTGGTCTGCAAGAGAAACTTCTTCTGTGGTAGAATGCCACTTAGTTAACTTCTGTTGTAAAATGAAATCCGTATCTAAAAAAAATATTGAGTTGTACATATTAAATCATATTTACAGAACATAAAGATCAAGTCAAGCACCCAAATATTCTGTATGAGTAACCTTGACATCTCTTTTTTTCCAGGTCACTGGAGCTGTTAAGTTAAAAAGATGTGACTTGCCATTGATATGCACAGTTTAAACATTCTTGTAGAATTCTTGTAAACACTAACATCTCTGATTGTTGGTGGATGATACTAGTAACAAGTAAAGTGCCATTGTACACATGGTCCTGGAAGCAGCCTCCAGCCCATGTACGTAAAACTCATCTAATATTTACAGGACAGCAGAGCAGGAGCCTAGGATTGTGGGTCTCTTGTTTTATATGATTTTGTCCCTGGAAAGTATGGGCAGGTGAAATATGAAACTGGTTTTCACTTCTGCTGTAGAAAAAGGCAATCTGTGGTACAGCTTTTGGGATTAAGCTGTGCTAAAGCTAAATGTGTCAATGACTGTGTACCCACAAGTAACTGACTGTGTACCCACAGGTGTCAGCATCTTCTTATATTACAGGCCTAAAGCCAAATAGCCACACTTGGGTTTGGTATGGTTCAGATTACTTATTGGTGCTGTTCATTAAGATTGGTCCATGCATCCTCAGTCTAAACAATGGACTTTATCAATGGCGTTAACCATGTTTTGGTGCTGGTCATCTGAATATGTAAAGATTTCATCTTGCATTTTATGACCCAGACTGATATGCGTAATGTTTTACACTGATTTCCTTTTAACAGCAACAAAGTAGTTTAATGAGCATATTTGTGTACCTTGCATGCAACAAAAATTACGACAAACTTTGTTTTTTTTAACTGTTCAATCTGAATACTAAACCTGCTGTAAGTGTGATGACCCATAAATTGCTCATTTTTTCATATTGTGCATGTTCTTGATTTAATTGTAATGGTCATTCTTAGATTTATCAACTTTCTGGGTGTGTTTTTGTCTTTGGTTGGTGGTTTTTATCTGAATACACAAATTGTTGGTATTTGTATACAGATGATTGCATATATTTTTTATTTCAACATCATTTTGGCTTTTCTTCACTACATGTTGATATTTTTACTTCACCTAAGAAACAAATACCCCTCCCCCCTCAAAAAAAAAAGAAAAAAAAGAAAAAAACCAAACAAACAAACAAAATAGACGGCTTTTATGAGGGACCATGTAAAAAGGTGGTTGAAGTAGGCAGCTGTTGAAAACCTAATGCTGGGACCATCACATGATGAATCCCATGTTGTAGGCAAAACATCCAGCATTGTCATTGTGCCAATTTCTATCCTGCTGCAACCAGAAGTCTTCAGGTGCCGGTGGCTATTCATGAATCTTGACTGTGCAACCACAGGTCACGAGAAATTTCCTGAGTGAGTTTTGGATAGTCAACTAAAGCCTTAAAGTCAAGGAATTTGGGTCTGTTGTGTGCTGTGGTTCTTAGTTCCAAGTGTGCTCATTATGTGCAATATTTGTGCACAAAAGTGTATGGTAGGTTGAATGTGTTGGGCAATATTGTGGAGAGATTGTGGTATAATACTTTGGGGGAATAAAACTCTCATACATTGTTCTGTACAGTACCCAGTCAGGTTTTGTGATTGTAGGAAATCCACATCTGGCGACGTACTTGTATGTCATTTAATAGATACTATGAAAAGTTTGCTAAGGTTGTTTTCAAACTACGTATAGAATTGCAGCATTTTTAGACAAAATATTCCAAGTGAAACCGAGGATGGATAAGACAAAAGAAGCATCTCTTCCACTGTGGTGCTGTAAAGTTACACCGATTCAACACTAGATGGCACTGCTGACATAGTGGATCAGTTATCTGTAATAGGGACCATGCATATTAACTTCCTGCTGACCCTGTCATGGGGCGACAGTGACAGTCAGCTGGCAGGATGGGGGTAACTACTGATGGACAACCAGGGGTTTGTAACATCTGTGGTAATAAAGAACATTCCAAACATGTACAGTTGCAAGCTTTTGCTCATTTGGAATGCTAATTATCATCAATAACAAACGTGAAATGGTTGCCAAATCTTCTGGTGAAGCACAGTACTTTCTGAATGGTCCATCTGTGGGCTTAGACAATTATGTTCTTTCACTATTTCAGGTATTTTATTGGTCAAGGTACTGAAAGATGAAATGTATGTGTCTGGAGTATTCTGCTTTTTTAGCTCAGCTTCCCTGTCAGTCAGCTGAGCTAATGTGATGGTCTTGATCTGTCATCCGTCTGTCCATCTGTCTTTCCGTCAGCATGCACAATTTATATTTTTTTCTCCTGCAAAACTTTCAATCAGATCCACTTCAAACCTGGTGGGGATCTAACTTGGGTAGGCCTCTACTAAATTTGTTCAAATGGTCATGCTCCTGTGAATTTTGACTTTAATTTAAATTTCTAGCTCAGCTGACTTGTCAGTCAGCTCAGCTTATCTTATGGTTCATCCGTCATCAGCGTCGGTCTGTAAATAATTCGCATTTTGGACTTTATCTCAAAAACTATTATCTGGATTTACTTGAAACTTGGTGGGAGCTGTACCACCAGTGGGTCTCTGCCAACTTTGTTCAAATGGTCATGTTCCAGTCACGTGTTTTAAGTGTCCACCCCATGGGGGGACCCTTTATGTTTTCGGGTTGTTCGTTCATCTGGATGTCCCTCCCAATTTCTGTCCATCCAGATGTGCACATTCTCAGTACTGCGATATCTGCAGAATGCATTTCCATGTATTTTACTCAAATTTGGCAATATGCTTATTTTACATGGGAAGATGAATTGATTACATTTTAGTGTCTCCATGACCTAATTTGAACAAATGGCAGTCTAATTACAGGGTGGACTGTTCAGTCAACGCTTTGCCTTGAAGGTATGTCTAGTTTTTTCGCTCTGCTGACCAAAGGTTGCAGAGCTAATGCGACCAGTCATGTCTGTCCATCCAGCTGTAATATTTTGCTTGTTAGCACGATACTGTCTACATTTTTCAAGTTATCCCAATATAACTTTCAGGAGTTATAGGGTGTATAATATTGGTGGCACTTTCTACATTATTATGTAATATAGGGGTCGAAATATGAAAATCTTGTGAACACTTTAGCATCTTTAATTTTTGATGGATCTTCACCAAATTTGGTGGGATTGTTGGGGTGGTCAAAGTCTAAGTTGGTGATACTAGTGCTGCCACCTTTAATATGACAAATTATGACATTGATGTAAAATTCCATATTTGGAAAAGTAATTTGATTAGGCTTGCCAAATTTAAAGGATATATAGAACATGGTCAGTAGTAAAATGTTTGTGTAATATCAGTGACCTTGACCTATTTTTGTGAGGTCACCATACCTGTAAAGCCAGGGTGTAGCTTGGACATCAATGGCAACGAAGAATTGAGCCTCCAGATCAAAATTGCACTTGACTACATAATACATAAAACTCAACTTGATTACCTACTTTTTGGGCCACTGTGACCCAGTAATTATGGAGTTTGGAGCTATTCCAAGTTAATTGTTTTTTGTCAATAGCTTTTAAGTTATTACCCAATTTAAACAAAAAGACTATAACAATTTTTTAATCAGAGTTGAAGGTCAAGGTAAAGTGGCCAGTTTGAATATAGGGTCACTATGACCCAGTAATTCTGGAGTTTGGAGTTATTCCAAGTTTATTGTTTTTTGTCAATAACTCTTAAAGTTATTACCTAATTTGAACAAATAGACTTCATATGGAAAGCTGGATGTGGGGCGCACATTTTTAAGCAGTAACAATTTTTGAATTATGAGATGAAGGTCAAGGTCAAAGGGCCAGTTTGAATATAGGTTTCATCTTGTGAATGCTCTGCACCCCACAATTTTTGAGACATTAGGCCCATATAACGTTTGAGTTGTGAAGTGTATGAAAATCTTTGTGGACATCTATGTTGGTGGCCCAACCTATAGTATTATGTAATGTACAGGTCAAATGTGAAAATCTTGTGACCGCAATACTGTCCACAATTTACAAGTTAGCCCAACATAACTTTCAGGATTTATAGGGAGGGTTAACCGATATGTGTAGAGGCTCATGCAAGTTGGCATTCTCAGGCATGCTTCCTGTTCTCCATGCCATTGGAGGTGGATCTCTGTAAGGATGACAAAAAAGTCCTGCTCATGAAGCAGGGCCCTAAACATGAAGTCCAAGTGCTTCCTGCATCAACACTAGCAGCTTTGTCCACCAATCAGCCCATCACCACCTGTCTCCACACCAGAAAGAGGAAGCACAAGGACTTCAATGGTCAGGACATGGAAGGGCTACCCACCACTTCTGTAGCAGTCCACAACAAGGATTTAATTGTCAACCACTTCTAGAACTAAGGCCTGCGATTGCTGAAGAAACTGACCCTGAAATTTATAAGGTCTGCAATAGGCCAGTTGGAGCAGTACAGGGCTCTTTCATTGCACTGTACTCTTGAGAATAATGGCCCACCTGGACATCAACGCTATGTTAAATCAGCGATAGGCCTACCTGAAACAGTTGGAAATCAATCAACATCTGTGGCCATTTTCATAAAACCAAACTAAGTTCAAAACTCAACTAACTTAAAAAATTGGACTGTGTCTAGGGTAACACTGGTAACACTTTTCTGCTCTTTTTTTTCTTTGAAATGTATGTCCATTTTGAATAAACTCATGATGAAACTCTTGAAAACTTTTATGCAAAACTGATTAGCATCTTCTTTCGCAAAATGTGCATGATTAACAATTTTTAGCTCAGCTGACTTGTCAGTCAGCTGAGCTTATCTTATGGTCCTGTGTCTGTCGTCCGTCCGTCGTCCGTCAACAATTCACATTTTCGACTTCTTCTCCGAAACCGTCAGCCAGATCCACTTCAAACTTGGTGGGGGTGTGCCTTGGGTGAGTGTCTACCAAGTTTGTCCAAATTGTCACGGTCCAGTGATTTTTGAATTTTTTATGAATTTTTTTGTTCTTTTTTGGGCAAATCTTAAAAAATTTTCTCCGAAACCGCTCACCCAATTTTTTTGATATCACACAGGAACACTCCCTGGGACTCCTAGTTCTTGTTCACCAGGTGGCACTGCAATTTTTGTTTCCCATTTTTTTGTGAATTTCTTTTGTGTTATAGCTATTTTTGGCTTCTCCAGAACCGTCATTCAGATTAAGCTGATACATGGTCGATATGTTCCTTGTAGAAGGGTCAAACAAAATTGTTCACTATGTGGGAATGCTGCAGATTCCTGATTTTTAACGATTTTTTCAATTCGGGTACTTACCGGTCAGTGCAGCTTTCCTATTGATTACTATGGAAGTCAATGGACATTCTAATGCTAATTCACATTTTCGACTTCTCCAAAAAAACTGTCATCCAGATTAACTTCAAACTTGGTGGCACTGTACCTTGGGTGGGTTTCTACCAGGTTTTTTGCAAATGGTCATGCTCCAGTGATTTTTGGATTTTTAATGAATTTTTTTGTTCTTTTTCGGACAAATGTTAAAAAATCTTTTTCTCCAAAACCGCTTACCCAATTGCTTTGATATCACACAGGAAGACACCTAGGGACTCCTTGTTCTAAATTTATTCACCAGGTGGCACTGAAATTTTTTTCAAATTTTTTTTTTTTTTTTTTTGGTTATATCTATTTTTGACTTCTTCTCAAGAACCGTCACTCAGATTAAGCTGAAACTGGTTGATATGGTCCTTGTAGAAGGGGCAAACAAAGTTGTTCACTATGTGGGAATGCTGCAGATTCCTGATTTTTAATGATTTTTTCAATTTGGGTACTTATCGGTCAATGCAGCTTTCCTATTGATTACTATGGAAGTCAATGGACATTCTAATGCTAATTCACATTTTCGACTTCTCCTCCAAAACCGTCATCCAGATTAACTTCAAACTTGGTGGGGTTGTACCTTGGATGGGTTTCAACCAGGTTTGTTCAAATGGTCATGCTCCAGTCATTTTTGGATTTTTAATGAATTTTTTTTGTTCTTTTTTTTTGGAAATCTTCTCTGAAACCGCTTACCCAATTGCTTTGATATCACACAGGAAGACACATAGGGACTCCTAGTTCTTAATTTGGTCACCAGGTGGCGCTGCAAACTTTTTCTAATTTTTTAGCTCAAGTCAGCTGAGCTTATCTTATGGTCCGTCGTCCGTCGTCCGTCCGTTGTCCGTCCGTCCGTCCGTCCGTTGTCCGTCAACAATTTACATTTTCGACTTCTTCTCCGAAACCGTCAGCCAGATCCACTTCAAACTTGGTGGGGATGTGCCTTGGGTGGGTCTCTACCAAGTTTGTTCAAATGGTCACCGTCCACTGATTTTCGGATTTTTAATGATTTTTTTTGTTCTTTTTTGGGCAAATCTTAAAAAATCTTCTTCTCTGAAATGGCTCACCCAATTACTTTGATATGACACAGATACACTCCCTGGGACACCTTGTTCTTAATTTGTTCACCAGGTGGCGCTGCAATTTTTTTCTATTTTTTTTATGAATTTTTGTGTGTTATAGCTATTTTCGACTTCTTCTCCAGAACCGTCACTCAGATTAAGCTGAAACATGGTGGATATGTTCCTTGTAGAAGGGTCAAACAAAGTTGTTCACTATGTGAGAATGCTGCAGATTCCTGATTTTTAACGATTTTTTCCATTCGGGTACTTATCGGTCAATGCTGCTTTCCTATTGATTACTATGGAAGTCAATGGACATTCTAATGCTTATTCACATTTTCAACTTCTTCTCCAAAACCGTCATCCAGATTAACTTCAAACTTGGTGGGGTTGTACCTTGGGTGGGTGTCTACCAGGTTTCTTCAAATGGTCATGCTCCAGTGATTTTTGGATTTTTAATGAATTTTTTTGGACAAATCTTAAAAAATCTTTTTCTCCAAAAGCGCTTACTCAATCACTCTGATATCACACGAGAAGACACTTAGGGACTCTGTGTTCTTAATTTGTTGACCAGGTGGCGCTGCAATTTTTTACTAATTTTTTATGAAGTTTTGTGTGTTGTAGCTATTTTCGACTTCTTCTCCAGAACCGTTACTCAGATTAAGCTGAAACATGGTGTATATGTGCCTCGTAGAAGGGTCAAACAAAGTTGTTCACTATGTGAGAATGCAGCAGATTTCTGATTTTTAACGATTTTTTCCATTCGGGTACTTATCGGTTAATGCAGCTTTCCTATTGATTACTATGGAAGTCAATGAGTATTCTAGTGCTAATTCACATTTGCGACTTCTTCTCCAAAACCGTCATGCAGATTAACTTCAAACTTGGTGGGGATGTACCTTGGGTGGGTGTCTACCAAGTTTGTTCCAATGGTCATGTTCCAATGAATTTTGGTTTTTTTTTATGATTTTTTTTTTCAAAAATCTTTACAAAAGTTTTAACATGGGAATTTCTTGTAATGGTTATAACTTAAATAATTTTGGCCAGATTTACTTCAAACTAGGTGGGGATGTGCCTTGGGTGGATCTCTACCAAGTTTGTTCAAATGGTCACGCTGTATTGATTATTAGAATTTTTATTATTTTTTTCGTTTTTTGGGGGCAAACCTTAAAAACTCTTCACCTGTGAAACTGCTCACCCAGATGTTTTGATATCGTTCATAAACACTCCCAGGGACACATAGTTCCCAATTTGTTCACCAGGTGGCACTGCAATTTTTTCTAATTTTTTTTTTATGAATTTTTTATATGGTTTTGTTATTTTTCACTTGTTCTCAGAACTGTCACTCAGATTAAAGTGAAATGTGATGGATATGTTCTTGTGGAAGGGTCAAACAAAGTTGTTTACTAGGTGGCACTGCTTTAGATTCCTGATTTTTAAGTATTTTCAACTCGGGTACTTATCAATCAATGCAGCTTTCCTATTGATTACTATGGAAGTCAATGGGTATTCTAATGCTAATTCACAGGACAACTGACACAAAATTTACTGTTTACTTGATAACTTGAGATCTGTTTTGAGTTAGTACTGTGATGTTGCACATGTTAATGTTTTTGTATGAAGGTCATGCTCAGACAGTACATGAATGACTTTGACCTCATTTCTGGGGTCACAGTGCAACACACATGAATTTTACTCTTCATTATAACTTGAGAACTACTTGAACCTTGATGTTGCACATGTTAGTGTTCTTTTATAGTGGTCAGACTTACTCAGAACATGGGTGACCTTGATCCTTTCCCAAGTTCCTAGATCTGCAAGTGTGATGAATGTCAAGATCAGCTGAGCATGGGCTGTTCACACAGCCCTTTTGTTATGATTTTTTTTGTGTTATAGCTATTCTCGACTTCTTCGCCGGAACTGTCACTCAGATTAAGCTGAAAGGTGGTGGATATGTTCCTTGTAGAAGGGTCAAACAATGTCGTTCACTATGTGGGAATGCTGCGGATTCCTGATGTTTAACGATTTTTTCAACTGGCTCCTTTTTGGTAAATGCACCTTTCCTATTGATTACTATGTAAGTCAATGGGCATTCTAATGCTAATTTACATTTTCGACTTCTTCTCCATAGCCGTCATCCAGATTTACTTCAAACTTGATGGGGATATACCTTGGGTGGGTGTCTACCAAGTTTGTTCCAATGTATTTTGGATTTTTTATGATTTTTTTTTTCAAAAATCTTTACAGAAGTTTTAATAGGAAAGTTTTACATGGGAATTTCTTGTTATGGTTATAACTTGAATAATTTTGGCCAGATTTTACTTCAAACTTGGTGGGGATGTGCCTTGGGTGGATCTCTACCAAGTTTGTTCAAATGGTCATGCTCTATTGATTCTTGGATTTTTTATGAATTTTTTTGTTCTTTTTTTGGGCAAACCGTAAAAACTCCTCGCCTCTGAAACTGCTCACCCGATTGCTTTGATATCGTACATAGACACTCCCAGGGACACCTAGTTCCCAATTTGTTCACCAGGTGGCGCTGCAATTTTTTTCTAATTTTTAAATTTTTTTTGTATGGTTTTGCTTTTTTTCACTTGTTCTCAGAGCAGTCATTCAGATTAAGCTGAAATGTGATGAATATGTTCTTGTGGAAGGGTCAAACAAAGTTGTTTACTTGGTGGCACTGCTTTGGATTCCTGATTTTTAAGGATTTTCAATTCGGGTACATATTGGTCAATGCAGCTTTCCTATTGATTACTATGTAAGTCAATGGGTATTCTAATGCTAATTCACAGGATAACTGACACGAAATTTAGTGTTCACTTGATAACTTGAGATCTGTTTTGAGTAAGTACCATGATGCTGCATATGTTAATGTTTCTGTGTGAGGGTCATGCTTAGACAGTACATGAATGACGTTGACCTCGTTTCTGGGGTCACAGTGCAACATACATGAATTTCACTCTTCATTATAACTTGGGAACTACTTGAACCTTGATGTTGCACATGTAAGTGTTCTTGTATAAAGGTCAGACTTACTCAGAACATTGGTGACCTTGATCCTTTCCCAAGTTCATAGAGCTGCAAGTGTGATGAATGTCAAGATCAGCTGAGCATGGGCTGTTCACACAGCCCTCTTGTTGGTGACCTTGATCCTTTCCCAAGTTCATAGAGCTGCAAGTGTGATGAATGTCAAGATCAGCTGAGCATGGGCTGTTCACACAGCCCTCTTGTTCTTTGCACAAAATGCCATTAGGGTGTTACCCTAGTCACAGTTCAATTTTTGAACTTAGTCTTAATTTTTTCACTAAGCTTGTTCTGAGAATATGGCCACTGGGCTCACACTTAATATATACATGGCCTATAGGCAAGATGATGATTATTCAACTGCAAAGTCCTGCAGTCAGTGATACAGGACAATCGCCAAGAGCCTCATCCCAAAGTGGCAGACGTGGTAGCAGTGGTCAATGGAAGCAATTCAATGGACAAGTCAAGATATACAAGTGCAGCAGCCACTGAGGTGGTGGAGGTTATAACAGCCACCGAGGAAGAGGTGTGGCAGAGGAGGGATAGCAGACCTGGGTCCGCAGCCAGCTGACTGATGCATATGATGGTGCACCCCAGTCACCCCCAACCGTACATATAAATATCTCTCAGGGGTCCCAACTGGTGGCACCAAGGTTGTCATTCTAGTTAGTCAGATGGTGCTGGTACGCTGTAGATTAATATAATTGGTAGATGCAGGCTATTTTCTTACTTTTGCCAAGTAAGTCGCTCCTCCCTCCCCCCCCCTGTCAAACTCTCCTATAAATTAACCTGTCTCAAAGGTTACAGGGTCCCAGGGGAACCTAGAGACAGCAATACAGTTTCTGTTCCAGAAAGGGAGTCTTAAACACACAGTCACCTGGGTTTTACAGTTGCTTCTTTTTAGTTCCAAAAAAAGACGGGCTGGAAGCTGATGGTAGACAGGCGCAACACTTTTCTCAGCAGGGAGAGGTCCAAAATGAAGACATTGGCTTCCATCGCAGCTGTAGTTTACCTGGGTAACTGGGCAACCTTTGTCTACAGGAAATATGTGTAAGTTTACGTCCTGAAGCCAGGCATAAGCACCAACATTTCTTGATAAACAAAGCCACCTATCAGTTTTGGAGTCTCCTTTGGCCCAGCTCTGGTACCCCTGGTTTTCAGGATAATGAACATGGTACCAGATTATGCACACCACAGGGATGTGTATTTACATTAACCTGGACAACTGGCTGATATGCTGTCTTTCACATGAGGGTCTGTAGTCCGACATGATCCTCAAATCAAAGATTTGCCAGATGTAAGCCCACTTGTTAATTCCCAAATGTCGGGCCTAAAAATGTCTCATGAGTCCATATTTCTAGGCACGCGGTACCAAACAGTACTTTTCATTTGCAAGCCATTTGAAGATTGCTTCAGCAGGCTTCAGATGTCCTTTCAATTGGCTGGAACTAGAGGTGAACCACCTGGCATTGGAGAGTTTCCACCAGGATTGGTCTCAAAAACATGTCCAAACTCCCTCAGATAAATGGACAGCATTTGTACACATGAACAAACAGGGGAATACACTCAGCATCCCTCTTGCACTTCCATGAAATGCTTCTGCTTTGGTGGGCAGCCAGGGGCATAACATTTTACTATGCACACACAGCAGAAGTCCTGAGTGTGAAGGCCAGTCAACTGTTGTGTTGGCACCAGGCACTCAGCATGAGGTGGTCGCTACACTGGCTGAATGTCAGGATTCTATGGGACCTCTGGGTGACCTCTCACACAGACCTTTCTGCCACGAGAGACAGCCACAAGCTACCAAAGGTCATCTCTCCAATTCTAAATGATTAAGCTCAGGTGATGAATGCTTCATAAGTTGGGAGAATATGTGGGCATATACCTATCCCCTGACCCCCAGATCCCAATGATCATAGAAAAGATCAGAGCAAAAATGTGGAGCTAATCTTGAATGCCCCCTGGTGGCCAGAAATCATGGACTATGAAGATCCTGAAACTCATTTAGGAGACTACTTGGGCCCTCACAGTGAGACCATCTTTATTGTAACAACCCAAATCTGACATATTTCACTCAAATATGGACATTCCTGATCTTTAATGCTTGCCAGTTGTCATGAAGGCATTGGAGATGCCACATTCTCAAACAAGTGATGGTGTGAGTTGCAAGTGACAAACTTTAAGCACCACTTCTTTAAGGGTGTATGACTCTGAGTTGCTCCATTTCGAACATATGTAATTTGTTTAATTACCTCTTTGACAAAGGTCTGAAGGTTCACTATAGCTGGCGATATATTGGCAATCCACTCTAGACATGTAAAGACAATATTGTTGGTTTGAGCATGGTACTGTCTCAGGTTAATAAAGAGCTTTGTGGCAGACAGGCCAGTAAGATGCAATGCCTTTCCCCAGTAGGACCTGACAGTGGTTCTTACCAGTCTCGGCCCTCTAGTTTTGGACACTAAGAACATGGACTTGCTTGGGCTAGAATATCTGTCTTATAGAGACAGTCACTTTGGTCATGTTGGCTTCTGGCCTCTGGGATTGGGAGAGGCAAACTTCATGCCCCTGACCAAGTTAGGTGGTTCAGAGGACCACAGGAGCAAGACACATGCTCCTGATGAGACATCACTGCCTTTAATTTGTGGGGTTTTCTATCTAGGCTCTGTCTGCTAATTTGAATTGACAGGATCCTGATAGATCTCTTTGTCCAGTCAATACTCATACATTTTATTCAGAAAATCCAGATTTCATTAGAAAAAAGTAGATGCTCCTTATTTTACCTCTAAAGAAAAAGACCTTGGTTTCATATGAGAACAGTGTTTCTGGCTGGGTCACCAAGGCTATCGCATTGGCCTATTAAGTGGTAGACACAATCCCAGAGCTGAAACAATTACACCAGATTAGAGCTCATGAGGTATGAGTCATCACCTCCTCCTAGGATACCCTTTAGCAAGTTGTGTTTAGGGACATAATGATAATATGCCCGTTTAGCTGCCACAGTACTTTCTCTGACTTTTATTTCAGGGACATGTCCTATCCTGAAGGGCCACCTCCGGCTTTTAAAAGTTTCCTTACACTCCCTGAATGTGTAATCCATGATCTAGCTTAGGATCTGCTGATTACCATATTCACTTGGGGCTGGTTAACTCCCTCATTATTTGTCCTTTTAGGGGATCTGTTCTCTCAAGTGGAGCACTTTGAAATAGAATGTTCGCTGTCCTTGAATGCAAATGATCTCCATCCTCCTCTTGGCTGGTAGATCTACCAAATGTAATGTTTTATGACACAATGCGAAATTTATAATAATTACTATATTTGTTAGTAATACCTATGCACTACACAAAAGCTCACCCAGCTGACCCTGCACCAGATCATTCCAAGGTTAGTTATGAAAAAACATATGTGACTGGCCAATACCATAGGTCAAGTATGGGGAAAGAAGATTAACCAATAGAGGTTAATCCATTAGCCTCCTCCAGCTAAGTGGAGATTGTGACAGAGGTATTTGGCATTGAAGTGAAATTCCTGTCACCTGCACAACATTACCTTTAGTGTAAATGTTGCAGCAGCTGATACTGCACTGGATGTTGCTGAGCCATTTAAGTGAAAAAATTGTAAGCAACTATTGTTACATCTGCGGTGCCTTACTGAATTATTGCTAAATCTGGAGTGCCTGGCTGAACTATTGTTAAATCTGCAGTGCCTTGCTGAACAGTGTCCTCAACATGCAGGTCACAATAATAGAAATACATTTACAAATCTTCAGATTGGGTATGTATATAAATATTAATACATATGCATGTATGTATAACACCAGTACAGTATTAGAGAAGATTCATTATTTTTTATATTTTTTTATCTATTTTTGTAAACAAAATCAAATCGGACAGCAATCTTGGAGACAGAAATGACTAAATGCTTTCTCAATTTAGAAAATCTATGTTAGGAAGGGAAATTTGATATATTGATCAAATATGAATAATTTCTACAACCATGTATGACGGTATTTCAAAACTATTGCTATCGATATATGTACATGTGTAAGTAGTGTATGTGGTACATGGTATTGCACAATTTTAGTGTTGTTCAATCAAAATGCCACTTGCTTCCTTTATGAAGTGGTTCATTCATACACATGTAACAATAAATATTTATATCTAGAAGTTGTCTGTTGCGCTTCCAAACTGAAATCCCCTTAAAATGTTTGGTGGTTATATACAGGCTACAGCCACCCTCCCATCATCCAAGATCACTGGTTGTTCAAAGTTTAGTATTGAGTAATTTTGACATGTAAAATGGAGCTTATCCAGTGGTCATCAGGTCCACTTCATGCCTTGATGACGGTTTTAAATGGAACAAGTTTTATTTACTATCACTTATATAAAAGCCCACGCGATACTTTTGGACCTGTATCCACTTTCGGGGCAACCTTCTCCATTAAGCTCCATCTTTAACGCAGTGGGGCACTTGGTACTCAGCCCATTACTGCTACTTAATTATTGGCCTGGGGGCGACTTGAATGTTGGATACAAAATCCCTATTCTGGGGCCTACAACCGGTAACATTTTGTTGCTGTATTTACATTTTCAGGTAATGTTCACTGTGGAAAAGTCCCATTGTGCATTACATTCATTCGACAAATTAACCTTCCCTTAACCTAACCACACATATATTTTTAGATGCTACTTTTTCAAAATATCCAATCAACTTGGCTGCCATTTTGAAAATTGTGAATTCTGCACCCAGTGATTTGCAAATGAGCATTGGGATCTTGGGGGTGGGAGGGGGAGGGTTGTAGTATATGAAACCAAAAGTGTATATTTTGCAAATATTTCAGAGCATCAACAATGATATGATATATGCTGTGGCTGCGATTCACTTTGACATACAAATCAAATGTATTTTTGTGCGACTGTCCCGCAATGAATGCATTGATTGCGCAATGTTCAAAATGGCGCTCACCACGAGGCATGATGGTGTGGTGTCGCATTTGGATTTGTAACTAACGATGATAACTGCTCAATTCCGACACAACCAAGCGGGCAGCTTAAAATTAAGATAGTAAGTCATCTTTTGAAAATACATTGACGACCACCCCCCTGGTAGCTTGGAGAAAACACCTGGAACCTAGAGAAATATTAGTTACCGATCACCACATCACCGGCACCGTGGCTAGGCTTTTTTCCCCGGCCCAATTTAACTGTCCAGACAAGTTGAAATAAAATGTTCTATCTGAGTTGACGTCACTGCAAAATTTTCATGTTGTGGTCCACCATGGAAATAAGCCAAGGCAAGATTTCCTAGGCTTTTGATGCATCATAGTTTGGTGTGCTTTCAGCAATTATATTGCACCACGCTGGCACATGTGTCCTAATATACATGTATTTTAAAGATTTTATGTATTTTAGTATTTCAATTATACACTCTTTCCATGTGCATGAACAAATTATTGTCAATCAATCAATCAGTCAATCAATCAATCAATCAATCAATAAATCAACATCCAGTGACAAGTTTTCTACAGTTAGACCTGGTCATTATCTTAATGTATTTGTTCCTCTTGCTTTTGTGGAGAAAATACCCAACTGTCTAATTGCAGGATAATTTATTTGTTAATTTTCCCCGAATTAATAAACATGATGAATATGTGTGCAAAAATTCTCGAAGGCGTTATATGTGTAAATACAAAAATTGTCTTATGTATCTGAATTGATAACATGGCGATCGTCTGTTTTAAATTTTTTTTTTTTACTAATTTTACCATCTGATTTTTGTACAATCTGAGGGAAAATAGCCACATCACTACAATGATGACTATAATGTTGTGATTTCGTCAACCATGTCAATGCACGATTTTCCACTCGAAATTCGCCATAATGTACCATTTTGTATGCTCAAATTCGAAATTTTCGGGGGAGACCCAGCATGCGTTGGGGCGCTCACTTTGGCCCATTGGGTCACTGAAAAAATTAATGTACTTCTTTGGGTCTCTGACTAAATTTCTAGCACTGGCCTGGTTCTGTCAATTTTTATTAGGGAAGCGCGGCTTGAAAGTACTTTCTTGTTTTTGTTCCATTAGTTTTAGGGTTGGATCTTTTTGGTAGGGTCTGTCAGGTTACCGGAACCCCCATATATTTTTGTCAGGCCTTAGGTAACTTGGAGATTTGTTGAAACATGTTTAGAATAGATGTTCTTTCCCCTTTTACACGTTACCTCTTTTGACGTCAGTTTAATTTGTTACCTGGGCACAGCCGGAGGCACTTGTGTTATTAAAATAAATTCACCCAAGGTGACCCGCTCAATCACAGACGGTCTTTCCGCGGTCCCTGCAAGCTGTACAAAGTTTCAATAAATCATACTAACTGACAATATAATAAATAGCAAAGTTACAATGGCGATCAAGCATATTGAAAAACACAGTCAATACAATCACGATAGTCTCTGGTATTTTTTAACTTTAGTTTATTCAAACATTAGAGCTGATACCATACTTAAGTAGCCCTATTAATCAGAAGGGACCTTATATAAGTTGCTTCTATGCCGTAGGAAAATTTCTCGGTTTCTAGATTCACGAATGGTGCCCCTCGGGAAAATTCGGGAAATTAGATACTTCGGAAATATTTGTGCTTGTACAATATTCCCAATATCCTGCTTTAATATCCTCTGTGTTTTCACCACATTTCAAAACGTTTGACTGACCGTTCCACACCGTAACACCATACATAAAAATGACCTTTTAAAACTCTTGTGGGAATGACGCCATGATATTAAATCAGATTATTAAATCCGTTTTATTTGTCTCGTTCCATTTGAATGGACGTCCCTCCCTGGTGCTTGGTCAAATAAATAGTTGGCCGAACCTTGAACACACTTGTGCACTGAAACTGCTATGAAACTGTGTCGCTGCATTTTGTAATCTTTTTGCCATATTCTGTTCGTTAGCGTAACGTGTTCCCCTCACAATATTTGAATAATCAATGGACGACAGAATTGTTGTTTTATAGATAAACTCAAGCGTGTGTTTTGGTAAAAAAATATTCTCTTCTTAGGACATCTAATTTTGACATAACCTTGACGTGCAATTTTATAAAGGGGACGACCAACAGGATCTTGTGATGTCCTGTGCGTCGTGTACATATCAAGTGCGTCATTTATGTACTGGAGATCCTCTCGATTAGTTGCAATGTAACTATTAGGTTATCCAGTTTTTGAAATAAATATGTTTACAATACAATACCAATTCATGTCCTGTTCCAAAAGATACCCAGATATTTCGTACCATGCACCTGCTCTATTTCATCACCTTTTAAATTAACTCTAAGTGGCCATGATTTCCTTTACCTTTTGTCCTGAGCATCGGTTTAGACGTATCAGCATTAGCCGATAACTTATTTCTAGCACACCAGTTTCCAACATCATTCAAGTTTTCTTGTAAAGCACCTGTAGGCTTAACTTCTTTGAACTTTTTGCCTGTTGTATAGATGGTTGTATCATCAGCAAGCAAGTTGATTAACCCATTGTTGAGGTATTGAATCTTGTCTTATAGGCGGTCCTGATTCTTTTTGATCTTTTACCAGGGTACAGAACCATACACCACCGTGCAAAGGGGGCGTGGTCACCAAACCGTGGTGTAATAAAATCTGACCGATCATGATTGGTTCAAGGAGGGTAGAGCCTCTCTACCCTCCTTGATTGGTTGGATGGTATTCATGCAGCAACCTAGGTCTAGCGTGGGTGCTGCATGCGTGGCAAGAAAACACACAAAACAGAACTTCAAAATGAACATTTATTTGCGCGCACGCACAATTTGACATCATTTTTTTTCGTCTCCAGCAAAACTTTCCATTATCTTGGGAACTACCTCCAGCTAAAATAAAAACTGATTCGCTTGCAAAATTTGCACTTTGCCATCAAAATATGTCTTGAAGTTGCAGGAACAGTCTCAGCTTTGCAGTTTAATAATAATTGTTTTGGGTTCATTAACGCGAACACATTTAACGTCAAAAGTAAAAAATCGTCTAACCTGTGAAAATGTAAATTTAATACATTGCATATATATATGTATATGTATATGTATGTATATATATATATATATATATATATATATATATATATATATATATATATATATATATATACATATATACAAAAAGCCTTTAGTTTGTAGGCATTAAGAATTGTGAGCACTAAACGGTCGATCTATATTGTGCTCTTGGTGTCACTAAAATATAATACTAGCAACATGATTAGCGACTTCCGACATGTCCGAATGCCACATGTAAATGAAAAACACAGTTGTTGAACACCATAGATTGTGGAACATCGGCTCCACAGGATTGCCCAGCAGAGTGAGATTCATGAGTGTTACTTTTTTTCTCCTGTTCGATCACCGGCTCACTTTGACTTTAAGGCTCAGCAGTGATCATTTACTCATCAAGCCAG